>JAODJW010000106.1:18243060-18253061 GCA_026777045.1 Hyperopisus bebe | reverse complement strand
GAGTGCGTGGGGGGGGGGGGGTACTGACGCACTGTTACATTTGAATTTCAGGCTTACCCTTAAACTAGACAAACAGTCTATAGTTTCCTTATAGAGCAAAACCTAAAAATAGATTTTCACAGGAAATTAGCTGTATGGGTCTCTCACCACAAAACCAAGAGTCTGTATGCTAATAAGCACTGGGGGCTGAACAGCTCTTGATGTGGTAAGGGCTAGTCTCCCTCCTCCAACATTGATACTAGAGCAGAGAAGATGGCCCAGAAAAAAAAAATAGACTGCACGAGAGTAACCTCGTGTTAGTGTGCACACACCACCACTGGTCTAAATACCAGGAAAAAACCCCAAGATAAAAACTATCCAAGACAACAAAATGGGACTCATTTACACCCACTATAACTACCAGGGTTTGGCCTTAATAGGCAAAGGGCAAGGTTCATATTTGCACAGCCTACACAAACCCGTCTGCTAAAACGGTTTTCCATTGTAGCTGTTAAATCCCTTCACCATGCACTGCTTTTGTGAAAAATTCAGTGGTACACAATTACGAAAAGGACCCCACTACTTAAATTATAGTTCAGCTGGGTACACTGCAACTTGGGAATACCCATCATAGTCAAGATGAAAATAGATGTCAAAATGAAAACGAAACACCCACTTTCACGACAAATTACAGGTTGATATATTCAGTAATTAAATATACTCTTCCTGTACAGCTATAATATGAAAGAAAAGAAATGTAACGATTCACCTGGAAGAGGAATAAAGTAAACATGAAAAAAGAAATGAAGAAAACACAAGGGTAGAAAGTAGAATATCATTTCTATTACTTCAACAAAAGACATTTCAAAGTGGGGAGGTCTTATACAACATACGCATATAGCAAAAAAGACCACCTGAAATCCAGGGACATTAATTTCATATTGCGTATCCACAGGTCACCCACATCAAGTATCCTCAGCCTTCTGGGCAAGCAGAAGCAAATTCGGCAGCACAAGTACAGTTCATATGATTCTAGAGGGCAAGTCATTTCACAGTATTTGCAGTTTACTACCCAACCTGAACATCTCAGGAACCAGCCCATTATCACAACTGCTAGCCAAGTCAGGAAGAATTAGCACAGAAAAAAAAATCTGGCATTGGCTTTTTATACTACAGTTAAGTCATGATGTCATCTCTAAAGTATGTCATAGACAAACAAAAACAGCTGCTTAATTTAAAATAAAAAGTTCAATTCCCAGGTGTTAAAGGAGGAGCCTCTGCTATGACACGCAACATCTTCAAGGGCTCAACCACGAAAGAGCTAGCCCAACCACTAGAATAACCTGTTTCATAAGAGGTCAGCATGATCCAGTTAGTGATTGAATTTGGTTTTAAGAAATCATCATTCAAATTTCAACTTGGGAGGGGGTGCCAAGACCTTACAGTGACTGGTATGACAGGACAAGATAAGTTTATCAGTAGTCTAAAGATCCGTCCTTCCCTTTTAACACACTGAATTTTCTTTGAGATAGTATGAGGCAATTAAACATTTGAGATGTCACACATTCTGAAAAGGGCCAACAAAAATCATTCCGATTCCAGAAGATGCGTAGAAGTACATAATAGATAGAAGGAAACCATTAGACATTTTACAAATTTCTGTAAAATTATGTGAACAGTTCCGTCACACTTAAGTGATACTAGCACTGGTTCATTCAAACCTGCATAACACAGCACCATGTCACAGAGTCATGAACCTTTACAATGACAGTACTGTTATAAGCAGTTTAAACCCTTTGTGGAAAGACTATTTTAAGATGAAGCCCATGGCTATAGTGGGAGGAAAATGTCCTTTTTTTGTCAGTGTGAATATTTAATGACTGACAAGTTAGCGTGTAACAGGTACAGCAATGGTTCGAAAGTACAATTAACCTTTGGTACTTCCAGCTCGATCAGTACTTAGTATTGTTAGGGCAGCAAGGCTCCTCAGTATAAAATGTCCGAAGGTCAATACATTTCAGCTATTTGGCCTTATTCAGGTGTGATGAAGGCAAACTCAAGACCTTCTTAAATAGATGCGAGTAAAGGGGACATGCCCTTTGGATATTTCTGTGCGGTGACGTGTTAAATCGCATCACAAACTCGCCCATCTTTGCCAAAAACAGGGACTTTAATTAGCCCACCACGTTAGGTGGGCTATCGAAACAAATATGCTCCGCTAGCCCCACCGAGTTATAAATACCACGTCAAGTACCCGAAGAGGCCCTCGATGCCCTTAACAATAAATAGCTCAGAAATGTAGCAAGTCGTTATAAAAAAAAATTCTGGAAACATTTATCTATCTATGCCTCACGAAAAACCTCCAATATAGCTAATTCCAATACAGTTTACACAATTCAATTCAACCCAATAGTACACATCGTCCAATAAGCCCAATGCAACCTTTCACTAGTGTCTCATAGGTCGCTTCAATGCTAAAATGATATATGTGATATTATATTACAGAAGCCAGGAGGACAAAACGTCAAGGCACTACAGTACAGGCATTTCACTTTGGCCACGGTAATACTTAAATCATTTAAATGGCCGGTACTTCTGCCATAATCTGGTTAATAGAGTTGTTTACGTGTCTGTAAATTACGGACGGGCAACGGGTCACCGTTAATTTCCAAGCTACCCATCTGACGCACAAAAACAACACTGCGGAGTTTTTCTTTCCGTTCTTTTGTATTTTCATTTTATTTTTATTGTAACTGAGAGCACGATTTCATATCGCGGCCGTCTTAGGCCGCAGCCCTCGTCCCATCATCGCCCAAGCTAACGGGAAAACATCGCCGACAGCGGCCCCCCTCCCGTTACTTACAGTCCAAGTGTTTCTTTTTCGGACCCATGATTTCGTGCGTGGTCGCCTTGCACACGGTCTTGGACACGGCCGAGCCGGTGACGCTGTGCTGGGCCGCCGTTATCCTGTCCGTTATGCTCTGTCCGGACATCTTCTCGCCGTTTTCGTGGAGGGGGGGGCAACAAAAGAGGCAAGAGCGGCTCTCCCCAGACGGAGCGGCGGTCGTTAGGGGCGTCCAACACCTGGCAGCAAACAAGACGGAGGACGGGGAAGTGGACGGGAAAATAAAACCCCACACGCACACCGCACCGGCCGCCAGCAGGATAAGAAGGGGGGAAAACACACAATTTAGCTAGTTTGTATCCACGGCTTGGTCCACAGAGCACCAATGTGGATAACGTGCTTGAGCGTCGGGCTGAGAAACGAGATAGAAATCCACCGCCTTTTTTGTTTTATTTTGTGACAATAGAGATCCTCTCTTTCTCACTCCCTCACCCTATACCACACACTCTCTCACTCTTTCCCCCCTCACTCGCTCTTTCCTTCTGTCGCTCCGCTCTTTCTCTCTCTCTCTCACATTCGCCTCCCCCTACTGGGTTTAAATGGACTGGAGGCTTGCAGGAAAATGGCGGGTCTGCTTCCTTTCCCGACCGGAGCCTCCCAAGGTTCGTGGGGATGTGGTGGCGTTCGCTACGCGCCCCGCACAGTCGGCGCTTCGGGAAAGTGACGCCATTGTGGCTCTAGCATAATTTCGGATCGACGTCCGTTCGGCTCAGCCGTTGGAGCCAAGATGGCGGCCACAGTACCACAGTGACCTAGCTGCCGCCGCGCTATCGTTTCGTCTCACGTGACTTTTTGTATCTGAGGAAATAAAGCGAATGCATTCCCAATTACAGAGAAAACGACATTAATTCCGCTGCCGTCAGTTGTACAATATCCACTGTGTGCTCATTACAGGCAAAGCCAACAGTGTAAAAGATAAAGGCTCTAACAGTGTGTTAGATTATGGTGAGAAACTATTATTCTACGGAATATCATACATAAACTATTTTAAAGTGCTCAGGCACAACCTCAGAGATGTGTGAATATTTTAAACGTAATAAATGAGTTTTAATGTATTTTCTATTTTTTAGTGGGTATTTCTGAGCGTCATTGGTATCCAGTACGTATTGTATATAGTGACAGATTCGTTTTCATGTACCGAATTAATTATAACAATATAACAAAGAAGCAGTGTACAAAAAATAATAAAATTTATATAAATAACCGTGCGAAATGCATTTTCTCAGGACACCATTAACATACAAACTAAATCGCAGGTGGTTTCTTCACACACACAGTGTGAGCATAAATAAATTAAATACAGCTGTCAGTCTGTATCTTATAATCCACGTTGTAATTTGGGCAAAAAATGGAAATCCCCTTCTTTGAATGCCCTTCCATTGAACAGACATGACAGTTTGGAAGTTAGGTAAGCATCAAACTCAATTCACAATATAGTGTTTCGTTTCAGTTCCTAAATACTGTTTTTATAATAGAACTCTGTTACATTTGTAGGTCCTAGTCTACATTTTTTTCCAGTCTGGCTGCATTTGAAGAATCGTGGGACTGTTTGCTAGCTGAATGCACACTTTGGTGCCTCTTGGTAACACAAAGGCGACACCATCCTTCTTTTACTGTAAGGTCTTTGAACTGGTGGCCTCTGAATGGTTTGTACGCCACCAAGGGAAATACAGATTATGTGCAAAAAATGCATAGGATTTGATCTAGATCTGATAAAATGCTCACTGACATATAATTGATTGGGTTCCTTTTTAAAAATCATGTCCTTTTAACAAAACAGGGGTATCCAGGGGGTGGGCTGATTGCGAGAGCCGTCTGGTTTGGCTGCCAGACTTTATGTGTATTATTCCACACAACCAAACATGCAATAATAGGTGGAAGCTGATGTAATACTAAATTCTAAATAAATCCATAAATGTAAGTTTCATAGTATAGTGATCATGGTATGTGCAGGTTGTCGTTACACTTTGCTTGCATATGTAGTCAGGACTGCTGGAACTATATGATTTTATAACATAATTTGTAATGTTACTCAGTTTAGTTGTCACCTGTGCACAAGGCAGATCTGTTCAGTGCTATGTTCATATTTTTCTCATGTCCTGCAAAAATATAAAAAAAACATATCCTCATTATTTGGTACTGAAAACTGTGGTGTCAATTTGTGGAATTGTAGTTACGATTAATTCATTTTTTGACTATATTATCACACTGTAACAGGTAGATTATGTACCAGTCTTCGTACATTAATTGGAGGAAATTTAAAAATGTTTAAACCATTTAACATGATGAATTATACCTTTACTTTGTATCGCATTTGTCTTGATTTACTATAGAAATTACAGCTGCTACAGAGTTTAGGAATAAATTGGTCAATAAAGAATCTTAAATAATCTCACTTTTCAAATGTCTTAAGGTGATTCACAGGTCAAATTTTTGTGCAATGTTTATTCTTTTGCATAAGGAATGCACCACGGGTAATCTAAATGCCACTTTTGATACTAACGTCAGCATATTTTTGCCTTGACAGTTAATTGGTGATGAAAAATGAAACCACGGCTTATTGTAGCTACATTAAGCTCTACATTACGCTATAGAAAGTTATGCAGGAATTCTTAGTATTCTAAAAAAGAATATGTTGTATTACACAACCCAATATTTCCCCTTAAATTCTTGTTCAAAGTTTCACCGTTATATTTTGAAACACCACGCTCTGTTTACTTGGACGCCATCTAGTGACAAATAGCTGTAATTACAGCATGATTTATGCAACAGTCCAGATGATTACAAGCAGGCGGGTCAATCGCTCATATGTATTTCTAACATAACTGAAATATTTTCACAGAATCATATATTTACAGAGAACATTCTTTGCATAAACAGGCTTTTCTGTTATATTTATTTGTCAAACGTATTAGTCTGTAAAAGACCTTGCTCAAACACTGCAGTCTACTTCATGCTGTGAAATATGGGCTGTAGGCAATATGACCCATTTGGGATAAAAAAATATAAAGAGGCAATGTAATTTCAATATCTAATTGCATTTACCTTCATCTCTACCTTATCACATACTGTGTGGTCAATCACAAAAACAAAGCATTGTTATTTCACTTGGGTGGTTAAGTGATAAGTTGGGAAATTCAGAGACTGACCTTTCAGGGAAATCTTAACTCATGTATTTCTTTGAATGGAGTGAACACTTTAAGTCATATAATACAATGCTTAAGAACTCAAACCCATAATCACAAGATGTTGATTCAAGTGGCCAGGTGGCTATACCATTTGAGAGTGAAACTTAAATATCAAAGATTTCAGAATGACTCAAGTATAACATATTGAAGGTGCTTTTTGATTAAGGGCATGTGCTAAGTAGCGAAGCAGACTGACCTATTATTTCATTATGCAGTTGTAAGCATGGTCACCGTAAAGGAGGAGAATTTCAAATTTAGTATTTATTGTATTGCAATGTTGCACTGCTCTCTTAATTGTCTGTGGTCTGTGGACAAGGCATTCAAGCAAGAATTTCATTGTACTTTGTACAGACACTGTCAGAAAAAAAGGGTAAAAATTTGTACCTTTGCTTGTCACTGGGGCTGTACCCTCAAGGGTCTGCCAATTGTACCCTTATCTGTAGGTAATTGTACATTTTAAGGCACAGAAATGGACTTTGAGGAACCATTGATGGTACATTAATACTGTTTGTACCTTTGAGATGTTCCTCAGAGTCCATTTCTGTGCCTTAAAACGTGCAATTACAAGGGTATAGCTCCAGGAACAAGCAAAAGTACACATTTTTACCCATTTTTTCTCAGAATGTATAACAATGAAACTTTTAATTGTTTTCAAGGGCTCCTGTCTGGCATAATTGTATTGGTCTGAGTGGGGGACCCAAAATCTCAGGCAGCGCACCTGGTTGCAAGCATATAACCTGATTGCTACATGAGAATAATAAGCATCTTTCTTTTACCTTTTATACAAAAATTGTAGACATTCCAACGTGGGGTTATACGTGTGACAAGCATGACAATTCCATCCATCCTGCTTATCTTCATTTGCGGTATGGGGGTGGGGGGGTGGTCGATCCCAGGCTGATTGATTGAAGGTGTCACTGGAGGTCTTACTGTTGACTAGGTCATGATTTTGACCATGTGCTAGTCTTGTCTCTGAGCACTTAGCTAAACATCCGGAGTGCAAAACAAAAAAGTGAATTATCCTGTATGTCTCCAGAGATCTGTAACTGACTGAGGGACCATCCTCTACAGTTCATACAAAGATCTAATGTGAGACTGTATGTTATTGGCAAAAACAAGAGTATAGAGATTATTCCTAACAAGTTATACCCCTATCTCTTAAAAATGCATTTAAATGTTTGAATCTGTGATGGATAAATTGCTATCGTATACAGGTTTCTATTCCTGTGCCCTGTACTTCCCAGGTAGGTTAGATGAGATCCACAGCTATGTTCTGGATAAGTAGCTGAAATAAGGATGGGTAGATTTCCTGAATCATACAACATACCATTCTGACTCAGATTTTTTCTTAAATAGACATACTGACAAATTATTCATATTAATAAGAATTATTTTTTCCAGTTTCTGTTTTTTAAATTGTATTCCAAATGGGCTTTATTTTAGCTTGCTTCAAAACAAACTAAATTCTTCTCATTTCCATTAGAGGGCAATATAGCCCCTTTGTCGATTTTGTTAACTTCTTAATAAGAAATAAATTCCACTGAAGACGAAAGGCATGAACGAATAGGTTGTGTTCACTTCTACTAGAATTTCAGAAATATTTTGGCTTATTTGTTCCATCGTGATGGATACGGGACAACCTTTGGCGAAATGTATTACCAACAGAATTCCGGTGTTTTCTTGTGACATTTAGGTTAACACATTTTGTTCAAGGGGGTACCTCTGCCTCGCGTAGTCTGGTGCCTAGGATAGACTACAGACCCCCTGCGACCCAGATCTGGAAAGGGGCTTTGAAAATGAATGGACGGGTGGACATTTATTTTAACATTTGATGTCTAGAACTGTAGATCTGGATGGCACGATCTAAGAAAGGTTATCTGATGATGCACTTGGAATGACGCCGTGTGTACTACCAAGCTGGACACGGCGCAGTGGTGAATGCAGAAGATTCGTGGCAATTTATAGGGCAAGTCAGAAACAACAGTCTACAGCGGACAAATATTATAACGGAGAGGAGGCAGAGAGGGACATTTCTCCGTGTTTGTGTTTCTGCTCAGTGTTAGCTTAAGCGATACAGGTTTAAGTATTTATTACAGGGTTCTGGCTCCTCTTCCATAGTCAGCCACAGTGAAAATTTTTGACATACCATTCAGTTAACGACTGATTTTCATGGAGAAGTACAATTCTAACAAGGCAATTAAACAGAACTAATATTAATGCAACTAAGATCTGCACACGTAGATGAACCATAATTTATGACTTACCTACATCAGAGTTAGTCGTATCTGGCATTAAAGAACCCCCTCCGCGCACATTTCACTCCCCGCTCTTAACGCTTTTCCATCGATCACAAACAACTAGCAAGCCTTCCCGAGATCATAGGAGCGTCTACAAGCACTATTGGATTCAGAGCCAAAAATGCTTGGGGTGAATTTTGATTTAAATAAATGAATGCAACCCGTTTTTGATGCCTTGATTTTGTGTTCATGGCAACGAGACTCTGGCTTTATTGTCCGCGTTAAGCAAGTCTCTCTAATCATCCAGGAAGAGCACTGACTATCACGGGCATACATAATGCATCAAAGATTCCGGAGAAACAGTGATGGTAAATGTTGCATACCGCAGTGTAAACTTAATATTCACTATATAAAACTAACATCCTTTCTATGGAAAAAAACCCGTCACAGGTTGTATTAGTTAGACTTAGGAATTTGGCATACACTTGCTGCATGACCTACACTTGAATGTATGAGAAATGGCATGAAGTTTTACACCCCATTACAGGTACAATAATTCGTCTTCCCTAGCAGGGTGAGATAAGACAGGGTTGCCAACTCTCACGCATCTGGTGTAACATTCACACTGTCAGACTCTCGCGCTCCCGCAAGAAATATTAAAGCAAATCTGTATTATTCCGTTATAAACCTAAAATTAGCAACATCAAAATCGTTGGGGTAGTTTGCAAACCCCACAAACTATTTACAAGGTAATAAAACTGATACATACATGTAAATGCATGTATGTGCAGACTTGTCCTGAATTGAAACTCACTCCAGCCAGCTGACTGAAGTTTGCAACCCTGATAAGGTATCGAATGCTTCGTCTTTAGTACGGTGGTAGGGTATTTGTCGTCTAAATTATTCACCGCAACTTGAAATGCTATTGTTTATAAATGTCATGACTTGTTTATTTTCTTGTTTATTATTCATTATGAAGCGTAGTCTTTTGTACACCGACGTTTATGAAAACATCAGCGAACTTGTTTCGGGAAGGATACACCGGTAGTTACAGTTTGGCTTGGTCGCTGCCGTTCGTTCACTCAAAGGCGTGTTTCTCAGCTCTGAATGCCTCATTTTCTATGTAGGAGGCTTGTGTTTCGAACGTAAACAATGAGGCATCCTGTTAATTTCTGCCACCTGGGACTTCTACCATGGTGTTCCTGTCTGAGCTGCTGAAAAAGGCCCCTCTCTCTAATGCACAAAAGGCCCAGCGCTGATAATGCGCCTCCATTGGCATACGAGGCTGCAGAAACGGGTCCCACCCCGCGCTTAGAAAACCACCGACTGCATCTCAAAAGTGGCACAAAAGAGCCCATAGTTATATTGGTCACGTCATACCGCACTGTGGGAGTAAAATCAGACTGTTTGCATTGCTGTATTTTTTTGTTACATACTGTAAGATACATAGTGAACACATTACTGATTACGTTAGAGGTTAAATGTTTATGTACTCAGTGTTTACCTGCGCTGAAGACAAATTTTAGGTACTAGCAGCACAGTAAACATGGTTTTAGTACTAAAGTCTTGAGGAGGACGCCTCACGTGAAGTTCAGACGATCGTTAGTTGTAACAGATTTTGTAAAATCTGTTTATACATATATATATATATATATAGATATATATATATATATATATATATATCGGGCGGGT
>JAODJW010000106.1:18226164-18242823 GCA_026777045.1 Hyperopisus bebe | reverse complement strand
TATTCATTTGTATGGGAAAAACCCTACTCCATACAATGAACCTTAACCATGAGTACCCAAACAAAATAAGGCTTTAGACATTATTAGTTTTTTTGATTGCAGTCGGTTTTTTTTAATACTAAGTTTCACCACAACGTAAAAATGACTAGTTTTTGTTATTTATAGCCTGGTGCCAGTGGGGAAAAGAAGATGACTATCCACTGGCTGATCCAAGACATAATGGACAAAGGGGTTCATTAAAGAAATTGAACACACTGGGGAAGACTACAAAACAAAAGGACCACATGGGGTCAGAAATAAATATGAGAAAAAAAAAACAAAACCAAAGAGCAAACATACAAGGGTAACCATGTGTCATACTTCCGGGCGGCTCGGGTGCGGAAACGAGGCATAACAGGCACAAAAAGGGTGGACGACCCACTGGCGGCTCCAGAACAAAAATGGGGTTTATTAAATAAAACAGAAAACACTACTAACACAACCAAACCAAAAGGACCACGAGGGGGCAAAAACGAAAGGGGATAAACAAAGAATAAATAAAACTGGGCAGGAAAGCAGAATACAAATCTAACCTAACAAACATCTCAATACAATGAGAACACGACGACGACACTTAAATGAAACACTAGGGAGCAACATACAAAAACAGAGGCGGCAGGATTCAAACACAAGACAGAACAGTATTCAGACAACTGGCTGCTCAACGTGTTGAGCATTGCGGCCAACAGAGAACAGGGGGAAAACACAAAGACTAACATGAAGGACGGGATGACCAGCAACACCTGCTGGCCAAACAGGGAAGGGACACAGTAGGACCACAGGGGCTCACCCTGACAACCATGCACCATCAGGACCAGAGCTAGGAGACCCAGAGTACCACACAGCAACAAAGCACAATGACTGACTGGATAGCAGGGCAAAGGCAGGCAGCAAAATACACTGGATGCAACGACTAACAAGGAGTAGCTATACAGGACTAGGGGCAACGGGGAGCAGGTGAGGACAGTCCAATCAGTTAAGGCACAGAACAACAAGTGACATAAATTACAAACACAGGAACTAGGGAACACTGACAAACACTGAGGGCTAATACCAGGAAAGACCAGGGACACAAACACAAGCAAAACAGAATTAAACTAGACACAAGTAGGATGAAGCAAAACAGAAGCAAAGGACTAGTAAACAATAGGAAAAACAGACAATCAATAAACAAACAAAATAGGTGACACTGGCCTCAAACCCATGACCACAGGGTTACAGTCTCTCTGCCACACAATCAGCTCATTGCTGAGGCAACAGGTTGGTCAGCAACACCTGCTGGCCAAAGGGGGACTGAACATGTAGGACATAGATGGATGGGCACTGACCCAGGCAATACACACACACACACACACACACACATTTAGCCTTAGCAGGGGCTGATTGCTCAGTGCTGTCATATAGGCCCATATCTTCTGAAACCGGTGCTGAATTCTGCACTTGAGTGTAACAGGATCCTTTTACAGTGATGGACAATCTGTTGAAAAATCTACTGGAGGGCTCTCATTCACATACATGAGTGCACTCTGCAAAGAACCAGGGCGAAAACAAATTAAGGGTGCCTTGTGAATTGTCTCTCCCCCTATATCTGTCATCCTACTCCCTCTCTCCCAGATGCACTCCCTACCATCTGTCTTCTGAATTAAGACAGAGTATTTTAGTATCTTTGAGAGTTTTTATGATTGTATTCACTAACCAAAGCATTGGTTATAACGTAATATTAATCATAGCACCAAAGTTTTCAGCAGTAATGGTCTATGAGTGTATTTAAGTTTTATGGGATGTAATGATGGCTTGAAATTTTTAATGTTGTTGATGTGGGTTTCATACAAGAATTCTGGTTTCTGTGTCACTGTCCAATGACATAGATATAAATTTGGGGCCTTACATGTGTCCTATGTGTGTGAATGTCTATTTATGTCAGTGTATTCTGGATAATTGGGACACTCAGCTTTCTTTGCTTAAACACTTATTAAAAATTGATGCACAGATGGATGAAGGATTGGGCAATAGTGCTTCTTCATTCATAGCGCCTCAGTAGGAACAGAAAGCAGCTGAAAAGTGCAAGTAATACACACATCCCATTGCACGCTTACGTTTTGTCTCCAGGAACTGGCTGCCGGCTCATGATGACCTGGTACTGGATAAGTGGCTATGTGAAAATGTAGGGATGATTGGATGCTTAGACAAAAATCAAGAGATAAAATTTCACACAATAGTACAGAAGCAAAGTGCCATTTCACTCAGCAAGTGATTGGGTTTCGCTATTTAATTAGAGATATTTTTTCTGGAAGGTTTAATAGACTTTTATTAGTTTCAGAGAAAGCATGATCATATCATATCTATTTTAATTGATGGATTATCCTATTTACTAACTGAAATGAGGTAATTGTCACTGTCCCTATCTGGGTCATTTGTTTATAAGATGACGTCGTAAACTGGACACCATTCTCTCGTTTTGACCCACGTACTATTTTAGTCGCTGGTGACAAAAAGGCATTATTGTCATGCACAAAAAAAGTAAACCAAAACTAATTGCACCATCTTTCCATTCAGACAAAAGATGTGGACAAGGTGCAGTTTTATTTCCTGCAGTTCTATACCATGCTTGTCCAGTTGATAATACAGTTTTATGACTGACATTTATGCAAGACTTCCTATATCTTGATTCACTCTTGAGGCACTTGGTCAAGTTAAACCCTAACCTTTCCTTTTCCTTTATATGATTTACTTCCTGATGTTCGTAGATGTTATGAAGAAATGGTGTACACAGCCCAAAAAGCTAATTTCCTACAACTCATTCATGCATCAGTTTAAAATCTTGGATTATTTGAGTGTCATCTCTGGATTTTTTTTCGTTTGACATCAAACACACTTTTGTGTGATCAGTGCTGGAGATCTTTGGGTTAATCTTTTAGTCATAGGTTAAAAGAATGTGCACTGCTCTCTCTTCTTTGCAAAATTCTTCTTGCTCTCCTGAAAGCAGAACGAAGTCAAGGGGTTATCGAAATGGTGAAAACCACCCAGGGGCCTTTGGCTTGGATGACAGTCCTTGTTTGTTCCCGCTCCATAACTTGAGATTGTTTCCAGCTGATAAGGATTCGAACTGACTGGTATATGGAGAAATACAGTCATGAAATAGGAAAGAACCACGTGAGCTGGACCCATTCACGTAGAGATAGCTATCAGGCGTGCTGAACAGCCACACAATCAGCTTTAACCAGTAGCTTCTCAGGGCTCGTTTGTTTGAGGCCATCTAAGCTCTGGTTTACCATCGTGACACTTTTAAGCAGTCTGTAGAAATGGACCCAGGAGTTCTGTAGGGGTCTGGAAAGGAACAGGGGCATTTTTCTGAGCTCTGACCTTCATAACAATCTCTCCGTACTTTACAACGTAGATAATATGGCACTATTGACTTTGCTGAAGAGATTAACTTGAGTATAGGGCAAATGTGTCAATATGGCCTTTAAAAAGTACACTACAAATTTTTAAACAATATTCTTCTTTTTTGCTGTCCAATGTCATGGCGTCTCCATCCCAGATCGGGAGGGCAGAGGGACTCATGTAACCCGAGGGAGACGGATGCATGCCTCGGCTTGTGCTGACCCAGCGCAGATTTGACAAATGAAGGGGCAGGAGACAGAGGAGGCCATCGCCGGTCTGCTGGCACGTTGACTGTGTGAGTACGTTCTAGAGTCAAACGCACTATGCAATGGTGGCCATTGTGGCTCACTGGCTTTGGATTTCAGAAAAAATGCCTTCTTTAAACATCATCTTCTCTGTGTCTATATAAATAATATATTTTGTTGATAATCGTTCACATACAAAATTTGGAGTTAATATATGATAGCTGGGGGTAAAGTTATATGTCTGTTTATAAAGAATTTAATATTAAAGGTATTAGCTATATCTTAAGATGGTGCATTTTAGGATAATAATCATCCATCCTTTCCATCCATTCAGCTTTCCATCCATCCATCCATCCATCCACCCACCCCCCATGCATATTCAATAGATATATCCATTGGTGTCTTTCAGTATCATTTTGTAATATTTTTATTGATTTATGTGGTTTTATGTTGTGAATATGATTTTAGAAGGTTTTTTTGATAATAAAACAGCCCTTTATGAGTCCCATGAAAACTGATGCATCCAAACATCAATACAATGAATTGACCAGAAAGGGCAACCAGTTTTACCTCTGATCATATTATGCATAAAGATCTTAAATGTTCCTTGTATTTTCAGGAACCTCATACTTGTCCCTCTTGCTGTGGCACACCGTAGGGGCTGTCAGACGGTAGGGAGGTGATGGCGGGTCCCGGCGTGTATAATACACGCTGTGGAGTGAGGATGCTTCTTCGCAACACGCCCCAGTAATGGGGGGGTTGTGGAGGTTCTGATGAAGCCATCGGACACAAAGCACCAAAAGGGCGCTCAGATGGCCCCGCCACCCACGAGAGGAGAAAGGGCACCTCAGTCAACGGCTTGAAGCGCTCCAGACGCTGATGAAAAGATAACACCCCCCCCCGAGCCAGAATGGACCTCATGGAGAGCCCCAACATTTGTGCATGCTGACAGAGGAAGATCAAGCAGCCGGGATCTGAGTGGGAACCTTGAAAACACGCTCAGGTTTCGGGGCCCGTGAAAAGATTTGTACAATACATTCAGGTTTGATGGACTTTCCCATGTCTGCCCCCCCCAGCAACACAGCCCTTTTTGTTGATGCGTTCAAATAATGAATCTCTATGTGGCCCCCCCTCCCCAATGTGGGGGGAGGGGGGGGCGCGTTCCTAGTGGTTTCTCTGGGACGCGGTGCTGACCATTTGATCGCTTGCGACGTGCCGGAGCACATGGAGTACCGCTGACTCTTCGTCTCTTGAAGGGACCAGGGTAAGTGGAACAGCTGCCCAGTGTCTGGGGGCAGCACAGCAGCCTGGTGGCGATTTAATGGTGGGCGAGGCCTGTCCTTCTCATCCCGGCACCTTACATGCTTATCTGATGGTGAGGAAGGCGTCTGCAAATAATGTGGCTATTGGGTGTCTGACCATGGGCCATCTGATGACCAGTTTGCTTTTAAATAAATACCAGCTGGTGATGTTGGTGATTTTCATAGGGGAGGGAGAAGGATGTTGGATTTTGCTGGGAATTACCATCTCCAGAGATAGTTGAGTTCTATGGTGATTAACTTGATCATGTAAGTTCAACAGGAGAAGTATGAAACAAAAGAAAATGAGATCTGTGAGAAGTTGATGTGTTCGTCTCAGTGTCTGAACCTCCACAAAGATAAGATGTTCTTAGCCAAGGACACGTCCCAATGTTTTTTTTTTCCAGAAAGCTCTGTGCTTAAACCTAGCAAACCTTATGGGGTCATATGGAAAAACAGTCAGTCCATGTCGAAGGTCATAAAGTATGGAGACAACTGGACACGTGTGAGGGAGAAAAGCAGCGTGCAAAATATGTAAAAGGAGTGTAACAATGTATTGGTAAGAATAAATGATGAAAACTACATGATTTCCCACAAGGATTAAAAAACAAAAGGGCAAACAGACAAATGCCAGGCTGTCTGCAAAAAGACACTAATTTTTGTGGCTCTGAAGCAGGACAAGTTGAGGATGGAATTAATATTTCAGCCAAACAAATCTCGTCCATGTGTTGTTCCTGTTCTCAAACAGACTTGCAGAGCAGAGACGTATGGGCGCGGATCTGCAAATTAATTATACATATGTTCCCTCAGATTCTCTCAGAGGAGAATGTAGAAAAGCACTCCTAACAAATTTAGAGGGATGCCTGAATTTTTGTGCACGTTCTGGCTCTGTAGAGAAGATGTAAATATCAATCTGAAATAAAAATGAGATCTAACTTTTCAATAGATTCCGGGTAACGTTGCTTGAAAATTCAGAGTAGCTGGAAATATGTTAGTTATCTATTCACCTCATATTTCCATAGACATTTTGAAGTTTGCTGTGCGCAGCTTGTCCAGACAGTGAATCTGTTTTTTTTTTGATGGGTGAGATGATTAACGATTTAATTTGTTCCAGGTGCTGAAATGGAACGAACATGTTTGGTTCTTGTGCTTATGAGTAAGGCTCTCTCAGTCACGGCACAGTTCAATGGGTACAACTGCGATGCGAATTACCACAGCAGATTTCCTGGTGAGAAAGAAAACACACTGACTTTATTTGCACTTCTGTACATTTATTCGTTTATCAACATGGAAAAATGCTCAATTTGACATGTGAAATATCGGCATTTTCATGCTTGGGAGGCCACACAGAAAAGTCAACAGGAAAAGTGACAGTATTAATTTAACTCTAAGAATGTTAAGTGATGCCCTGTGCGTTTTTGCTAATTTCCTGCTAATTGATGTGTAACATGTTCAAGTGGTGCCACTATATCTGTCAGTGAGAATTTAACAAGAGTGCTGTCCACACAACGCAGCGGAGCGGGACATCAGTGTGTACTGCGGGGTGCAAACCATCACCCTTAAGATCAACTTCTGCCCTGTGCTGTTCTCTGGCTACACGGACATTGACCTGGCCCTCAACGGTCGCCACGGCGATGCCCACTGCCGAGGCTTCATCAACAACAACACCTTCCCCACAGTGGTGCTCTTTAGCATCAGCCTGAACACGCTGGAGTCCTGCGGAAACTCCCTGGTGGTGAGGTTTCACACACACACACACACGCACACACACACACACACACACACACACACACACACGCAAAGACCTGTACTCATATCTTTATGGGGCCCTTCCATAATCATTTCTATGTCCCCACAATGTATTGTATATCTGACCCCCCTCCCACCCTAACACATACACACACACACACACACACACAACCACACACAAGTGCGGTTCAGTGCACGCATTGCTGGAAACTTCAAAATGAACAAGCCCTATTGGTCTGAATCTAAAGTAAGTGCAACAGATTGTTAAGTGTTTTGATGTTGTCTGGAACTTTCTGCAAGGGCAAAATAGAGGAAAATCTTTCCCACTATTAACTCGGGGCTCCTTTCAAGAGTGATGAATGATGAGGTGGCTCTAAGCTGGGTTTGGGTAAATTGGGCTGTGTGTAATTAGCGGATTGGGGCGAGGGATTAGCGTGACGCCAGTACATTAGTGTAATGGCGCGTGAGATGCTATCGGGAGCAGGTCTGCACTATGGCGGGATTTCAGGTTAATCGGGGAGTGTGTCACAGGATGGTGGAGCCACGGTTCATCCATGATGTATCCCTGCTGCAGGTAACCACAGCGCATGGGGCCAACGCCTACGGGAACCTCTCCCTGGTGCAGATCGGGAACATATCGGGCTACATCGACACCCCAGACCCACCCACCATTATTAGCTACCTGCCTGGGCTCTTGTACAAATTCAGCTGTAGCTATCCTCTCGAGTACCTGGTCAACAATACTCAGCTTGCGTCGTGAGTTTTTCACCGTATCTGGCCACACCGTCTTCACGTACTCCTGACAGAAAGGATCTCTGCATCATTTCATAATCAATACCCTCCCAAATGAAGATCATTTTTCAGTCCTGTTGTGGATGTCTATTTCTACCCAATAAAATGTATTAAGAGGTCTGTAATTTCTGTTTTTCTTGTTAAGGTCAGCTGCAGCAATATCTGTTAAGGACAGCAATGGCACGTTTATAAGCACCTTGAGTTTATTACTTTACAACGTGAGTAAACAAATCAGTTCGTCTGCATGAAAATGAGTCACACAACCACATGCTTCTAACATCTGTTGATTCATTTATTTTTACACAAAATACATGGCAATTTAAGGCATTTTTATTGCTAATTAAAGTAAAACTTGTTTGAATTGCATAGACCGCACAATAGTCTAATATAAACAAGTTATATAGTTAGAGACTAATTAAGATTTGCTTCTTAAAATGTCATTTAAATTGAGAAAATTATGTCAATAGAAAAATGTGAATGAGGATGTATTTGCTGAATATGTGCCTGTTTTTTGAAGGACTCCACCTACACACAGCATCTGGCCATTCCTATGGCCGGGCTGACATTGAAAACACGAGTATTCGCAGCAGTGAAGGCCACCAATCTGGATAGAAGGTAAAGGATCGTTCCCATTTGGGATTCACATATTAATGCTTCACACAGAGTGCTTTGTAAGAAGGTAAAGCCAAGTTAAATGAGCGGAGCGTCTGTAATTGCGATGCTGCGGCGTCATTAGGACATGGCCGCTCCGCAGATAGGACCTTCCCCATAATATAAATCTCTGTCACCACGCTGCGGCTTTGTCACCGCTAATTAAACGCATTAGCTAATGATGTGTGATGCTCATCCGTGCCTTGGGTTGTTTTTCTTTTCTTTTTTTTCTCTTTTCTTTCACTTACTGATGACTGGGCACTTCTAGTGATGTGGAGGCTCAACAGTGGCAGCACACATACAGCAAAATAACCCAGCATAAAGCAATTCATTTAAAGTAAATAGATAAATAACCGAAGCCTGATCTGATCGATGCCTTTCAATCGTGCAAGTTAATTACCCCCGGTGGAGGGGGGTTCAAGTTTGCTCCGAATATGGACAGACTTCACTATAACAGTAGGCAGTACAGCATAATGAGGCCCACAGGACATATATTACAGCACTGTGTTCTTAAAGCAGAACGCTGTGCTGCTGTGTAAAAGAAGCAGGGCTACCAACTCCCACACATCACACTCAAGCTTTCAGACTCCACCGCTCATGCCAGAAATCTCTTTGTATTATTCCATTATAAACCTAAAATTAGCTATATCAAAACTGTTGGGGTTGTTTGCAAGCCTCATAGACTATTTGCAGAGTAATTAAACTGTTACATACAGGTAACTTGAAAATTGAATTGAAAATCTCATGCCAGTCAGCTGACCAAAGTTGGCAACCCTGAGAAATGTTCCCTAATTCTCTGTATTACATAAATATTCTGCCATATGCTGACAGTCCCAGGTTCGTCTTTGTTTCTCCATAGGTGGAACGTACTGATGGATTACTGTTACACAACTCCGTCTGGGAACCCCAACGACGAGCTGCGCTATGACCTTTTCTTTAGGTAAACCTCCCGGCGCAACTGAAGAATCAGTCTTTATTATCAATAGAATAATTTCCTAGCAGTGTGCACGTGGGCGTGCCCCCCCCCCCCCGAGTCACACCCATGTCCGTCGTCCCGGCCGCAGCTGTGACAAGGACCCCCAGACGACCGTCTTTGAGAATGGAAAGAGCCAGATGGGCCGCTTCTCCTTTGAGGTGTTCCGCTTCGTCAAGCACAAGAACCAGAAGATGTCCACAGTATTCCTGCACTGTGTCACCAAGCTGTGCCGCGTCGATGACTGTGCACTTCTCATGCCGGTGAGGTGACTGATCGCACAGTGTGTGTGTAATACACCTCTATGCACACTCAGTCTCCTTAAATGTATGTGTATTTCATATGTAATATATAATTTCCCACTTGGAATGCATGAAATATCTATCTATAAATGGGTGTTGAGTTTTATAGCAATATTACAAGCCTATTTTCTTTGTATTATTTATATGACAGCTATATAATACAGTACCCTTTGATAATATTCAGATCTTTCATCACTCAAAGACACATAAAAGAAATCCATAACTTTATGCCTTTCCCTCCCAGATCTGTGGAAGCAGAAAGAAAAGGGACGTGTCAGATAAAAAGGAGTCGAGCTCCGCCTCTGAGAAGGCAGTCATAACGGCGGGACCCATCATCACTCGCAGTGGTAGGGCCTCACTGCCCGCCCCTTGTCTGCACGCTGCCTCTGTTCCCATCCGTCTCATCTGCTCTTAAAGACTAGCCCTCTGAATCCCATGGGGCATTTTATTTTCTCATGGTCTTGCAGTGGACACTCACGTTGCCCTCGATGTAACAGACTATCATAATAATTAAATGCAACCGATAAGCTTTGCTGTGGCACTAAAGGATAAGCGCAACCGATAAGCTTTGCAGTGGCACTAAAGGATAAGCGCAACTGATAAGCTTTGCAGTGGCACTACAGGATAACCTTAACTCTGACTTAAACACAGGTGTCACGTTTTGAAGTTTGTCTCATCCTAGCAATGAAGCTCAACCTGGCATATGTAGGCATACCACTGGGTGAATTTCCTTACCGTTAAGCTGTATTGTGTTACATCAGGGACACTATGAGATCTTTGTACTAAAATATTTTCTGTAATGACCTGTTTTTTACACTTTGCAGATGAAACTCCAATGAATAATTCTCAGATGGGTAAGCCTTGACATTGTTTCAACATTTTGAAACTGCTATACCAATCTTTGGGGTACAGTAACCTCCTTCTAAGTGATTTTGTTGGGGAAAAAGTGAGAAGAGGCCAGTGGTTCTTATCTGATGCTGGGTCTAATAGTCAAGGTTTTGTATAATTAAAGGAAATACAATTTCCAGTGATAAATAATGTCTTACGCATTCCACAAACCCAATCATTATTACCTAATCCTGGCAGAACAGACTTGAAAGCTGTAATCTGCCTCACATGGACAAAGTACCAAACAACTAAGTGTAAAAACGAAATACAATTAAGCATTAAATAAATAGTCAACACAGTAGAATTTTCAATGAGGAATAATGTCACATGCATCATACAGAAGCCATATTGAGTCAGAATGGTTATGGTGTGGTCTGAGATGGTCCTGAGCACATGCATGTCATGGGCTGAGCCTTCACCTTTGACCTCGCCTTCTGACTGTGTATTTCAGTGCAACTGAATGGCCCGGACCTCCAGATGAACTCGCTGACCAGTGCCCTGATCTCTGGGGTCATTGTCTTGGGTGCTGTGAGCCTGTGCTTCTTCATATTCTCGCTCGTGATGCTCAGGAGCAAGAGGGACAGCTCTGCTGGACTGTCTGGAGTCCGGAACCCCACCTTCAACTGATGCTGCCCTGTTTTGTTCCAAGGAGAAGTGTTTTGGAGGGATTCGATAATACACACGGGAAGCTGTTACAGTAGACCTCAGATGCACAACTGTAATCATCGAAGGGAATTCTCATATGTAATAATAATTCATCCTCATAATCATTTCAAAGTGCTTTTGTCATATTCAAAGTGCTTTAAATTGTTTTTGGGGATGGTAACTAACCTCAACCATTAGTAGTACTCTACTGGACTCCCATTTTGTGCTTCAGTGCTCACTACAGTTCAGAGTAGGAAATGTGACAGCCAGGAGTACATTTGGGGAGCAATTAGGACCATTTTTATAAGGCCAGATTGAGAATTTGTGAACTGGGGTTAACATTTCCACTCTTTCATTGACTGGCGCAGGATATTTAATGATGACAAGGAACCAACATGTCATCTGAAGCACACAGAAAGCTTTGAAATATAGGGTGACCTTTGCCTCCATTGGAACATCTGTTTTATCCGGTTCTTAGTGAAGAAATCCTGCTTCTGGTCCACGAGAACCAACAGTAGTCACGTAAAAAGGAAACCAGACATGGGTACTTGGCAGATTGGAGTTCATGCCTAGTGATTAGTTCCCATTTTAAATGTAAAAATATCCAGTGAGGTTAGTTGCTGTCTCACTAAATGGAAGAATCAGGTGCCAGTCGAGGCAAAGTCAGGACGCCCTTAGGCCTTTTGGCGATAGAGTTGTGGATCCCTGAAATAGACAAGATTGTGCACTTGTGCCACAGGCAGATCTAGTGTTGAATGTTGTTAGGTGTTTACTGTATGTCTGTTTTGGTTTTGTTTATGTCCAAGGGCTATTGCTTTGTACTGGTGTTTTTTTTTTGTTTTTTTTTTTAACGCTGATATCCTAAACTGACCCAGATCAGCACGTAGGATGTACCTTCGATTCAATACCTCAGTTATTTCTACTTAACGTTGCAGGGAGCAGGATCACTTGCATCACCATACCCGTTTGACGTATGTCTGGCATCATTTTCATGGTAACGTATCGGTACTTCATCACATGATCAGAGATAAGCACTGTATTGAGGAAATACTGTGAGAAACTCAAAGAAATAATACAGTTACACATACATGCAGTTATTGGAACTAAATGAAAAATGCCAAAACAGCAGCCCACTGTCAAAATAGACAAGTGTTTTACAATCGTAGAAAGGATGGGAGACAAAAAATAGCTAAACTATTATAGGTAATATTTAAGAATGATTATTATTGTTTATATGATTAGCTTTTAAACCTCTAAAATCCTAATCACTGTAACCTAAGTATATAATTTAAAAAAATTGACAATGCATTATGACACATTTATTTTGAATCAATGCATATCCAGTGTATTGTAACTATATTATTGTATTTTGTAAAGCAGCTGTAATTATTTTACTAACTACTAACTGTTGGGGGATAATTGTAATTTGAATTTAATGTATTCTATGAGCCCAGTGTGTTTAAGCAATAAGTCATTCATGCTATAATAATTTGACTAGTATACTTTGTGAACATTCTGTAATTACAGACTTCTGTATATTTAGTTATTGCACATATACACAAGAATTGCACTAGAGAGTAATGTGCATCTTTTGCAGTATTTCGAAATAAAAAGTATATGCAAAACATTTATTTTTTCTTTGGAGAATCTTTTTCTCATTTTCGGACACTAGTGGAATATTGTGTTTCTGCTTGATCAGGCTCAGATTTTCACTTATGAATCGTTTATGATATGGCCAACAACCTAATATTAAATAATTAGATTGCAAGCAGGGTAACTTGTGTGTTTTTGCCTTGCCGTTTTTTTAATTATGTGTCCTTGATGTCTCAGTTAAAGAGTGAAGATTCTTTATTTGCCTTTTGTACATCTGTACATAGGAATTCTTATTTGCACCATCCAGTCAGTGACATATAACATTCAACAGGATTTGACAGCACATAACAAAACAAAGGCACTCAAACATCAAAGAAGATATATAACTAGGTGCTGTAGATTTATGTATTTATGGAATAAATAGAAAATAGAAGAAATGACTGAAACAAGATACAGCGTAATAATTAATTAATTAATAAATAAATAAATATCAGTATAATATAGTAAACAGTATGGTAAACACTTGGTTGACCAAGCAATGCAGTGCAGTTATATTAATATAGGTTAAATGTTATGGTAAAGTGCAATGTGGAAAGTGTCACTCTGTCCAGTAAAGTGAATTGTGCATCTGTAGTGTATTGTTAATTACCTTGTCAAGGACTGGCATCCCATCCAGGGTGACCCCAGCCTTGTGGCCTGTGCTGCCTGGAATAGGCTCCAGGCCACCATCACTGCATGCCCAAAAAGCCACCCATATAGCACTTTATGCAATTATGAGCCTTAATAGCAAAGTAATAGCCTGAGTCTTGGTCTGCTATGTGGGATGTTGTTTAATAGCAATACTGAATTACATCATTAGATAAGTGATGAGATCATAGCAATAGGTTCTGGAAGCTTTAGATTCTGCAAATCTTTATGTTTGAAACAAATTGAAATGAAGGCTTTTGGAGAGGTTTGTTACTGGTGGAGGAAAAAGAAAAGCTTCTTTAGAATGTGATGGGCAGGGTGGACCTCCAGAACAAAAAAGGCAGAATTCTGCGTCATTTCTATTGAAGTTCTACAGTAAGGACATGACACATGATGCGACCATCATGGTACTCCCAAGATAATTTCTGCTCATCCAGTAACATATACTTTATCCTAGAGTCAATTCCTTTGTATCCTCTACGTCAGGCTCCCAATAGCTCTTTTAAGTCGTTTCAGGCACCATAACAGGATATGATTGATGGACATGTTGAATAGCACCTGTGATAATAACGTGTTTTAGCCGTCGCATAACAATTAGCTATTTCCCTTATGATCTTACACGCATGTATATTTGAGAATTGTGGCTTTGGTGAATTTCATTCAAAATGACCTTGAATTTAAAGCGGCACTAACATAACTACATGAAAATGGCAGAGAATTTTCCGGAACGTAAAATATGTGAGTGTTTTTATCCTGGTACATAGCACTATTCCTTTCTCTGTATTTTCACCTGCCCCCCCCCATGGAAATTTGAAAACGTTGAGTGAAAATTGCAGTAGTGCCCCCAGCAAACAAAACATATGCACTCACTGCCCACTTTATTAAAAACACCTGCACACCTGTTAGTTCATGCAGTTATCTAATCAGCCAATCGCGTGGCAGCAGCACGATACAAAAAAATCATAGATATGGCCAAGAGCTTCAATTAATGTCAGATCAAACATCAGAATGTGATCTGAGTGACTTCACCCATGGCATGGTTGTTGATGTCGGATGGGGGTGGTTTAAGTACTTCAGAAACTGCTGATCTCCTGGGATTTTTAAACACAACAGTCTATTGAGTATAAATAAAATTGTGTGAAATACATACAGTGACCAGCAATTCTGTGAATGGAAAGACCTTGATGCGAGAGGAGGATGGTCAGACCGGTAAGAGCTGGCAGGAAGGCTACAGTAACTCAACTCTTTACAACAGTTATGAGCAGAAAAACATAAATGAACATGTTGAACATTGAGATGAGTAGGTTCCAACCTCAGAAGATCGCATTGGGTTCCTTTCCTGTCAGCTAAGACCAGGAATCTGATGCTGCAATGGGCACAAGCTCACCAAAACTGGACAGTTGGAAATTTGAAAAACAATTCCCTGGTCTGATGTCTTGATTTCTGCTGCAACAAGCAGATGGTGGGGGTCAGAATTTGGCACAAACAGCATGAATCCCTGGACTTGACCTACCTTGCGTTAGCAGTTCAGACTGACGGTGGTGATGTAATGATGCGAAGAATGTTTTCTTGGAGCACATTGGGCCCCTTAGTACCAATCGTGCATCATATAAATACCACAACCTATCAGAGTATTATTCCTGATCATGTGCATCCCTTTCCAGTGGCTTAATGCTCCACATCATGAAGCATAAGTCATTTCAGATGATGATTCCATGAGCATGACAATGAGTTCAGTGTATTATAGGGATTCACAGCACGAATATACAGCAATTACATGATGTAATCATGTCTACATGGACTGAAATAAACAAATATAATCATAGATTCCTATTTAATGTGTCCAAGGTGTCCAAGCTGACTAATAACCAGACTACTACTGAAAGTGTGCCCGCATTATTTTCCAGTGACGATTTTATGCAATTTTTTGACTAAAAATATGTTCAATTAGACATAACATTTTGAGTATTACAATAACTACATTCTCTGGCCTTGACACAGCATGTGCTAATGCTGCAGCCGCCATATTTGAAGCTTTTACCATGGTTAACCAGTCAGAACTGACATCCTTAATTTTATCCTCAAATTCATCTACTTGTATGCTAGACCCTGTTCCAACAAAATTATTCAAAGAGATGATCCTGGCAGTGATTGAACCGCTACTAGCAATAGTTAACTCCTCAATCAGCATTGGCCATCTACCAAAATCTCTTAAACTAGCAGTAATTAAACCTCTATTAAAGAAGCCAAACTTGAATCCCTTGGAAATGATAAACTATAGACCAATCTCTAATCTACCATTTATCTCTAAAATAATAGAGAGAGTTGTAGCTAATCAACTAACATCATTTCTGCAGGAGAATCAGATTTATGAAAGATTTCAGTCTGGGTTTAGAGCTCATCATAGCACAGAGACCGCTCAACTGAAGGTACAGTAGTAAATGATCTTCTCCTATCTGCTGACCAAGGCTGTGCCCCGCTCCTAGTGCTGCTTGATCTAGTGCTGCTTTTGATACTATAGACCATGCCATTCTCCTAGACAGGCTTGAACATACTATAGGCATAATGCGAGTGGCACTCTCTTGGTTTAAATCTTACCTCTTAGACCGCTATCAGTATGTGAATTTAAATAGTGATTCCTCAAAACATGTCAAGGTCAGATACGGAGTGCCACAAGGTTCAGTTTTAGGTTCCCTACTATTTTCACTATACATGTTACCTTTCGGCTTAGTTATTCGTAATCATGGAGTTAGCTTTCATTACTTTGCAGATGATACACAATTATATATATATCGGCCAAACCAGAAGATAGACAACAATTTCAGAAAATGGAAGAATGTTTAATTCACATAAAAAGTGGATGTCAGATAACTTCCTCCAGTTAAATCTAGACAAAACTGAGGTTCTTCTTACTGGCACTAAAGCCACCAGAAGTAAACTATCTGACATCATAGTCAATCTGGATGGACTATCTATTGCACCAAGTACTGTTGTTAAAAACCTTGGTGTTATTCTAGATACTGATTTTTTGTTTGATGTACATGCTTCTAACATTAGCCGTACTGCCTACTTTCACCTGCGTAATATTGCCAAATGAAGAAACACGCCATCCTTCCAAGATGCATAGAAATTGGTTCATGCGTTCATTACCTCCAGGCTCGATTACTGTAATGTCTTATTCTCCAGCTGTCCAAATAGGTCATTAAATAAACTCCAGCTAATCCAGAATGCAGCAGCCAGAGTCCTAACCAAAACTGATCATATTACCTGAATTTTATCTTCGCTACACTGGCTGCCAGTTAGATTTCATGTTGAATACAAAATACTACTCTTAACTTACACTGAACAAAAATATAAACGCAACACTCTTGTTTTTGCTCCCATTTTTCATGAGCTGAACTCAAACATCGGAA
>JAODJW010000106.1:18211168-18226064 GCA_026777045.1 Hyperopisus bebe | reverse complement strand
GAGGGTATACGGAAATTACAGATGTTTTCCAGTGGGTATACGGCGTATACCCGCGTATCACGTAGACTACACCACTGGCTTGAACCCTCACCTGGACTCCTTGGTGATAATTACATGAAACCAACTGGGACTTTTAAAACTATATGGACTGAAATTAATGCAGTTTCATGCTCCCCGGTCACCCAGAGGAGGATGGGGTCCCCTTCCGAGTCTAGGTTCCTCTCAAGGTTTCTTCCTGCTAGAGGGAGTTTCTCCTTGCCACTGCCACCTCAGGCTTGCTTAGTGGGGTTCTGGCCAGTTAAATGTATAGTGCTTTGTGACAATGACTGTTGTTAAAGGTGCTATATAAATAAAATTGAATTGAATTGAATGTGTGGAAGGTAGGTTTCAAAGCACCTTGTTGAGTCTGTGCCATGAAGAATTCAGGTTCTTCTGGATGCATCAGAATTGCGTCCCTTGTAGAGAGACTGGTGATTGTGGTTTCTCTTTTTATATTGACTCACAGACATACGGTTTTCTAGTAAACACTTACCCCTACAGTTCATGGCTATACAGATGGATATATCCAGCAAAGGCTAAGTTGTTACGGCGGGGCATGGCACAAGTGGGGAAAAGATGATGATCCACAGAATAGCTCCAAGACAGAGAAGTTTTATTAAAGAAAAATGGGATACAACGGGCCAAACCACAAAATAAAGAGACCATGAGGGGTCAAACACAACACTGATAAAACTGAATGTGAGGCAGAGAGCAAACACAGGGACACCACTGTCATGAGTACAACTAGCAACACTGGTAAACTGGCACAATGAACCAACAAGGAACATTTTGTTGAAGCCACATAGAAGGAATGGTAACAGTAGCTAATCATAGCAAGCAAACACACTAGGGACTACAGGGCTACAGGACAGGGGAGGGAACAGGATGGCCAGCAGCACCTGCTGACCAAACAGGAACAATACACTAGGGACAGGACCAGATGGCACCAACTCTGAGACACTGACTACCCTCACAGCCATATGGAAACTTTGTATTGGTAAAAGAAGCCCTGTGTGAGGCATTTGAAGTTTTCTCCCTCGTGTGCACCAAAGGGCTTCCACCAGAAACCTCTGAGCCCTTGTCTCTGCATTAAAAAAAATATGATTTTTGAAATGTACAAGATATTTAGTGACAGTGGTTCAACTCTACAAGCAATCCAAAATCCGCAGTCTACTGCTTGCAGTCTCATGACCCACTCCCCCTGTCCTTCTGTGCAAATTGTTTCATTCCTTTTTGTTAGATTTTTTGAGTCAAGAAAGGGAACACCATCCACTCATAACCATCGGCGGGAACAGGCTGCGCTAATCGGGCAGTGTGCTTAGCATAACGTGGCAGCTCAATCCCAGAGATCGTCTCACATTCACCAAGCTGTCTGGTCGTGTCTTTGGTTACCGTGCGGTTGGCTCTGCTCGCAGCAGCCTGGACTCTTGACGGGATGGACTGCATCCAGGGCATGGAGGGTTCTTTATTGCCTGCTGCCCTTCAAAATGCCAAGCTGTCTTAATCTGGGTTTTTTTTTTTATGAAAAAGTGATACAGGGAAAATTCCATTTCTACAGCCGACTCGAGGCAGGAGACACATTATGCTCTGCATTAATCAATCCCTAGGTGAAAATACTTGACAATGTAAAGTGTTACAAAAGAGGTCAGTTTTTCTATCTTCCCCTAGAACGAAAAATTGACCTCGTCTATCCCATCGCTACACACGAGAACATATCTCTGTTACACTGGCATTTTGAAGTAGACCTCTCCAGTCATAACGCCACCCCAATTCATGGTGCCTGATATGAACAAAAGAGGCCTATCTGTCATTAGTAAAGGTCACAAATGTTCTAGAGTGCTTTTCTTAAAAGCCACACTTCAAAAGAACAACAAGATAATTCCTTGTGGGATTTCGATGTTTTCTCACACTTCTTCTTGCAAAACTTACGCCTACCGCATCATTGATAAATGATAAATGCTGGACAGGGGTGTAGGACATCTTTGAATATTTTTTACTTAAAGTTTATTATGGCATATTAGTCTATAGAATATATAATTTGTCTTCCACAATAAAACAACCTACAGCATGTATTAAATTGACAAAGGTAATTTTTGTTTCATTCTGGTCTTTTAGTTAAATTCTTTCCTGAATAACACCAGAACCCATATACCATAAAAAATACCCTCCTGATTGTGATGCAGAAATAATATGACTTAATGAACGCAGGTTAATTTTTTCATTGAATGACTACAGCAACAGTAAACAACAGGATAGACAGGGAACAAAGCAGGGAATGAGCTGTATCTCAGGGCACGTACTCAGCACATGCTCTGGGCCATGACCTACCTTTGAGGACACTGAGGTCAAATCCTTAGTGTTTTTTCTGCAACTCTAACAACCACAATCCGTTAGGGGGCACACCTAGGATGGACTAACATTTTGACTTCTGTATTTTTAAAATCCTAGCTATGGCCATGCTCTGGGCAATTGATTCCACTGAGCTGACACATCGGGACGGTGGTGGGAAGCTGAAGTACCCAGAGGAAACCCATGGGAAAAGCATGTAGACTCCAGATGCACAGAGCCCGGCCTGGAAATGAACCCTAACCCTAACCCTAACCCTGGTGGTTATGAGTCACCGCTTCACCTCATATTTACACTGGAAAATGCTACTTTAATTTTTTTTTTTTTACTTTGTAACTAATGAAATGCCTATTTTGTGCAACACTTGGCAGTGAATAGTGTAGGGTTACAGCCAGCCTGTACAAGGAATTACAGGGCCTAAGGCAGAGAAGATTGCTGGACTGGCTCAGATAGAGTTTAGAGGTGCCCATTGCTTACCTAAATCTCTGGACTGTGGCAGGATGCCAGAGTTTCCAGTGAGAACCAGTATAAACATGGGTAGAACATACATGAACCAGCGGGACCTTATGATTCAACTCCCTCTATTTATCAATCAGTACAGGTTGGTGGGGCTCGTTCCAGACAGCACAGGGCTGAAAGCAGGGGACAACAGGCAATTTAGAAGCATCCGTTCACATAACTGCCAATTTACTGAACCACTTAACTGGAGTGCTTGGAGGAATCCACGTACCATGGGGAGAACGTGCAAATTCTATGCATCATGGGGAGAACGTGCAAATTCTATGCATCATGGGGAGAACGTGCAAATTCCACGCAGACAGAGTGGGAGGCAGGACTCACACCGGGAGGCGCAAAGCAACAGGGCTATCTACCAAGCCACTGTGCCTCTCACATAACAACCACTTAGAAATACCGCTGAATTATTTGCTGAGCGTGTGCTTTTTTCTGCTCTTAGACATCAAATCAGAATGGAAGTGCCTCATATTGATTGCAGCCAGTGACATGCTCGAGAATGCAATGTGGCAGTTTTCTATTCAGAGTGTTAATGTAAAACTGCTCCCTTCAAATGCAGTGAAGGGGAAAAAAGCATCAATACTGTGTTTAAGTGGAATTCTCTATAATTTAAGTCTCTTTATTATTAGACTAATCATTTCGGTTCTCAGGATCAACACCGTGCGAAATAAAGGCTGCATGTCTATTATTACCAGCCATAATAAGCTCCAAAACAAGTCACAGGTGCATTATGTGGTCTCCCCAAGGACATTGAACTTACTTCATCACGTCTCTTATTAGTATGCCACTGGAATCTATATTCTGCAGTACGACAGGTAAAAAAAAATTCCACATAGTCATTGTTCTTCAAGTAACTAGAAGGCAATGTGTAGGATTTCATCTTTTGCCTTTGGCGGTAAGCTCTGTGGTATCTTATCCACAAAAGTGAATTGTTCCCCTACAGTGTTCTCAGGCAATCTCTTCAGGCTGCATTGTCCTTGTTTCTGTCCAATCCTGGAGAACTTCCCCCTCTATAAAAACGGTATATGTCGCTGACTTGATGCAGCGCTGAATAACACAGAAAAAGTGCCCGTGAGGAAGACTTCAGGTGTGTATGCGAGGTGTGCACTGCTGTTTATGTATTGTCATTCAAGGCATCAATTGCTACAGCTCCGCACCTTCCTGCTTTCTTGTTGGACCGGCAGGCTAATTTTGAGAACCATATGCTGGTAAAGAACACCTGATTTTATTTCTGCTTTGTTTCTGAACAGATGCATGCAGGGGAGACCAACGTGATGCATTTATTTGGCGTGGTTTTTGCTTTGATGCTTGTCGATAGTGGCCAGTCTTTGACTGTGGCGGACTGTGGCATTTACTACAGACGCCCAGGTAATGGATTACACCTGTAACTGGTGACACCTGTTTATTTGTTTATTTGACCATTTTGGCATTGTTTGTTGATTTGACATTTTATGCATTTTAAATGATATATTTTAAAGTTGGATAGACTTACCAGGTAGCTTTGTAAAAAGGCCAGTAAAATGGTCAGTGTTGAGGTTTGCGTGTAGTTATTAACTGTAATTGATCATGCATTTGTTTCAGTTGGTGTGCAGTAAAATATTAGCAGTAAAACCGAGTGTTTGAAAACACTATTGTTTTAGAAATAGAAGCTTATGATGCTGGAGAGAACCGGACTGCATGCCAGAAGCTGCTCTTTGATTTTTAGAGTACACTGATATCTCTGTGGACTGTGGAACCACCACGATACAGTTGGCAGTGCAGGCCTGCCCCGTCATTTACACTGGTTACAACGAGTCCCTGCTGTTACTGAACGGCAGGATGGACCCGGGCTGTGGGGGGATTCTGGACACCAGTGTGATGCCGCCAGTTGTGCGGTTCCAGTTTCCGCTGAACCAGACAAACTCCTGTGGAAGTGAATTCACCGTGAGTGGTTAAGTGGTGATAAGTTATAAGGCAAAACTTATGGCTGAATTTTCCATCTCAGATGGAGAACTCAGAAATATCTGCACATATGTGTCTGCTGTGTTTCTAACCATCCTTAATGAGGATGTAAATAATTAAACACATTGAATAGCTTATATAGGCAGCTCTGGACTTACATCAAATTAACTTAAGTAAATCCAGACTTATATCAAATTTATAGAAGGGTGGGTTTTTTTAAGGGAGGCATAAGAAGGACCGTAGTTCATACTGAAGGGTCAGACTTATCATCAGCCAATGATATGTTTATAATCAGTGAATGACTATGGAGGGAGCTCTCTGGAGGCCAATCAGCTTTCAGTTGGGGCCAAGGACTTTTTGACCCCACCCCTTTACACACCCCTGGGAAGAACTAATGCAAAAAGGTGACATATACACTGTAAGCAAATTTACATTTTGTCTTTTTGATTATTTAGTATGTCACTTACTATGTATTACCAGTATATTTTGGGATTACATATGTTTTTTTTTTTTTTGGTATAAAGTGTCCTGAATGGCATGGGAAGGTAAATCCAACTTATGTAAAATTTGACTTACATAAAGGTTTGCAGAGGGGATTATTCGACAATCAATCGACCCAACTGCCTCTATTGGACTTTACGTTATATTACTTTGTGTTTACATTATATTTCTATTTACTCCTATATTATTGTTTACCACGTCACCTAGTAGGAAATCTGACAAATCTATCATGTTCTGCCAGACTACAGGTGCAGTAGGCACTGGGGTCTTTTCAGACTTCTCCAACATCCAGACAGTCAACATAAGCGGTTTGATTCGATCATTTGACCCGACAGTGGGCCAAGTGACCTACAATGCCGAGCTGAAGTATTTATACTCTTGCTCCTACGCTCTGGAGTACCTGATCAACAACACAAAGATTGAGGTGTAAGTTGTCTACCAATGAACAGAAAACAGAGCTCGTATTTTACCAGCCACATGCCACAGGGTGCCATTCTCATCCAATTATGCACTCTTTTAATCCTGTATATATAACACACCCCAGATGACAGAATAAACATCAAATGGAACTGAGCATAAAGAGCAAAAACCAGGGTCAATTGCCATGTCTTTTACTTTTATATATATATATATATAAAATGAAATAAAATGGATAAATGTACGGCTAGGAATAAAGAGGCATACTGGCACGTATTTAATTTTAAGATTTTATTTCTCTGTTTTATTGAATGTCAACCAGGCATTGAATCTGGTTAGATTTAATAATATAATAAATGAAAGATAGACAAAGGGATGCAATTTCATAATATTTCCTGGCCCTTTTCTCCCCACAGGGCATCAGCCTCCATTGCAGTGAAGGACAACAATGGCAGCTTCATCAGCACGTTGAGCATGCAGCTGTATGAGGTAAGGCCTTACTGGCCCGACAGGAAACCATTCTCCTGTGTCCGTTGGAGTACTTTTCCCCAGAGGGGCTGCTGACCTGTTCAGAGGATTAGGTTAGATATCCATGAAGCTATTCAAAACGAAATTCTGGGGCGGCTTAGAACCACTGTAATGTGCTGGGAGTTTTATGAGTCCTCAGTTATTACATTTATTTATTACTGTAGTTATACATGATATACTTATTATGTTTTGCACCCAGGATAGAAACTACACTACCCTCATGGTCATGTCACCACTGGGTATCGAGCTGAAGACTAACATATATGTGCTTGTGAAGGCCACCAACTTGACGTCCCAGTAAGACACCATGTCATCCTCATAGGCCTCTGCATTAAGATGCTCCACACTTACACTGACATGGTGCTGAGTGGTCTTTTCCTCTTCCTACAGGTACAACGTGCTCCTGGATCGATGCTATGCCTCCATGACTCCCTATCCCCACAACTCCACCTTCTTCAATCTCTTTGTTGCGTAAGTGTGCCTGAAGAAGCCGCAGAGTAACTATTGTGAGATCTGGGGCTTGAATCCACCTTGAAGTCAGTGACCACTTGCTCTCACTACCATCTCCCCCCCCCCACCCCATACCACCTCGGCTTCAACCGTAGGTGTAACAGGGACAAGCTGACAACCATGCTGGAGAATGGTCAAAGCCAAAATGCCAGGTTCACCTTCCCAGCTTTCCGCTTTGTGGAGCAGCAGAACCATACCGTTGCTACCTACTTTCTGCACTGCATCACCCGGCTCTGTGAGAAGACCACCTGTGCACAGTTCCAGGTACGATCCACATCTACCTTCTTCAGCACACCACTCTGGGGACTGGTGTGTGGCTCAGTGGATTAGACCTGCATGCGATCAGATAGTTGTCGATCTCGGGGCCAGCAAACTGATGCTGCCCTTGGGTCCTTGAGCAATGCCCTTAACCCCCTAAATGCTTCAGGGACACCAGATAAATGCCTGACCCTGTGCTCAGTCCCTAAGCTTTACATGTACATCTCAAAAAGGAGAGCATGATGGGTTTGCAAGAAGAAGCATTCCATTGACCTGTTCTTGTGCAAACGGAAAGTTAAGCATCACTTCATATTTCCATTATTTATAAAGATTACTATGTGTACTGTTGAGTTCAGTACATATACAGCAGTAGACCACAAATAGGATTCTTCCAGGTTACTCAGTAGAACTTATAGTTTTTGTGTATTATTATTTCAAATCTGCTCAAGTGAGACAGCTGGTTGAATTTGGGGACTGGACCCTGACATTACAAGTCAGAAGTCCTCATTCTTAGCCCAGTATATTTAATGCCGTCCAAATCCTCATGATCTTCATAGAGACCCTGAGAGTTGCTCGGTCTATTAAAAACAGGTCAAGTAGGCTTTGATGAACTAGGGCATGAGGGTATCTTGGGACAGTGTAGGAAGTGGAGCAACTCGACACGGCCAGTTTGCAAGGGAACGACAGGTTTATTAGGGAAAAAGTTACCTTCTTCGTGGGTGAAGAGAATATGGGAGGGACGGGCCAAAAACATGGTGAGCAAGAAAACATGAAAAATCATGTAGGAAAAAGCAGAAGGAATTCAACATGTACGCTTTGCCAAAACAGGACTTTGTTGCGGTTGGTCTTAGGACCAGCTTACTTCTATATTAGAGATGGAGACAGATGAAGATGATTCATTTTGATAATTGTGGCCTTGGTGTGCACACCACCCCACCCCCACCTTCTGGTCCTGTACCTCTCTACTCCCAGAACTGCCGGAGGAGAAAAAGGGATGTGGAGAGCACTTCCCCCCCCACGACAGGCATCACTGACTCCACCACCATCACCTCCCCACCTATCATCACCAAGGCAGAGAGCGGTACGTTCAGCAGACCCATCATCTCCAACAGTACCAATAGGAGAGCCTCTTTGCAAACCAATCCAAGCATTACCACATGACAAAGCTCATCTGACTCACCTGCTTATATGCAGCAACTCATATGAATTAAATGTGGTTTAGAGTATAGTCGATGTTTGATATGAGCCAGAATAACATTTTTTCAATCCCTATTGTGTTTCAGTGCTATCATCAAAGGAACAGGGTAAGTTTTGTTTTAATCTCCATGAAAGTCTCAGCAATGTAAATGTCATTCTACTACAAACCCATATGAGTCATTGATGACTCAATTGTCTGTTTTCATCAGTCCTTAATTGTGATTAGATCTGAGCCCGAATATGTTCTGTCAGGACCATGATTAGTACTGTTGCAGGCTATGGGAATATTATATGCTGTTCAGTAGACAGAACATGGCAGCTGACCTCAAAGAACTTAATAATTGCAGTAGTATGAAAAAACTTGAAGTCTAACTGGCTTCTCCTTCCCCACTGATGAATAGCATCGTACAGCAAGGGAGATGATTCCAAGACCTCCATGGGCCTGGGAATAGCAGTGGGTATTCTAGTTCTGGCTTGTATTGGCGTGGCTGCCACAGCCACCATCCTCTACAAGTACTACAGGGTGCATTCTGGAATCTCCAAGCCGTTCCACAGCTAGATGTCAACCAGGTCGTCCCCCGAGGAGCTCCTTGCACACTCTATTGGGATGCCTGTCCTTAAATGACTGAGCTAATAACTCATACCTTTTTATCCTCAACATCAATGTCTTTACTTTTTAGAGCTACTTCATTGAGTCCTATAGTCCTGTTAAGTTTAGCACCGTGTGTCTCCATATTAAAAAGTTTACCTGGAAAGCATAAATGCATCTTACTCGAAAGATGTTGTTGCATCTTACTTGAAGGACACTGCACTCGTTATCTCAGTTCTGTAACTTTTCAAAAAACAAATGAATCGGGTATAGCTAATTTTTAAAGTTTCTACTTGATGTCTACCATAGCTTATTGGGAAACACGTCATAAATGTTAAATTCATATCATGTTTTATCTTGCGGAAAACTTTGCAAAGAATCTTTTTGACAAAAGAAAATGGTGGGATGGGAGGTTATGGTTAGATCTGTTTAGAAATGCATGTTTTATTCATCAAATGGAACTATTATGTATAAAATCATTTAAATATATCAAACTGAGCTTTAGTAGGACAATTAACCAAACATTTTATAGTAATATTAAATTATATGACTTTTCTGCGCTGGCCTCTGTATATGGCAAAGGCGTTTTGATTTTATTTACATTTTAAAACTGTTTCCTTATTCAAATTGTGTACATTCCCATAATATCCAAATATGAGCACCAGCATCATTAAAGGTTACAGGAACAAAAACATTGATTGCCTTTAATTGACTTCTGAAATGAGTAGCTCGGTCCCCTCAGATGGGCGGCGGCGAAATGCTACGCGGCGTAATTCAAATGTCAGCTGAACAAACGTTGGCGGCATGCGGCTCTGCTAGCTTTCTGCAGCACCTGTTCCGTGGTTCTATTTCACAGTTGTTTGTTTATACCTCATTCACTCTCTGTGGGTTTGCATTTCACCGAAAGCTGATCCCCTATTATGCTTGGGGACCATTAAAAAAAAATCTGATCCTAATTTCGCGCGAGCCCACACTAATCCGTTGACACTGAATCTAATCTTTTTTGTGTCCCATAAATGAGAACGGCATGCCATACAATAAAAAGAGACTAGATAGAGTCTGTGTTACATTCAGAAACAGGATGCAGTCAACAATCAAGATAGGAAGAGCTTAAGTACAAACCACCCAGTGTTTGCAGATGGAACCAATTTTGCTTAAATAATATGTTAAAGGCTTTTTTTGGTGAAGAGGACCTCTTTAACACCTTCTCTTTAAAGGCCTTTTTTGAACTTCTGCTCCTGTGTATTGTAAAATCCCTGCTGAAGCTTTACTCATCCTCACTGAATGATTGTGAGTTTAAATACTCCTGGCTTGATGGACACAGTGTATTACCCTCTCTTCCTGCATCGCTTCCCACCTCAGCTCCAGGGCGCGATCCCTGTGGCTTAGCAGCAGCTTAAAGGAAGCCGGGCAAACAGTAAGCTTCCTCGAACTACAGGAATTAACATCAAGTTTCCCACAAAAGTTTGCACACTCTTGATCCATTTCCTGCAACAATGTTGCACTCAGTAACAAGTCTAAAACACCCTTCCCCTGGTGACACAGATTGGGGACAGCGCTGTCACCTAATCTCCGCTGGGTCTTTCTGAAAATCCCAGGTCCTATTTCACCCGCTGCCTTGACTCATCCTGGGCGGCACCCATCCGCTGCGCCGTGTCCACTCCGAGAAGAGATCAATCCAGGGGTGGTTCTAGGATTTGAAAATTAGGGGGGGGATCAGCCTCCGAACCAATACAAGCTAAACACAGGAGACATATGTTGCAGTGGGTTAATTTAGATAAATATTAATGGAAAATGTATGTTTTTTTTCTAATGACAAAGGAATGCAGTTCAGTCAAATTCGACCTTACAACGAATAGACATGCCACAAACTACGTAAAACGCTCTTTAAGATTCAGTGAAAAAGGCGAAAGGTGGTCTGAGGTAAAATTCAGTGGTAAAATTCACTGTGGAAACTGTGTGATTGGGTTTTAAAATTTTGCATAAATGTTTTTAAAATGTATAAATTTATTAAATTGTTTGTGGATTTAGGATAGTGTCACGTTCGGGTCGGGGAAGCAGGTGAAGGGAGCCGTGATAGGAGCAAAACGGGGTTTATTCACCTTAACAGGGACCAACACAAAACAACAACGAAACTACAATGACAGATCTGGGGATACAGACTCAGACGTAGACTTAAATACACAGGACAAGCCGAAAATAACATACAGGCAACAGTTGATCACAATCGATGAATTAACGCGAGGTAATGAGGGGGGTGTGGCACACAGGAGGATCGGATGAGCAGGTCATGACAGATCGGCTATAATTTCAGTTGTTCCATTTGAAAGACCAAATATTTATATCAGTATAAAACATTCTACTCATTTAGCTGCTGAAATTAAATTCTTCAGTCATGTACAGATAGCATGATTGTTATTATGATTATAATGATTTGGGTAATTCAGTCATTTTTTAAAAGATATTTTTAGACATCCTGAGGTAACACGAGAAGCTCATATTATTGGTCTGTTTCACCAAATTTGTTCAGTATAACATTACTGTATTGGATACTTAAAACTTTTGGTTTGATTTACCCATTATCAAGTTTTGTAAATCTTCATAAATTTAAATTTCCTGCTTTGGCAAAAAAGATGTCTCCAAAATAAATAAATAAATAAATAAATACAGACAGGCCTAATGATGCCCTTGGATCAATCATGAGATGAGACAAAAGTAGAATGTTGAAAAACACCAGGGAAGAAGGTAAAAACTAACAGAAGCCCAAAGTTCATCTAACAGCTGCATCCTCCTCTGAACAACCAACAACAAGAGGTGATGCATCCAAGTCACGTCAAGTCACTTTGTTGTCATTTGACACACATGAAATTGTGAGTCTTCATAGCATCAGACAGTTATAACAAAGAATAATTAAACATTAAACACTGAAGAACAAATACTAGGTGGAGATAAATAATAAAAAAACTAAAATAAAAAGCTAACACTTTACTTGAGGGGCACAAATAAAGTAGTAATACACTCTTACTTAATGTATTAACCAGAAACTATGCACTAATCCCATGTTGGCTTATCATCAATAAGTCATAACAGGTCATGAATTTCATGCACTTACTATATTTGATCATGATTTGTACTTAATTAGTAACTGACTTGTGCCCCTTCAAGTACAGTGTCACCAATAAAATATAATGCACCCCAGTACACAACAATAAACAACAATAACCCAGTGCAAATAGTACTGTCACAATACAAAGGATGGAGGGCCCAGATACAGCCATAGGAAGAACCGTGGGAGGTTTATTGACAGTCCGAAACAAAACAGAAACCAAGGAAATGAAAGAAAAGAACCTTGAGGGGTCAAACAGAAGGGAGACCAAGGGTAGCAAGGACCAGGATCAGGAACATGGCAACAAAGGGGGGAGTCACTGGTCACGGTACAGAGGACAACAGTGACTGGACTGGGGAGCACAAGACAAGAGGGTACTTTATACATTGACTGACGAGGACATGACGAATAACAGACTTGGCTCGAATCGAGATGGTAGGACCGGACACACAATGATGGGCAGGACATGACAAGTACAAGTAAACAGTGGTGAAAAGCAGTGCATAAAGACATCACTCTGCTGCTAGGTGTTTTTGGCAGTCTGTGGTTGCAGCTTTCCAAGGTGCTGAATATGTCAGACAAATGTTAAGCACGCCGATAAACATCCGTGCCTCGTCACCCCTGTACTGTAAGATGTAATCTTTGTCACCATGGGTTCACACTGACATTGCCACTGATTGATCTATTACCCAGCATTCTGTGTTAAATTTTGTGTTGTAATGCGTGCAGTGACATTTTGAGCTGTGAGTATTGAATCATAGTTGATGAAAAAACATTATTTCATGCATTCAGTCATTATTTCATGTGGCTGTCAGGGGTGATGGCCTCATGGTCATGGCCCAGACCCTATCCTCCCTGAATTTCACAGGAAATTGCTCTTTGACCTTTTGAATAAAACTCTGTCCCTTCATCTTGATCTAGAACACAATGACTCTTATTTGAATCTAAGCAAATCTCATTAGAATTTTGAGTTTCTCTCATAGGCATGCTACAATTATTCAAAAAGTCAGTTTTTAAACTGATATTAAATAAATAGACATTTAATTGGATGAACTCTTTTGGTACTGGAACAGTAGCAATCCTTTCTAGCTGCAGAATAATATGTGAAATGTAGCGCCAGAGAGAAAATCTTGACATTTATCCCTGTGGAGAGATGTTGACATAATCCTTTCTTGCCATTTTTTGTGTTGGCACCTATCTGTGATGTCTTTTGTGAATTATAACAAAAGAACAAGCAACATTTGTTGTATAACATATGATGTTACTGATACAAATGGCTTTTTGGGTGGTTCTGTGGTCAATGTAACAAATATTTATTATTGGTTACTAAAAAGTAGTCTCACGTAGCCTGGAAATAGTTTTTCTTCTGCTGGTGTATTTGATTTGTCAGTTATACTAGTTATCTATACTATGGGTTTCACAAAAGTAAAATATTTCTTACTCATTATGCATAGATATCAGTGTCCCACTTGAGTAAACTGATCTGAACACATGCATATAATTCAAAAAATCTCAAAAAATTAAAAAGAAAACATCCAAGGTAACCCTACCCAGGTGAGTATTTCACAGCTTACAATGGTCACTTACTTTCATCTCCAGCTAACAAACTTTGTTTCAAAAACACCAGGATGAAATTTCCTGTTCAAATAACTCAAAGAGTTGGGGCAGAGCCCCTGCGCCACCCAGGTGTTAATGTCGGAGCTGGGTCATGTGAGGGGCATGTGCTGGGGAGGCACTTTAGAGCACCGGAGAAGCCCTCAGACCCTCAGCCCACAAACATTGATTCTGAATGCAGTATTTTGGGGGCTGTACCATAAAATTGATACTCTACAGAAGAAGGCCAGAACAAACATCAATATTCTTGCAGAAAAAACAATTTCTCTGTCTGAAGGCTGGATGTAATGCTTCCAATTCTACGCTGAAGCTGTAGCTGTAATGGAAGTGGCGAGGAAATTCTATTCAAATCTAAAAGAAAAAAATATAACACATCGGAAGTTCAGCTGAAGCTGGGAAGGTCTACTATTGCGTTGATTGTCTTCATATGCTTTGCTACGGCATGTATTTAGGTGTTCAGGTACAGATGTCAAGAAATAAGTCATAGCAAAGGTATATAAAAAATAAATAAAGTTCAGGCATCATCACATACTACAAATTTAGAAGATGTTCTTGCAATCATCAGCTACTCATGGAGTCATTTGCAATCATCTCATTTGTAACCATCTGTTACTCATGTTGATGTTAGTCTTGAGATATAAGATGCAGACTTTTTTTGTAGCAGTACAAGGATATTGCATACTATTTTTTGGTATATTTGGTTATTTTTAAATCTTTATAGCATGGTATACACTGCCTGGCCAAAAAAATCATCATTAGAATTTTTTGTTGGACTGCCATTAGCTTTGATTTTGGCACACATTTGTCATGGTATTGTTTCCACAGGCTTATGCAACATCTCACCCTTTATTTTCATCCAGATTTGCATTCATTCCTCATCCCGTATTGACAAGTGAGTTGAACCACTCCATAAAGCCTTCTTTAACACATCCCAAAGACCTTCAATCAGGTTAGGGTCACAACTCTGTGGTGACCAAGTCATATGTGAAAATGATTCCTCATGCTCCCTGAACCACTCTTTGACAATTCAAACCCAATGAATCTTGGCATTCATGTCCTGGAATATGCCCATACCAACAGGGAAGAAAAAAAATCGATTGATGATGGATGGAGGTGTAACCTGGCCATTCAGTAGATTCAGGTACTCGGCTGACTTCACTTTATTGCTGCATAACGGTGCTGAATAATACCAACCTAGCCATTTCCTGGTAGACAGAAGGCTGTCAAGCGGAATGCTGCGATGTGGTGGATCGCTGACCCTGTTCCACAATCGTCCGGTCTGTAGTCTGTAGAGTACTGTTTATTGCAGTAATTAAGTTCTGGGCTGTATTCACAAT
>JAODJW010000106.1:18147712-18164618 GCA_026777045.1 Hyperopisus bebe | reverse complement strand
TGGGTTTGAACAGCTGACCTACAGGTTATCCCAAAAACCTGCATAGACACCGGCCCTTTGCGGATAAGATTGGCCACCCCTGGATTAGACCACAGAAATGAAAAAAAAAACCCAGCTGGTACTTCCAAGCGTCGCTATCATACAGTCTGAACACATAGCTTGCCCTCTATTAGACCTGCCTGTTGGCGTGATCGTCAGCTACTAGCTGACCCACAGGTAAAATCATGGGCTGACTATCTCCCTGGCAGAGCCTTGTAATGTTCCCGTAGCCTGATGGAGCCATATTTTACGGTGGGATATCAGGACCTAGTACACTTCAATATTGCACAGTGGGGCATATGTTTTTATTGAGTTGTGTTCTGTTAGCCATTGACCCTTGGCTGTGTGATTCTAGAGCAGAGAACATTCCAGCAGGCACAAACAGAAGCGTCTGTACCTTCAACCATGTGTAAAGCTGAGATTTTTTTTGTAAGAGAAAGGGGTTGCAATTAGGGTGGTGTTCAAGGAAATTACTCCCACTTAGTCAATAGAGATGAGAAACCTCAGCCTTGGTTATTAATTACTAATCTTATACATATGGAAAGCAGAGGTGATTAATTTACTGAGGGCTGATATTTCAAGGGAATTAATACCACAGCATGCATTACACGATTAAATGACACAATGTAAATGCAGGCAAACCACACAGCAAGATTAGGTTCCCATATTTAATATGCACAAAATAAATTGGCCGCTGCTCCCAGACGCATCAAATAATGTTCTTGTAATTGATTGGGAAATGTTTTAATTGCCACAGTTTTCAACGAGGCACGATCAGCTGGATCGCCCGAAGCTGATCTCATCTTTGTGTCTCTAAGCAGCGACTGGGATGTCGCCTTCCTCCTGTCAATCAGTGTAATGAAATGGCTCTTTCTGCCTATGAGAAGTGTGGGCCTCAAAATACTATGAAAGGGGATTTTATGTTTGCTTCTTCAAAAAGATCCAAAAAAACATAACAGAAATAACACAAAAAATTATATTAATAGGAAATATAAGGTCACAATAGATCAGTTAACATTTCAGCGTACAGAGGGGGAGAAAAAGGTTAAAAATCAATTTTTGTCACTTTGGCGTCCAACATAACCTACCTGATACGCCACAGGACATAATGCAGATATTGACTTCAAACTGGCTCGTAAAATGAGTTTACTTCTTTAAAACTAATTACATAAAGGTCCTACTGTTTAAATAATTAAAAACAGCTCGCATGTATGACTTTATTTCCCATAGCGTGTTTGTGAGTTTATATAAACTAAATTTACTTAACGCCTGCCGCATTAAAGTAATTAGGCAGGGACTCGGATGGATTTCAGGAAATATTAGGTACCAACTGGCACGGGTTACCCGCCCCCTCCCCAATACACAAAATGCATAAGATTGCTAATGTAATTATTTGTGAAGCAGGGCATATCGCACCCCCCCAGAAGCATCCTTGGGAAGAAGAGGAGGAAATAATGTTTAAAAAGGGGTCCTGTTGCAGTTCACTTCTTGTGATAAGGAGAGCACATATTGAATTGGGGGGGGCAAGCCATCGCTGTCACCACGTCGCTGAATGATGAGACCAATGTATTTGCATAAATGAAAACGGGGACAATGCCTCTGCCAGGACTGGGTCTGCATCAATCAGCAGACGAGCTTTTGTGCCACCTTATTGTCACTGCGCTGTCAGGATGGCGCGAGCGGACCCCGGCGTGATGGGCCAGCCCTCCTCGCTCATTTGCATACCGGCTATTACCATTCTGTCTCCGAAAGCAGATTATAAATAATTCCGCCCAGGCAGAGGGCATGGGGATCATGAGATGTGTCGGCAGGAAGGGGTCTCGCGGCCTTATTCATTATGGAAATTAAAGGCTGAGGTTGCTGCCGAAAGGGCTAATGAAGGAACTCTGACACCCCCAGACTGGCCATAAGCTGCATCGTAGGGAGGCAGCAAAAAAAGGTAAAACACAGAGAGTGAGGAAATTCAGACTCGCAAACACAAACACGCAGCTACTGACACTCTGACGGTTTATCGCCTATGGGCAGTCGCACTATGGAGGATGCAGGGCTAAGGCTCAGTTAGCAGGAAACTGCAGGAGTTTTTTGTGAACCCGAACCCAGCCTCCCCCACATCCCGAAACAAACACAGAGTGGAAACTCGGGTCGGCACACTCGGCTAGATCGGAGCTGTTTCATTTGCCCGGCCGGCTAGCAAAGCATGGGGAGGCTTTGTGCAGAATGAAATTCGACAGGGAAATGATCACGGAGCACTGTCACCATTAGCGACGGGCAGATAATAACCGCAGCGGGAAGCGGGCGCCCAACTCGCTTTCGGGGGGAAGAAACGGATTTGCCAATCACAGCCACGGTGCTGCCTGGCTATCTTGACACAGAGGTTGCCAGCAGGAAGAAGCGAATGAAGTCCTTGCGGTGAGATAACAGCCATCGGCTACACCGCACTGCATTCATCCATCTGCACTGGGTCTTTCAGGAACTTCCCTGACACCGGGACACCTCCAGCATTGCCGATCCATTCTCCACGTTCTGCATGGCAGCTGACTGGCGGCGGATTCACCCTGGCGTGACCCGGGGCCTGGATGGAAGGGGCCTGTTTATGTGACGATCCGTCTCAAGTGAAGCTTGTGTCTTTCATCACCATAAGGATCTTCTAGAAAGATCTCTGCGGAGACCTCCACGCCATTTGAATGGCCCTCTCTACCAGGCCCCTGACAGAATCTTGTTTTCTGTTTATTTTAGGAATTTGTCTGATCCCACATCTTCTGCTGTCTTCGGCTGGCAGTGTTTTGCTTCGCATTGATTAAATACATGTAGCTCCTTCTACGAGCTCTCTGTACGTGTCTCTGACGCAATCTGTCCAATTTCCGCATTTTTTGTGAACTAGTATATGCCATCAATAGGGACAAGCTCACAAAATGTTTACAAAATGTAAACTTTATTCACATTATATTTAAATATGTACTATTACATACTGCTACATAATGCACGCACTCATCCATCCATCTTACAGCTGTTTATCCTGGTCAGGGTCACCGTGGGGCCTGGAGCCACCCCCAGGCTGCATGGGATCAGTGCTGGGGTACACTCTGGATGGAATTCTAGTTCATAACGTGATATATAATACATCTTGTTATAAATACATAAATATCTGTTGAATATGATAGACTCCTGCATGGTAAATATATACCTCTGTACTATACTGCCTGTCTTTTCAGAAGTAACCACACTTAATAAAACAAGCAAAAAATATACAGTGCAGGCTTACAGGACCTTAACAGTTCGCCATTTTTTTTATCATTTATTCCCCGGGTACCGTCTACATGGGGCGGAGACACCGAAAACTCAAATTTATGAATACCTTCTTGGTTTGACCTCTGAAAGATGAGCTCGTTGCACCTTCTGGAGTCTTAATTAAAGCCCCCGGGAGTTGGGCAGTGGCAATCCAATCTAATTTGGGGATTGGTCCATATTCCCCTGACAGGCCACACCGAAATGCCCGTTGGGGTGGGGGTGGCAGGAGGGGGGCATGGGCAGAAGAAGAAGTTTAAATTGAGCATGGGGGGGCCTGGATTTCTGAGCCTGCCACTTCTAGCTGCACAGGGCCCCGGCAGAGAGATAAGAAGGGGCTGCAGGGCAGCACGGGGGGACAGGGGTCTGGTGTTTCTGCCAACTGGCCTCCCATGGGACAGGTGATGTGTGTTGATGTACTTTGGTGGGCCGGAGTGGCAGGATGGAGCACTCAGGGAAGGGGGTGTTTGGGGGTGGGGGGGGCATGCATATGACAGATGTACAGGACGGCCTCGGGAGGGTGATGTTTTCAGTTGTCTGCCTGCCGTCAAACCACATAACGGCCTGCCTTTAAACAGAAGTGGGACACCAGGCCTGTCAGCGCTGCGTAACGGCCTGCCTTTAACCAGAAGCGGAACGCCAGGCCTGTCAGCGCTGCGGCCTAAACCAGGGATTCGCTTTCAGCAACAAAAAGAAACCAAAACAAGCAGATGATGGACACGGATACATACGTTAATATCTTCAGTGCTTGGTCCAAAGCATGTATCACGGTGCTTCATGAAGGTTCAGTACAGAAACATGTATTTTAAGATATACAGAAATACATACAAGGGATGATTTTAAACCAGGCAGAGAATCAGGAGATAGAGGAACAATCCTGTGCAATATTGTATCCAAATATACAGGTATCACAGATACACAATATTATAAGTAATGTTCATTGTTAAAATAACACTGACAGATATAACTGAGATAAACTGCCATGCACATTTACGTGCACATATACGTCCTGTCCTGAGAAGAGCAAATTTTGGAAAGATCTGACAGGCTGGTAGGAGGCTGGTATACAGCAGCTGGCCTTCCTGACACACATCTTTGCCCACACAGTGGAAGGGTACTAGTGTGTGTGTGTGTGTGTGTGTGTGTGTGTGTGTGTGTGTGTCCGCAGGTTATGGAAGCGCTGATTACAACTAGTGCAAACAGAGTCTAAGCCTTGAGACTCAGGAAGGGCTGTTTTTCTTAATGGTGGAGATGGGGAGTATGGCTTGGCCTGGTTTGATATCTCCATTAAACGTATATCTGAAGGCAGAGGCAGAAAAGAGTCTGGCCTTTTTCAGATAATGTTCCACAGCAATGAAGGCTGTCAGCATTTATCTTACAGCAGAGAAAGTACAGCAGAATGATACAACAAGATAGATTTTCAATATAAAACAACTGCTTTTTTGTGAATACAGTATTCACCCTTTCTTGTGAATACAGTATTAACATGAAATATTGCTTCCAAGGAAATTGCTTGCAAAAAATGTGTAGTATTGTCTCAATACAGTAAAATGTGTAACATTTCACAAAATAACACTGCAAGAGAAGATTTACATTAGCAATATCTGGAAAACAAGTCTTATTTACATTTACCACTTTCTGTTGATTCAGACTGAGAATAGACTTCCTATCGTTTGCTAATACAAGGTACTGTAAACAGGATTTTAGAAAAACAGTTAAATGCCAAAATTTCATGGTCTGTTTGTCCACTGGGGGTAGGGGGCGTCTGGTGGATTTATGGGCGGGACAAATTTAATTTTAGCTATTTTTTTTTTTTCAGAAGTATTTTTTAAGAATGGTGATTAGTGCATCTATATTTATCGCATTCTTGTAAATATCAGTTTTCCCCATAAACTTGCAGTGTCATCTGCTGTATTTGGTTCTCCTTACTTACGAGCTGATGTGTAGTTGACAGTTTTATAACTTTTACGTTTTTTTCCCTACTTATATTTTTTTTTTTGAAGAATTTTAATTTAATAGAATACTCAAGGGAGCAAGAGTAGAGACCCTTGTGGGACTAAAACCAGCAACCCTCAGGTTGTCTACAGAGTCTTGGGTCTTACCATGACAGAATGCTGTCAGCCCATTGGCTGCTGTTGCACCATTGTCACACACATCAGTTTTATATATGATACAGTTTACCACGCATGCAATTAAAAACAAAACCTAAACCCTTTAAAATTTCACAAGATTGCTATTAAACAGAACAATTAGCATTGCCAGGTTGATCCATCTGTTTTCTATACTTGTCCTATGCAGGCTTACAGGGGTCTGGAAGCAAGTCAGGGAATAACCTAGGATGGGTCACCAACTCTCACTAGGCATGTACACTTTCACACCTATGGGCAATTCTTGTCTGCGTATTTTTGGACTGTAGGGAAGCCCTGTGACAACATGGGGAGAACATGCAAACTCCAGACACAGGGAGCCAGGGCAGAAATTCAAACCCTGGCCCCAGAGGTGTGAGGCAACAGTGCTAACCCCCACCCCACCCCACATGAGATACAGTCTTTCGTTAAACATGAGGAGAAGTAAATAAACTATTGCTGATAGTCTGAGACCAATTTCAGCAATGTTTGAGTTATTAATCTAAAAATAGACCATACGGAGCAGAACAGGAACACCTTATCTAAGTTATCCCAAATAAAAGTCAGTGAGTTATGATAAATATCCAGTAACATATTACATTGTGAGCATCTGGCATTTTACCACATTATCAATTGTATCAGGAAGCATCAAACACCAGTGTGTACCAGCTTATAAATTCTGGGACTGGATAAGATAAGTATTGTTCTATTATAATAGGAATACAAAATTTCTTAAGAAAAATGTAGAAGAAGAAGAAAAAGCATGTTTTATTCTTACCAGCGGGAATTTACCACAGTTTCGTTTTCTTATGCAAAATTTTGTTGGCTAGGAGCATAGGACCTCTCTGCCTACTACCAGGATCTCGATGTGCTGTGTAGATGAAGTATTTCTTTCAAGCAGAGAAAGGAAAAAAGGATTTATTCATGCCATGCATTCTCCTTTTGCATGTGCAAATTGGATATTCTACAGGGAGGGCAAAAAATTGAGGAAGGGGGGTTGCAGAACCCTTTCCTTTTATTGCCAATAGTGAAGTACGAGTTTTACATTGTATGCTGAGCCAGTGACTATAACTCAATGAAAAGGAAGTCATGCTGTCGTCCCCTTCGCCCAAGTCCTAGATTAAGGTACGGTAAGACTATAAAACCAATTAACGTCTGCAATTGCCAGTATAATAAATTTTGTTTGCTGAGTACGTCGCAACCCAAGTCCAGCGCCCTCATGAGACATAATGCATGTTAGAAATGCATGGAATCCAACACATAAAAATAAACGATAAACAGCTCAATTCCACCTACCTCCCTTGGTGGCCATTTACTTATTACATAATCATTATAATAAAAATTTATTCATTTTCTATACTGCTTGTCCTGTACAGGGTCGAGGGGTCTGGAGCCAACCCATAACAGGACACACTCTCCCTTCACACCTAGGGACAATTTTTCAACTCTAATTCACCTCAACATGTTTTTGGACTGTGAGCGGAAACCAGAGGACCCAGAGGAAACCCCACGAAGACACGGGGAGAACATGCAAACTCCATATACTTAGATATTCAAACCCTCGTCTCCAGAGGTGTGACTGTACCACAGTGTCACCCTTATAATAATTATTATAATGATACTTATTATTTCTTGCCTGACGTTATGCACCATGTTTTGGTTACATATTTTGTTACATATTTTCAGGATTTTGTTACATATTTTCACTAGATCTTCTCTCTGAAGCCTGTTTGTCTCTATTGCTAGCTTATAAATAAAAACAGCCTATTCCAGCGTTAAACCTTTGTCTCACGCCACATACACCAGTTTGTGAAAACAGTCCCTGATGGCATGGCTTTGCCGTTATTGTTATCCCTTCTAAAAAGCGTCCCCCTTTTCATGAGGTAGGCGTCATTCATGCTGTCTGCTCAAGATGCTAATGTATTATTTACATGCCGGACAAGCTGACCTCAAGGGTATTTTAAAAGCTGCACATCCAGTTAGATGCGTCACGACGGAGAATGACTGAACCACAGAAAATAATGTGACTTCTTTTCAAAAATACGGAGTAGAAATAAGTCACGATAACCTGTTTCTGAGCCCAGACACGCAGTCATCTGCCTTCGCACATACTTAATGGCGTTTTTTTTATTTTTGCAAGAAGGTCTCCTTGGTTATTTGAGAATGAAAATGAATTACATCTTTAAACAATTAAACAGGACCCAAGTGGCCCAGTTGCTGTGCTTTAGCTAAACCACTTTGCTAATTAAATTTAATCTCCAACCCAGTGCAACACGTATCAATTAAAAAAAAAAAAAAACACTGCATGCTAACTTAAGTGTTGCCCTTGGTGAGGACAGTGTCCCTTCCCCCCCCCATTTTCCCACCTCCACTGACTGTCGCTCCCCCCTAAGCGAGGCACTGGGAACATCTGCCTTCGCTTCTCTGAGGGTTCTGCTAAAAACGTCGATGTCTGCTCTGCGTAGCCCATGAAAATCATGCAGGCTTCACCGTGTTTTTCTGAAGAGGCTTTTCCTGGACAAAAGGCCTTGATACCGTCTGCCATTAACAGACCACGCAAAAAGTCCTTTATTCCCATACAAATAGAGTCTGAGCTCAAGATTACTGCAAAATTAGTGGCAAAATCGCTTTGCCTCTTTCAGCCCTGTTGTTCTGAAATTATAGCTCAATTATTAAGCAAAACAAGGCCCTGCTTTTAGGCATCAATGAGGCAGTTGCCCAGATGAAAAGAATTTCCAAGCACACTGTACGAGAAGGCCTACTTTGAATTGAACTTGCTATAAATTCTGTTTTTAGCCGCATGTTTTACTACTATACTTTTCTAGCGATTTTTAGCTGTTTTTTATTTGCTTCATCGTACCCTGATTCATCTCTTTATATTTGCCTCACAACAGGAATAACTGATATTCACAGCTGCAAAAATGTGGATTTTTCCCCCTGTAAGGCCTCTCTCACAGTGGCTTAGTGGATGGCAGTCCGTATCTCTTTGTGCCTGGGGTCTCCATGTTCTTTCCATGGCCACATGACTTTCCTCCAACTGCTTGGGTTTGAACTTTGAGCTAAGAAGCCTGCTGTTTGGCTGAGCTGGTGCCCCATAATTGCTGTTAGAGCACGAGTGTGATGGACTGACATTTATTCCTGGATCCTTCTGCCTGGCAACCAGTGCCAAACTACAGGTTCACTGGTTGAATCATTCTGCGAAATCTGTGTCTGATATTTTATTACCGCTTTACACTTTTATAGCCCATAAAATTTGATCATTGCTTACTCCTAAGCCAATATGTTATTGTTCTCATTTTCAGTATGTGTCCAAAGTCAAAAATCAAAGTATCTTTGTTGTCATCTTCAGCCATATAATGCATGGATCATACATGGAGACAGAATTTCAATCTTGTTGGTTGTACTGCAATGAAACATAATAAGTGGAACAGACTATAACAACGTAAAGCATTTAAAAATGGCTAAGCAGGTTACCATGCCATGCTTGTGATCAGAAGGCTGATTTCACCATTGGGCCCCTGAGTGAGGCCCTTAACCCCCAATTGCTCCAGGGACCAGCTAACTTGGCTTTCAATCAAACAAAAAAAATCACTTGGGATTAAATTGTCTGCAAAATAAATAAAATGTAACATGAAATATTGAGATACAATGATAAATACTGGTTAAAAAATACAGTGGAACATTATAATAACTAACATTAAATGAACAATAGACAATAAACAGCGAACAAATAACAGACACTACTGGCAGAGTGCCCAGAAGTGACCTTAAGAGTGCAGGTGTGATAGGTTTTTAAACAGTCTGTGTGTTGTGTGTTAACAATATCGCACATAAGTTTGTTGAACATACTGTTAATATTTGATGCACATAGTGTACATTATTACTATTGCAGATGTTAACAACCTTTATATGTCGCAGCAGTGTATGTTGAACTGTCTGACAGCACTGGAGTAAAAGCTGTCCCCGAATCATGTGGTGTGTGTGCGAATTGTCCATTTTTAAATGTCCTACATAGTTATATTTGTTCTGTTCTACATAGTACTGCTTCGTTGCACTACAACCAAGATCTTTACATTTAGTAGATAGGGCTGATCATTGAATCATATGATAATTAATCTCCCCCACACTCTTCTAAGCTCTTATAATGTAATCAGATGTACTGCTGTATTTCTGAAGTGTGGAGGAAGGCAAAAATTGCATTAAATATCAAAGGTTTTTCTTACGCAACAGGTGGGTAAAAACATGCAAAAAAAAAAATCCCAGAATTTAATTCATTTTGAATTCTAATGCACCTAAATCTTTAACAATAACTTTAATATTATACTCTATGATTAATTTTAGCTATAAAGTCCATGTGTAGATTTTATATAATTCATTTTCTGGTATTTCATGATTAAAGAAGTTTACAAAAGACCAGTAAAATGACTTTGCCTTAGATACAAGATACATATAATATTTATTTATAGAGTACATTTTTCACATATACAGTAGCAACTATTTTCTTTATCATATTGTTCTGGATTAAACTGTTCTCTCCAAAAAAATGTTTATTATTATTTTTTTTTAATCAAAACGATGTCTTGGCCAGCACAGACTAGCAAATTGCCTTTGGCAGAATATTGAGAGATTCCTTTTTTTTTGCCAAAATGAGTTACTCCCAAGTGCCTTGAGTGTTTCTGTTTTGGCTGCTAAGTTGTCTTCGGATGGACTTCTGATAATTAAAATGCACCTGTTTTACTCTAGTGGCACAGTTTCCTGCTTGATGTATGCAGCATGTGGCAAAATCTCAGCCTTCAAATAATCCTGGGACATATAGTGGGCTTTTATTGTCCGACACTTACTGCATTACAGATTTATACCTCAAACTATGGCAGAAAGTTAGAATAATCAAACTCTGTAAAACACTGGATTTTACACATTTCTGACGATGTTCTGCTTGGAATACGAACTCCAACGCAAATGTCATGCTCATTTATTACATCACAGTAATTATAGAGTACTGCAAGTCAAGGGTGCTCGATATGTCAATCTCGAGACATTTTCGTTGTATATTTGTGTACTTTTCATTTCTTTCTTTCTGTCACGTAGCTTAGATCAAATAATCTTTATTAAAAATTCTATTTTGGATCTTCTGGCGGAGCAAGTGGGATAAAATCTTTACATTTAGTAGATAGGGCCAACCAGTCCCAGGAGCTGAAAAGTAATCATTTTGGTCTTCCGTCAAAAGAAATGAGGACGAATCCCTGTGGGTCGTTGCCTGTGGAGCTTGCATGCCATGCAGAAGCAATTAGCTAAGAAACCGTCTGCTAGTGCTGCCTGAGAGCATTAGAGCTTGTCGAGGATGCAAGGGATTGCTTTGCAACTTTTGGGCTTCTTTTCGTATTGCAGCGTTATCGGGTTACTTGGATAAGGGAATTCTGGGCGCCCATTAGTCTTTGACACCCTGTGAGGAAAAGCGAACACCCTGGAAGCTTCTTCCACCTTATTTTTGTGAGATCTTCCTTCGATACTGTAAGCCTTCGCTCTTTCGCGTTGGCAGGCCCAGAAACAATGATTAATGGCGGTAAACCAAACGCTGCCGTTTGCTTAACGTGTTATGATATGCAGCTCTGGCGTCGGTGCGGCTTTGCATCCTGAAATAAGTTTTGGTTGGAGGCCTGTCAAAGTCATTTTTGCTTTGCCAAATTCTGAGGGCCTTCAGACATTTCTACTTCCGGACATGCGTTAAAATATTAACGGTGTGATTGTGGATCAGTAAAGCCAGCTCCCCCCAGGAGACACCCTTTCAGGCAGGCTAACACTCTCCACCTAAAAATCTGAAAAGACATTAAACATTAAAGCATGAAAAGGCCTGTAACCTAGGCGGGCTTATGCATTCCTCAACACATTTCAAACTGCTAATTTACGATGCCATCTACTTGCGAGGAAGCGGACTCCATGAGAAGGAATCGTTTCCTTGTTCCCATTCTGTTGCCACTGAAACAGCCACCAATATAAATCAAGTCCAAAACTGACTAAGTTTTAACAACAAAATTACATTTTCATGAACCGTCAGAAAGCTGCAAACCTTGTTAAACAAATACGCATTGTTTACATTTCTTCTTTAAGTCAGATATTTACAAGTAGTCAGAGTTTGGATTTCTTTGTGGGCAATGGTACATACAATAAATTTTGTCTTGGTTATCTAAAAGAAAAAAAAGGAGCTATGCTAATGTCATATTATTGATCTGGTGCCCCCTAGTAAGCTGATCTTACCCAGGCTGAAATATCAATAGACTTTTTAAGACTTTACTTGAGGAGCACATATACTTAGTAATGACTCAGTTACTACTGAAGTAGGAATCATGAACAGATCCTGAACAAATATAGTTATAGCTAATTGATAAGATGTGTCATGATTCGTTAATGATGAACAAACATGAGATCAGTATTTCATGTGTTATTCCTTCAGTAGTTCACAAAGGTTTACAGAATTGATAGATAGTAACAAATATAGTAACTGCTTGGGATGAAAGATGCATCATGATTTACTAATGATGAATAAATATGAGATCAGTATTTAATTTGTGTTGTTCATGATTTGTTCTTTCAGTAGTTTTTTCAGTAGTTGAGAAAGCGTTACAGATTTAACAGATATAGTAAAAAAACATATAGCAAATGCTTGATAAAATTATGAATTAACATGAGATCAGTATGTAACTAAGACTGAGTTTGTGGTTAATTAATACATAAGTAATAGCATAGTACTGTACTATTTGTGCCCTGTCAAGTAATGTGTTACCAAATTTTTTACTTGTTTTGTTTTGTGGTTATGAGGCTCATCGTTCAAATGAAACATCATTTGATGTTTCACCGAAAGGCTTTGGTCACCAATGCTTTGGGAAAGTAAAGAATTATATCTAGGTTCTGGGACAAATGAGCCCCAGACTTTTGGGTCGTTCCCCGCAGAGTCCTGGGTGGGCCTGGCCTCTGCCAGCGGTGCCCCTGCTGAGCGTGAACACGCCTCGTACCTTTAATTGCCCCACATATCAAAGCCTTTCCTGTCAAAGACAATTACACAGTCTGGTGCAAGTCATTAACAAAGATCTTTCTCACGTTAAACCTATCAGGCCTCCACTTTAATGAATGAAAATAAGATGACGATTTAAGATGTTGAATCACACTTAATACCCCGCTAATTCGTAAGATAGTATTCAAACAAATGAAGGAGAATGGGTAATGCTGTTATTTGTCCTAATTGGAGGCAAAATCCCAGCATCGCTTTGTTTGACAAATGATGAAGGCCTTTCTGTTAAAGGTTACGGTCTTGACATGCTTATATTTGTACCTATTGTGTTATGATCTCATGCACTTGTTAAAGGTAGAAGTTATAGAGTCTCATCATCATGTGACTGGCATTTATATTATAGATGAGTAGCTATAAAATCATAACTGATAATTCTTGAGGATTGAGAGGGTGGCAGAGGGGCGGAGAACAGAAGCATGCAGCACAGGGTCTGGGCCGTCATCCCAAGGTTTTCCGCAGATTTTTCCCTTTTCGGGGACAGATGGGTTGGGATTATAACACTGATGGGATCGCACCACGATAGGCAGGGGGCTAATATTATTCGTTTGCTAATATTGGTTCAGCTCGCAAGATATCAAGAATAGGTATGGAGGGGCCAAAGCGAACACTCAACAGTCCAATTCTGCTTCTTGTTGCAGAAAAGCATACCAACTTATGCACACAACTCGGTGCACGAGGAACATATTAACTGTGGTTAGCCATTACCCAATGAGGTCACCTGATACTCCCATGTGAGATAGATGGCCACTTCATCCAGATGATTCTTCATTGAATTCTTACAATGGCAATGTTTATATAACTACTGTAAATTCTCATGAGTCATAAAAGATGCAGAAAGCATAAAATATTAAAACATGAATTCAAAAGTTAACTGGGTTGCATTGTTCCATTCTTTGTTTCTTTATCTGTGCTGTTGTGAAGCACCAATTGAGGTGAATATGGAGATGCAAGGCTCTCTTGCTGATATCATCCACACTTGATTTGTCAGCTCAGGATGAGGTCACCACTGTTTCCTAACTTGGACCCTTTCAAGATCCAAACTCTTCTCATCTGAGAGCTACTACCAGATGCTCCTTCATTTTGTCCCTGTGAACTTCGGGCCCTAGGCTTTTGGGGCATGCAGACCGTTCAGGCTCCTGTGCAGAAATGGCTCCTTCTGGCTTCTTCCGAGCCACATGTGGAGATGAGAAGCCAGAGTCAGTCCACCCACCTGGCACCCCTACTCTCATCACATGTTTTTTCACTGGAAAAACCTCCACACCTTTCCCTCGAATGAAGGTGTCCTGAGGTGTATCAGCAGAATAGGTTTAGAGGGAAAAAAATAGTTCATTCGACAAGTCGGTTTATTAACAGATTTTTCTTTCGATCAGTGTTTATGAAAGTAAAGGTCTCCCGGCCAACATTTGAGAAGGTGCTGGAAGATTTTCTCATTTCAAGCAATAACAAAAAAAGCTTTATATAACTAAAATATTTCTGAGTTGTTTTACTGCTTGTGTTTTTCTGGTTGTCTGTAATTGTGTTAGCCTGAGCTGGAAAGGCAATAACAGATTATAATGAGGCTCTGAAGTACACATGCGTCTGTGAAGTTCAGAGATGGTTGAGATGATTGCATTGTTTTCCTGTGGAGAAAACTAACTACGATTTGCGTATTAAAGTAGTACTACATACTAAATCACCGTCATTCAGAGAGTATGCATATTGCTTTAATTGTGGAATCTAATAATACTGCCTACAATAAAACAGTAATATTTTAATTAGAAGTATATATACAAACCATTCATCTGCAACTGGAGCAGCGCCAAGTGCGAGCAATCAAAAAATTAGCAATACTTTAGCTATATATAGCTTTTTTGTTGCTGTTCAAATGATAATCTCCTACAATGTTTTCCTGATGTTGCCAGGAGACCTCTCATAAAAAACGGATCAAGAGAAAGATCTCCTTTAATAAAAATATGTGTCGAATGAACTGCTTTGCCTAGCATGTATAACTCGGTCCTGTTAAAATCCCAGAGCAAGTTATTCTCTAATGCTGTATTTTTACTTTATTGAAAATACAGAAATTTCAAAAGTATCCCCTTCCACGCTGAGGCTTGTGATTTGGCAGCTCGTGAGTTGCGTATCCCCGGCAAATGGGGCTATCAAGCTTTGGAAAATGAATTTAAGGCAATTTTACTTGTCTTTGATCACGGTTACTTGGACAAGGGAAGATTACTTTTATCAATTCACGCGTTTCCTGTTTGCCTGTTTTTCTTGAGGGCTTATTCCTACTAAGTCTCACGGCTGAATCTCCAACACGAGTCAGATGGAAAAAATGGGCAAATATGCAAGGAGAAGCTCTCCTGGAAGCCATGTGGAATCAGTATGCACCTTTGGGGGGGATGTGGGACCTATAGTCAGGCCTAGGTAAAGAATGGAGGCTCCACAACATAATAAATAAGACCTAAGGGAATGAAATGTTTGATTATGAGATAATGACTCTCTAATTACTACCCATTCAGACTGAGGCCTGTTGTTGTTTTTGTTCATTTAGTAGTCTTAGGCAAGCTAGTTTTTCTGTCCTCATAGCCACACTGATAAAAGAAAAAAAGAAAAAAACACTGTTGAAACCCAAAGAATCCGAGCCCTTTGAAAATGGAGTCCAAAAATCTGACCCCCAGCACATTCCGGATTCTCTGCTGCTGTCGCTGCTCCCTTTTTAAAAGATGCGGCATTCCAGCTTTAAGCAATTCATAAATTTTTTTTTTGCCCGTGAGGGCTGTAAAAACGTGCAAATGAAGCACAGGCCACATTCCAAGCCTCTGGCCACGAGCGGGATGGAATGTGTTAAATGCATCCGAAACCGGAGACTCCCCAGGACGTGCAGATCCCTAGGAAAGGTGAGGCGGCTTTTTCAGAGCGAGCAAGGACGCGATGCGAGCCGACTGGGCACGTGGGCAGAGTGAGCCGGGCATCTCCACACGTGGCATGCAGGGAGTGAATTTCAAGGAAATTATAATGCTGCAATATTCATAGGGCTCTCACAAAGATGAACCTGGTACTAGGAGGAAGAAGAGGTCTCCAGATCAAGGAAGGGTCCCAGAAACAGAGGCGACCTGATCTCGGGGTCCAAGGCAGCCAGAGGAAGATTAAAGTCTTTCTCCTGAAAAGAATGCGGATGCATAAAGAGCAAACAAATCATTCACTTCCGAATAAAGGTGTCCAGATTAATGTTGCTTGGTGGTGCAGCTTTTCTGCTTATAGAGTTCAGACCAAAGGGCCCCCTGCCCTTCCCTGGCTGAGTCAATGGCTTTTCCCCTTTGTCAGGAAGTCCTCGGAACTGCCACCCACGCCCCTAACGCTTGAATCCTATTCGACTCCCAGCATCGTATTTCTCGTATTTCTCAAGCCTGCTCTCACAAGGATGCCCGCGTGGATGATGCATCAGGAGCTTGCAGAGTCTCACATTCCTTTTGAACTCCCTCATTCTAGAACCTTCTATGGATTCCCCCCCCCCCACTCACAAAATGAAGTTTCAAATAAAAAAGAAGTCGCCCAGATGTTTTCAAATCAGACATTAGGAGAGCTGAATAAAGGAACCAACATGACACTGAGATGCTCAGATGTTGAAGTTTGAGCAGCTCATCTGCGTGTCTCCGCTTCTCTCTTATTCCCGTTTGATGCTGTCGCAGCTCAGCTTCTGCCCTGTTTCACAGCTTCTGCCCTGTTTCACATAAGAAGCCCTGCAGTAAAAGGTGCTTTTATGCATCTGATTTCTGATAACAATCATGTTGAGATGTGATGAATGCTGACTGCATTTATTTTGTATTTGATTTGCATGTCACCCTGTGTCTTCAGACTCCTGCAGTTCACGCCCTGCATACACAATCTACCATGTTTTACACATGCACACACATATACAGGTTTGCAATTATATCTTTGTGGGGACTCTCCATTCATTTCTATGTGGAAAACTCTAATCCCAACATGACCCTATCCAGCTCTAACTTTAACCATAAGTAACTAAACAAAATACGGGTCTTTTGGCATTATTAGTTTTTTTAGTTCTTTATTGGGACCAGAAAAATGGTCCCCATTGTCAAAATAACAGGCTTTTATTACATTGTGTGAAACATTTGCTCCCCACAATGTAATGTAAACATAATCCACACACACACACACATATATATATATATATATATATATATACATATATATATACATACACATATATATATATACACATATATATACATACATATATATATATATACATACATATATATGGGGTGGCATGGTGGTGCAGTGGTTAGCACTGTTGCCTCACACCGCTGGGGCCTGGGTTCAAGTCTCTGCCTGGGTCACATGTGTGTGGAGTTTGCATGTTCTCCCCGTGTCGTCGTGGGGTTTCCTC
>JAODJW010000106.1:18137359-18147612 GCA_026777045.1 Hyperopisus bebe | reverse complement strand
ATGGGCTGGCCCCCCATCCAGGGTTGTTCCCTGCCTCGTGCCCATTGCTTCCAGGATAGGCTCCAGGCCCCCCACGACCCAGTAGGATAAGCGGGTTGGAAACCCACTTTTCTATTCAGCTGGCATCCTGTTCAGGCTCATGACAAAGGCATCCTCACTGGGATGGGTCTACAGCCACCCCCTCACAACTACGGCCAGAACAAGCAGATGGAACATGGATAGATGGATGGATATTCAGTAAGCCTGGCATCCTATCTTGGGTGTATCTCTGCCTTTTGCCCTTTGCTGCCCAGGATGGGCTCCAGGCCCAGTTGTGGCCTTCACGAGGGTAAGCTTTTGGAAGAGTGGATGGATGGATCCTATAGTGTATTTAACCCAGATTTGAGAAAGAGGCATCTGAGCAGAAATTCAGGACACATGTTGTGATGGTGTACTAATCCACTCATTCCAGCAGCAGCACTCCAGATCGAAGAAGAAGCAGGATACTACAGCATAAATCAGTCATTCATGGGAGCCATTAGTACAACACAGAGGCCCCAAGGATGGGGAATGGGAATGACAAAATAGCTTCTGCCGGCTCGTCTTGGGCAGCGTTGGTGCGAAGCTGAACGGATTTTCTGTCACTCATCCGTGTTTGTGCGCTCTTGCTCTCACGGTCTGCCCGGTCAACTCAAGCAGCCGTGTTTGAAGTCTACTTAGACGCAAAACTGTTTTCTGTGCCGACGCTGGCCGTCACGCATGCTAATGGGGGGGGGGGGTTGGGGGGAACATTTTCTCACCCTCTAGCCTACAAGCGGCTCTCAAGTTTCGAAGCTGCAGTGATGCATTTGTGAAAAATGAGCCGCCATCCCCACAACCTATAAGGTTTGATGCAGTGCTGTACCAGGCATTTGGACATGGACCTCGTACTTCCTGCAACTGGGTGTAGCGGGGCTGCAGCTTTAAAGGATGTGCTCTGAGATCGAACACTGGGCACAGAGACAACTGTTGGCACCGATAAGTTAGTGATGACTCGAGGCTGTCCTTCATCCCTCACACCAGGCAGGTTATCTGACACGTATTCATGTTTATACAAATACCGCAAGCAGTACTGGTCAACCAGTTTGACAGACATAGGCAGTCGACTAGGGTGCCATCTACTGAGAGGGCACCGACATAGCAAGTCAGATTCAATTTATCTCTAATGGTGCAGCCCTAGGCAAGCTTCACCATCAGGGGTGCCAGCGGTGAAGCTTGTGATGCAGGCATGGGGTAGCAGTGGCAAAGATTGCCGTGGGGGTGGGGGGGTGTCATCGGTGAAGCTTGTCAAGGCTTCCACAGGCACTTCGACCGACACTGACTGCAAGGAGCCACACTTCAAATGATCAAACACCAAGACTATCTTGTATCAAATGACACTACTGACAGTGACAAATAATGAGACAAGCGCCCATCTCTCAGCATCACCATGCAACTTATTATATTCGGTGTCCATGATGGTATCCAAAACAGACCTGCATTTTCATCTAATGCAACGTGTCGCATTCAACTGTAAAGTGAATGAAAAATTCAGGATCTGAGTATAACGAGGCAGCAAGAAAAGCCTGAACGTCTTTATATGTTCAGAGGTTCCTTCTATATATAATGTTTCTTTAAAGCCAATGGAGATGTTCATTCCTTCCGATGAACACTGCAAGTTCTTCTTCAGATGTTGTTTTAGCAACAGGCATCATTTGCAGTTGAGATGAGGGCGACCCTTTTAACGACATGCCGACACTTGATAAAATCAGAAGCATGAAAAAGCCACTAAATGCTAACAGTAAAGTAAGGCTCCCTTGGTGGGTGGGGGGGGGGGTGGAGTCTGTGCCCGAGGTGGCCAGCTACATGCAGGGAGAAAAATTGACCTGGGCTGTCCATGAAGAAACTGTTGAAGACTAGCCGGGCTAATGAAGGCCATGGGAGAGTGACTCAGGGAGATGAGAAGATGAGTTTCGCTAATGGACAGGCTAAGCTGTCCCGCTAACTCAACCTGACCCCGACTGACACCCCAGTGTCACTGAGGCAACGGGCGGCACATGCCGGGAACGATAAAATGGGAGATAAGATAGCTGAAGTGAAATAAGTACTCCCCTGAAAGCTAGGGCTCCTGATGCATGAAATTCAGAGGGAGAGAGAGCGAGTTTCACAGATGAGCTTCTGTGCTTTAGTCTTTGAGTTTGTTTAGCATCCTTTGGCAGAGACACGGGCCCTTCATCTGCTGGGATTTGGTCCAGGCGATGAGTCACAGAGGCGTCAGCACCTGGTTTCAGAATGCACCATGGGACACGCAGTTGCTTTCCATGTGTGTCACATGTGCACTTGGTAGGTCACCTTGCGAAGTATCAAAAGGGTTGCAGAGGCGTCAGATTCAATTCCCCTGACTGACTTTATACCACATCCCCTGCAAAATCTCAGCTTCAGAATCGCACTTACATGAAAGATGTGAGAAGTAGCAGGTAACCAATCAATGGATCCTCAGCCTTTGACGTTTCTTAGTGGTCATGCTACATATTAGCTTGTTTAATATGCTACTTTCTACATTTCAACACCTCAAACAAGTTTCTGATCCAATCCAATGAAAGCCTCCTTTTAGATATGCAATAAAAGAAGTTGTGCTGAAATATAATTGGGCTACAAAACTGAGTCATGGATATATTCAAAGCAAAATTAACGCTTGGTTCCAGGGAATCTACTATTCGCTGGCTTCCCATCTTGATAGCAAGCTGGTGTTGCTAAGTTTGTGCATTCCGAATCACTTGGAAACCTCAACAGACCTTGAAGAAATCCTGATAACAATGCTGTTCGACACAATTTGTCTTATGCCTACTGTGATGCTGACACCAAGGCCTGACATACAATTCACCCGCCTGATGGTTCTGTCTTTGAGCGGAAATAGGACACGGCGCACCCACGTGGAATGGAAGGCAAGCCTCCGATGTCAGTTTAGCCGCAGCTATATAACTTGTCTCTGACAAACAAACCTGTTAAGTCATGTATCCGGTGAATTAAGCAGATCTCCGAAGACGGAGCTCTGAGAATAATTGATTCCTCAAGATTGCTTTTATCTCAGCTCACCTCTCCGCACTGCTGCTTAAAGAGCTGCGTGCCTCAATCTGATTGTCTCCAAAAAAAAAAAAAAACAAAAAAAAAACTGTGCGAGGACAGGATGTCATGCTAGCAGACACATCCTGAAATAAGCATAAGATAATGCCGTATGGGGGGGGGGAGAGAAAAGGAACAGTCCCACGTGAATATTGACCTTGTCGCTGCCGAATGACTAAGTGCTTCTGTCTTCATGTGATACGGTGTAACCGGATATCAGGTTTCCAAATAAAGAAAGCCAGTCAACACCGAATCAGCCTTTGCACTTCGTACCTACAGCAGCCACGAAGGAAAAAAAGGAAGCCCATGAGAGATGAATGTGCACTGCGTCAAAAAGGGAAGGTGTTACAGTGATGTCAATGGAATCGCACGACGATCAAACGGACGCAGATGAAAGAGCTTTGGCTGCATGTCACGAAGCCGCGCTGGGGATCACATCTTCTATGCCGCATTTTAAGATTCTAAATATTAAGATATGCAGGGAAAAGCTTTTTGGCCTTGGAATACAAATACTCCAGGGCTCCTTGGTCACCCTACACCAGTGTTACTCAATCCAATTCCCTCAGACAGTCCATGGTACCAGGAGCTGGGAGGGAGCAAAAATGTGGACTGTCTGGCATGGATCGGAGGGAGCAATACCATGGACTGACTGTGGGTCCCCCAGGACCACACTGGGAAACACTGCCCTACACCAAACCCTGAAGTCTACCATTCGCACGAACAACCACTACTGACCCAACGGGTCTTCAATTAGGAGCTATTTTAATGTCACGTCATTTGATGTCAATTTTGAACTCTGTCGTGTTTTATTTAGCATGAAATCCCTGATATTTGCTTTGTAAAAAAATTAAAAGACAAATTAGTATCCTTTGCCTAAACATAAACAACATAAACGTCTGCATATATTGAATGAGCCTAAACCTGCATGACATCACCCTCTTCGATGCATCATTTGTAACCTTGGTAGCTCTTCAGTGTCTGAATCAATAACGTTCTTGTAAGTAAAGCTGACACCCTCCTATCAGCAGGAGCCTGAACACTGATATTTCAGAGGACATATTTGCTGAGCAGCATCCTGGTTGCCCTTAGCCTCCCTTTTTCCCTCCCTTTTGGTGAACAGTGAACCCTATTGGCTGCTGGACTGATGAGGTATCAGAGGAGCCAATTGTTTCCACGGCTGACTACGCTTGAGCTCCCATGCAGTCTTGAGTGATAAGATGTATTTACAGATTTCTCCAGGGCCGTGGCGCTGTGCCAGCACATTCAGTCCCTGTGTGGCCATTTTTTTTCTTGCTTTTCACTAGGGCCCCAGCTCAGAGTGCGATTGAATACAACAGTCCTCTGTTGGTGTCGAGTACATGGTTTGTATTCAGCACATCATGCTTAGTTGAGTGACTGAGTCTTGTTGGGAGAAAAAGAGGGGACTATAATCCAAAACATTGCATTATTGGATGATTATGGATGCTACGCAGGTATTCTTGGCTGAGGGACTAAGTTAATAATGTGCTTGCTCTCCACATAAAATTATAACATATTATTGTCTTTTCCAAAGGATTCCATCTGCTTTGAATCACCAGGGGAAAAACAAAACAAAGGTACAAAGAATAAACAATAATTGCATCATGCTGCAAAAAATGAAATAAAATAAACAATCACGAGAATCGCTATAGGAAAAAGCATGGCAGTGAAAAGTAAAAACCTTTTCCTGGCAAATTCTGCATGTTAGGTTGATGGACCGTACAACAAATAATAACTACTTCTAAAACGGTGGAGTATATAACCCATTTCTCAGATAATGCCCACCAGAGACGTGGCTGTGGCGATCGTTTTTTTAACAACTGTAAAGCACATGTTAAAGTAGTGAATTTGTAAGTAATCACTGGTAAGACAAAGAAGATTATTAGAGCCGATAGGAGTTACGACACGTCGTGCAACCAAATCGCAGAAATGGAGGATGGGTGTATTAACACTAATCTCATTTTCCTCATCGCAGCAGTGTTTCGATCAGCCTACGTGCGGTCTCCGGCGCTTCATGTGAACCCCATACTAATTTCTGTCGGTAATCTCGGCCCTTCATCAATAACACCGTTCTCCATAAATCTGCACCAAAAAGCTATCGGAGACTGCAGCGCTGAAACGGATAGATTGATCACCTTGATGGTTTAGAGTAGACTAAACGAGTTTTATCGTGCGTTTGAAATAAGAAAAAGAGAAACAGGTGAAGCACCGATTGAATGAAATCGGCGTGCTTTGGTCGGGGGCAAAGAAATAGTGTGAATATATCCAAGCGTGAGGCTTTAGCGCGGTATTATTTGTTGCACAATTGGTGAGTCACGGTTGCCAGATTGCCAGCGGAACGCTACATAATTTTGTTCTTGATAAAAATGTACAAAATTGTCCTCTGATATATAAGTACAAATATTGCTTTATAGTAAATTAAATGCATTTCACAAAAACCTATGTAATACGATACACCACATAATATCCCGAAACAGTTTATTAAACTGCAAATGGCCTATAGCATTACCTGCCTCTCTTGTGCCTGGCTTTGGACTTACATATCTGCTAAATAAATATATGTAAATGTAGTAGAAATGTACTTAATTAGTGAAGCTAGCTTAATAATTAATTACGAAAGTCTTAATTAATGCTTTAATGGAGCGTCTTGGGAGAAACTTGTTATATAAGCACCGATGCGTTGTGCGGTAAGTGGTAGTGCTAAAAAGTCAGCTTTAAGTTGGGTTTGATGTTACTCTATTAATATGTAATTATTATGAGCTGCACTCCAATTATGGAAAGTGGTAACCTTTATTTCAGGTATGAATAAACATCGGCAGTCGGCTGGGCGATAAGACGGCTGCGGTTTGAATAAAAACAAATCACTTAACAGATAAAAAAATGCCAAACTTTTCAGCCATTTCTATGAAACTTCGCCGGCATATACTAAAATCAATTTACCTGTCATCCACCACGGCCATTGTGTACCCAATCAGATTATATAATGAAACAATTATTGATCTGCGTTTTTTTATATATTGATTGACACGAAGAAGGCCATTAAGGGAATTCACACCTCCCAGACTGCAATCCAACTTTCTAGAGATTCTTCAAACATGGAGGGCCGATCATAGGGCGAAAAATAATAATCGCCGGGATGTTCTTCAGATGACGCGGAGCAGTCACCTATCCATTCCGTGATTGCTATGTAACAAGACTGGGAGAGGACGGTATACCAATTGCCACAAGGGTTTCTTATGCGTATTAAGTTTCCAAGCAGGATTAGTGTAATGGGAAGCCTTAAGGACAACCTCCATAGCTTTCCAGGGATGAAACTTGGATTTAATTGCTTTTTTCTTCCCCAGCAAGTTGAAACCCCAGTGCGTGCGAAAAAAAGTATCCTGCTCATTGAAATGTTTTACGACTTAAACGCTGTATATTAACCATTGACAGTTTTCCTACAATACTACTTAAGTTATATTTTTCATATTTTAATGTATTTTTCCTTAGGCCAGTGTGACGTACATGGGAAATAAAGGTGTACTTACGAAATTGTGTAAACCGGATTAAAAAAAAACCGTCCCATAAGTATAGGAGCATTTAAAAATACGTACATGGGGACAGATGTCTATTAAATAATCCAAATCAATAGTACCAAGGCGGCGAAAGAGGCCGATTTATGGTTTATCTAAAGGCGTTGCCCAAGGCATTTGTTCAAATACAACAAAAGATGAGGCTGGGCCGCTGTTCTGTTGTAACCATACAAGCATTAGTCTAATTAAAATTATGTAAGCATACGAAAACAATGCGCTGACTTTCGTTTCCACCTGTGTGTAATCTAAAGAAATTATTCCCGATTTAGCATGCAGTCTTTGAGCTTCTGCTCCTGGTTAAGCGCAATATTGTCGTTGCCTGTATTTATGCTATTTATATCGTATCTGAGATCGGTTAGTGTGCGGTACTCTCAGCCACCTTTCAACGTGATGCCTGCATTAGATATTGGTCATAAAGCCTCTGAAAGCCGTCATCCAGAATGGAGCAGATACAGATAACAGAACGTAATAGAAATCCTGCAAAACCAGCATTCCATTATCATCTACTATGTGAAAAAACAAATGGAAAATGCTGGAACACAGCTGATTATTACTTTGAAAAAAAAGCTTCACCTGCTTTTTTCCTGTATGAATCAACTGTGTAATTTATGCTAATCGTATTCAAATGTATGTTTCTGAGAAGGCTACTTGTCAGGGGGGAGTTTATTAGCAGAATGTTTCAGAAGACAAGACTATATATTATATCCATATACTACATGTAGATATTGCAGACTTAGTTTTGGTGGTTCCATGTAACTATCTGGCACCCTTTAGAGGTAAAACGAATGAAAGTGATCTGATCTGCACATTAAATGTCAGGCGAATGAGTTGAGCTGCTTTACTGCTGGCTGAGTTGTGTTTGTTTCTGTGTGTGTGGCGGGCGATGAAAGATGATACAGCTTCCAGATAATTATTTTCGTGGTGCCATGGCGACTTTTACCTCCCCGCCTCATCTCATTATGTTCGGTCCACAAGCACTGCGTCGTGCTACAGGTTTGCCAGTTCGGAATGAGGAGGACCGCCGCCAGTGTCTCTCACGTAATCGCCATGGAAGACTGCAAATAACAACAAAGAAAACATAATTGAGCTACTCTGCACTGTGTGTATGTATCTGCAGGCTACCGAAACAACCAACGCAAAATTAAAGGCTTAGTGAGGCCAATGGTAATAACCCAGATATTTCTCATCACGCGTAGCATATCCTCATCGGAAAAAAAGTGGCTGACTTTATTGTTGCAAATTTATTAATTACCATCATAGTCTTATAGATTTAATTCGAAGCCAGCTTCTTGGGGGAAACGCAAGATAACATATGTGGACTATGCCTTCATTGAGAGATTGTGGTCATACTCCTATACAGGGGTGGAGACTTCAGGTCCAGAGAGTACAAATCCAGACCGGGATTTTGTTTCAACCAACCCGTTGAGTACGCTGTGACTGTGGTTCTTTATACTCAATTGGTTGGTTGAAACAAAATCTTGGTCTGGATTTATACTCTCTGGACCTGAAATCTCCAGCTCTGCTCCTATATACTCCCCCCAGAAAAGCCAGGGATATTGATGGCTTCAGAGGAAAAAAAATGTGCCTGCAGCTCTTTTTGGCTGCCACAACGGAAAAAGGAGTTCCTCCAACTTTTATTTTCACTACCTTTCCGTGGACCCCACCACTTAAATTAAGTATTGATTCAACAGTTTGAGTTTCGATGAAATGTTTGTGTATGTGTGTGTGTGTGTAAAGATTGCAGTTTCCAGGAAGTGTGTGTGTGTGTGTGTGTATTTATGTAAACAGAGGGGTTGCAGGGTTAATCAACTGTGGCAGAGCTAAAGAGATGCAAGTTTCTAACATTTTTGTCCCAGTGACTTTTCTTTTTCAAAAAAAGACCAGTGTATTCCCTTTAATGAGGCCATTAAAAGATTGAGGACCATTTAACTAGTTAAAGAGTCCCGCATTGTCACTGGGAAATGAATTTACCTTGGACTGTGAAGGATGTGATTTGAAAACTGTTTTAGCTTCAAGCGCATGAGTTTTCTGGTTAAAGGTGAATTCACTGCACGTATAAGACCCAAAAAATGAGTTAGCAGTTATTCAGTTTTAGACTGTGTGTACCCCTTGGAGGCAGAAGGGTGTCACACTAATTTTCAAAGTTTTTTTCCTGATGTAATATGATGCCTGATGCCTCTTTACATTCCCCAAATGTTCTAACATTGCACTTTTGGTCCTTGAATGGATTTATCAGGTTCTTGCGTTCTTAAAAGTAGTTCCTGCTCCAATTCTACTTGCCCTTGCACTTGAGCATTCTTTGGAAGCTCAGCCTAACAGTACTTATACCTAAGTGACCCCTTGACAGCAGGTATGATTGCAATGCGCTATTTCCCTCACTGGTACGTCATATTGGACAAAAGCTAGATATGCAAAAATTGCTAAATGTAATTTAAAAGATGGCAAATCTATTATGATCTTCATCAGTTACCATTTCATCATTCTGTAGATATTCATGTCTTATGTCTCCTATTTCTTTTGATTATTTCTGAGGGTTTGCCAATTTGGATTTTTATTCGGAATTCGGAAATTCTTCGAGAATTTCATAAATATCCACCAGGTCCCCCAAAAAGCAGCTATAACTTTGTAAAATAATAACTATGTAAAGAAAGTGGCATTTGGGAAGTTGTGTGCGTTGCAGTTGTGAATTTTCGTAATAGTTGTCTGCTGACTGATTTCAATAAAATTCATGGTTATTGTGCATTAAATAGGTTGTCACCATACTGGCTGCCATCTTCATTTCTGTAAACAGAACATGACTGTTCCAGCAGCTTGTTTTCAAGAACAATGCCTGGATCTGCAAACGTGGTTTCCCCTTTAATGAATACCTGAAATCTCATGAATTGTTCTTGGAATGTTGCCTATGTGATAAATTACTGTGATTCCCTATTAATCGGTGTAATTCTAGAATGAAAACAGAATGGGATGGAACATTGATTCCTTTAATCATTCTTTGGATTCTCTAAACTGTTTTGCAAGACTGAGCAAGCAGAGAAGCAGAAAAAAAACAAAATCAGAAATCTTTGTGCAATAACTAGAATGAATTGTATCCTTACCTATAACACGTTGGAAGAGGAAAATCATATGTAATTCAAATACATGTATATAAGCAAAATTAGTCTTGTTGTTTATGATACACACTGCCAGTGAAAAGATTTTGCACACCACAGGTTTTTACCATATTTCCATTTATTTCATAAACTACAGATTTTTTATTCTTGTTAAGCACTGGAAGGTTGAGTGAACAACTATAAATGAAAATATAAGTCAAATAAAAGAAGTTTCCATTATAACATAACAGTAACATAACGTAACAGTGCATGTATGAGATTAGATTAACTGGCTGTGTGGTGATAGCTTAGTCAAGTTCTAGGCTGTCCTTTAAATTTAAATACACTAATTTACTGTTTCATCCTATGAAACAACAGTACAGTGGTACCTCGGTTCTCAAACTCACTAGAACTCGAATTTCTTGAAAGTCGAACAAACCAGTTTGACCTAGAA
>JAODJW010000106.1:18090627-18114803 GCA_026777045.1 Hyperopisus bebe | reverse complement strand
ATATATATATATATACACACACACACACACACAAATTTTACATATAAAAATATGCCTTGAAATCGTTTTGTAGAAGGTATGTATGAGGATTTAACTTTCATCTTTTTTTTGGACAGCAATGTCATTTTTTTATTCCAAGTTCCTTTTTCAAGCTTTCTTTACATAAGGCATACCTGAGGGGAGATGTAACCTTAATAAGTTATGGGTTACGTTTTAAAAGAAAGTTCTTTTTTATATATATTTATATATTGTTAAAAAAGTATATAAAGGGATGTTGAATACATTCATTCTCATTTCTCACATGTATCTAACTATATCCGGAATGATTACGTTGAGAAACAATACCCCGCATTCCGTGGATGGTTGTCCTGGGTACATAGTGCTAACAAACGATACATTCCGACAGATTCCACATCAGTGTCACTGGAAAGTGTGTAGGGTGGTACTGGAAACAAGGTTGTTTTCTCCCATTCCCCTACTGTGAACGGGGCATGTCCTTTACTACATGAGGCAGTTTTGGGTGGAGAGTCTCAGTTGGAGAGTTAAAAAATCAGAGGGGAGTTGCAGGCAAAAACGGTCATTATGGTTTAGATTTCTTTGCATGGGAGTCGTTACAATTTATCACAGGTACCAGGTCTATCAGATGGTTGCCCATTGGGGTAGCTGTGTGGTCCATTGTGAGTCAGTGTCACCTGCTGGTCCACTTTGGAGGGAAGGATTTTTGAATAACAAGTACTTCTTCATGTGCCAGTTTCTAGGAAGTTTCAAGGTATTTTATTCGTCATATGCAACAAGAGCATTACAACATTTGTTCTCAGCCACAAGTAATACAATATCATTAAATTATATCATTAGATTTATTTTTAGCAGATGCTTTTGACCAAATCAGCATAGAAGAAAGGAATAGGCTACAGCACATCAGAGCCAACCAACCAGATGTAAGTGCAGCTAGACCAAGCTTCCAATGAATGACCAGTAGAAAATGCAAGGTAGTACTTGAGTAAAAGCTATACAGTACATTAAGAAATAATTGCAAACACAGAATAGTTATTTAAATAAAACACCATGAAGACTAAGTTTGTATGAACTACAAGAGTATCCAGTGTGTAAATAAGGCATGCACGTGTAGTAATGGGTAAGAATTACACCCACAAATGCAAAAGGTGAATAATATTTCTCTTTGAATTCCACAGCTTACAATACTAGACTATCTATTCCAGTTGGCCGGATCAATCCATCTCTAGTGCTTGATTGCGATACGCTAACAATTAGTTAACGTGAGATGTTCTCATATCGGCTTATTTAAGGAAATCAATTATTTGGTGTGAGGGCATTAATCAATGCAAGTGTCGTACAACTCAATTACATGCGGTCACTGTGGTCGCTTTATCTTCAGGTGACACTGCGGATCATTGTGCGGGCTCCTTCCCACAGAGTAAATCAGTCTCACAAGCTGCGCACTGCACCATTCATGCAGTAGGCCTATTTGCTTCTTTTTGTCAAGATGGCATTTAAGTTTTGTGGATATCTGGAGACGTTTCACCTCTAGATACTTATTTTTTCCAGTCAGTCCTAACTGTTATGAAAAACGTAACATGGATCCATGTCTACTTTTGACTGAAGTAGGTTGCTAGTGAGATGCAGCATGAAACTAAATGGTAAAAAGAATTAAAGCACCGCACATCTGCTGTTTTTTCTCGACCTGAATGGTCCTGATCACATTTTTTCGTGGGGAATTCTTATTCTGCTACAAACTGGCTTCTCACTCCGTTAAGAAGCAGGCAGATATGATGTCATACAAATGCAACAATTCAGCAGTGCCAATATGGTCTTGTGGTTCCACATTATTTATAGGGTTTCAGTGATTGGTGCTTGGTACTTACCGATAAAGTCAAAAGGGACAAAAAAAATATTAACTCGATTATTGGAAAACCCTACACAGATACTGACTTTGTCCCATTGAGCACACTTGGGCTAAGCTTGCTGAAGTACCACACACTGTGGTGTTGTGTAAGGACATAAGACGCAAAGAGAGCAAAAGTATATATAAAGAGCCCAAGTGCACAGGGATTTCTTGAACAGTGCAACACACTTGGTGTAGAGAACACACCAATCAGGGGAGATACTTGCAAGGCTTTATATATATAAATTAAGAATGTTTCTGTATTAACTCGCATTTCACCCAGCACTAAAACGAACTGTAGGTGCAACTTAGGTGCACATTTATGTCTGAACTCTAGATGTCACTTCTGTTTCCTCCAAACCGTTCGTACGGCTGCTCTGGTTCGCAAATGTGCGAACTACTTAAGGGCGCGTTTTTCTTTATAAATGCCAAAATCTTCGTATAAATGTGCGCAACAGTGTTTCTCATCTTTTTCGTTCGTAAAAAGCTTTTATAAATGAGCCCCCGGGTGGGGGAAATGGGGGAAAATGGGGGACACACAATTATATTATATCAAGTAAAGTGCACAGAGGTTACAGATGGACACAGCCAACAGCTAATGATAACGAAATTTCCCACTCGAAAGTACGAGTTGAGGGGGCGTTCATGTGCATCGTCCCAGTCGACGACTCATATTTACCATAATTCCGATTACACGTGAATGCAACATATAAATGTCGACTTGGGAAGTACGACCTTCCGACTAGCACGTGAAGGCAGCATTACTTCTACGCATGTTTGGCTCTGTGATAAGCCTACAGACCTCCTTGTGTTCGATGTAAATATCGTGTTAGTCGTCACTGATATGGTGCATTGTGGTGTTTCAAGATTCAAGATTCTTTAATTGTCACATGCACAGTCATACAGGTAGGCTACAACATGCAGTGAAATGTATCCTGAACCACTCCTTTGACTGTGCAACTGTTACAAAGGATATGAAAGGAAATAGAAAGGAGAAATAAACAAAATATTAAAATAGAACTTTGGATATAATACGGATATATATTAAATATAATACGGATTTGAAACGTGCTATATACTGTTATAAGTTATAAGGTTAAAGTGCATTGTATGGAAAAAATGACAATGAGTATGAGACCCTGAGATGGTTGCTGTCCAGTAAAGTATAAAGTACTATAATAATACTATAACTATAACACCGTGTAGAGAGATAGGGGCGTGTTCTGATTGAGGATTCAAATAGCCTGGGGATAGAAACTCCTTCTGAGTCTACTTACTAGTTTACTTACCCAAAGACCGCTTCTGTGTGGTATATTATAAAGTGTGCATAAAGTGTATTGCACTTGGCTTAATTAAGGAACGGGACACGCTTGCGCATGCTAAGTGTGGTAGTGTGGACCAAGTGGGTCCGAACAGGACAAAGCCACTGGTTGAGTACTTCTAAGATGAACATGATAAAGAGAATTCTAAACTCTAAATGTTTTGTTAATCCAGTTGCAGGGGGTGTGAGTTGGTAAATGCAAATTGGGATCGTAGAATCAGAGGTCATAAAAAGAGCACAACTGGAGCTGGGTGAAAGGAGATGGTAATGACTGATCACCTCCCAGCGTCAGCCCCCCCCCGCGCGACCACCCTATCTTTTCTAACAGGTCAGAGCGGTCGGGTGGGCGCGTTTGAAATCACTACAACGAAATAATAGGCTTGCCGATACTTGCTTTAACAGTATTACAGGAGCATTTATGTATTCACTGATGGACGTTATCGTAATTCTAGGAGTAAAAACGAAGAAGCAAATTGACTATCAAATGTAACAGGATATTACATTTCTCTGATATGTATAATAACATTTACTAAGGTAGAGAGTAACCCGATATCCACGAGTAGCACAAACATTGCACAGATTAAAACTGTCAGTTACAAATGGGCCCGTCAAAGTGACGTATATCCCTATCTCTAATAGTTTACTGGCTTGTATTAATATAGTTTAGTTGTTAAGATAGTGCTTGTGGTCAACTGTATATTCTAGTGGAGTAATTAAGATTAAGTACCTCATGGGTACAATGGCACTACCTACCTGGATTTTAACATACAACATTTAGTTGCATCTTTGTGCCTTTAAACACCATAGTACTCATTAATTTAATACACTCATTGATAATTTAAATTAATCTGGGAAGGAATATCCACGTCAATAAATTGTCTTAGTTCTAGAAAACAAGTTATCATTCAAGATGAGCTTGACACAGTATGTTTACCAACCTCCTCCTTGCCTTTAATGATAATAGTTCATCTGCCCCATTGTTGAAATATGGCTAAAACGTGTTTGAGCTAATTATACTGTACAACTATCATCTATTACAGGATAGAGAATCACCGAACGCGAAAGCTATGAAGTGATTTCTTACTCTCTAAGTCAATCACATGCATATATAATTCTGAAAATAATTTAAAACTAATTGATCTGAATGCACCTCCACGAACTGCGAAGTGATTGGTGTCACAGAACACAATGTTAGCTTTCATTTAAGTCTCACTCCACTGTAAATAACTGGACAATGGTAAGTGACAATTGCAAATATTGAACTGAATTCCTGTCAGGACAGTAAACATTGAATCCATCGGACCATTACTTCTAAAACTTAAATCGTCTGGACGGAGATTGATGGACCTTCTGATCTCATTACTCTAATGGTTTAATGTTAATGTATTACAAAAGGAGAGTAAGTAAAATATGTTTATTAAATCGAATATGAACTTAAATGTATTGTCACAAATACATTCATGTCACCATTAATAAACAACAGTCGAAATAAAATGTGTAATATTGCATTTTAAGTAGCACGGCAAAAAAAAAAAACACAATACAGACCGAAACAGAGAGAAACGACAAAAGCATATTCCGCAGGAATTCCCCGGAAGGTGTGTCTGAGATTCCCCACAAGCGTAACTGCCGTGATGCAGAGCGGGGGGTGGGGAGAGGGCGGAGCCAGCAAACAGACCCTCCGGCGAGACGTTCCGCTCATTCACCTGCTCGGTACCAGCGGCCGCCAGGAATCGGGAGCTTTCTCCGCACTTCGAATAGGCTTGCGAGTACCGTGGAAAATAACTCAAACGCTTCGTCAACCATTCAGCACGTCCAGAAAAAGAGAGCTAGAAGAAAAAAAGTCATATCACAGTGAAGGATATTCGGAGGAAACAACATCCAAAGTAACTGCGAGTCGTGAAGGATGTCTTCTCCCATCTGCTTTCTTTGTGCCTTGTTTACACTCACTCTGTTGCCTCAAGGTAATTTATATTTCTTTTTATAACCGGTTGTTTTAAAACGTGTATTTACTCCGTCGTTTTGGGTAGCGGACACGTGTGACGGGGTTGTTTTACAACGGAAAGCGTTACGTCGATGTAAATGTAATATAAATGTGATATGTAATTCTTCCAACACAGAGCAAAGTAATAATATACATATTATTTTCAGATACCGAGTGGTTTCTTTAGACTGAAATCTGCTGCTGGCAGCACAATACGTGTCCCAAGTTAGAAGTTAAGTATTCGGAAATGCAGTAAATTCGGGTCATTGAAGTTTCGGTTGATTAGTTATGAAAGTATTAAATCATCATCGTTTGAATGAGATGTGATTAGAATACAGGGCTGCCGTTTCCCGTAACTAAAAATACAGTATTTCGGCGAAACGTGACTCGTTATTGATGCCGCATCTATTTAGCAGGCACTAGCGCTTCTTGGTAGTAACCGCTGCAGGCTACATATCACGGCGAAGTAGCATGACTGTCTACCAGGCAGTACGAAAAATGTTAGAAACACTTAAAGGATTATAGAAGAAAGGATGCGACTGAATGACAAAGCGTTTTGAAAAATGAAAGGGAAAAAGTCCGCGACGATGACGTCATAACACCATTATTCAGCGACAGTGCAGAACTGTGCGGAACTTATTTTTCTTACATTAATTGGTATTTATTTATGGAAATAATTGTTTTTTGAATACCCAGCTGGAATATGGAAAACACAGATGATGTGATTACTAGGGAAAGGCTGTTTTTTTTCCGCCACCTGAAGCGCTTTATGATTCTTTTTAAATATCTACTGTCAGGCGTTTACCTTTTGATTAAGCAGGGTAGAGGCGTAATTTTAATTAAGTCATCCGGACGGGATAATATCAGCGTAATGTTTTCTTTAAATAGTGCCACATTAGAGACCGATGTCACCCAAGTGAATCGCCGTCACAGCCTAGTCAGATTCCTGGCTTTTACTATAATAATAATAGTAATAATAATAATAATATCATGCACTTTGTATAACTACTGTTTGCGGTATTGGAAAAAGTATGCGGTGTAGTTAAATTATCCACCAAAAGCAGGGACCGGATGTCAGAGTCGCATAGTTGTCATACGTGACCCTGTGTTTAAAAAGTTAGTTTACATATGTAAATTAAATTGCTTACGTGTGATTGTTCATTGGACGTTGCCTGGTGATATCACACCTGTGACTTCTATTAACATGACATAGGAAATCTTATAGTAGCCTTGTTTCGGATATTGAATTAGTTTAGGCGTACATGGAGTGTGAGGGGACATAAATTAAAATCATATCTGTTACACCGGGTGTTTTTGGGAATAAAACAAATATGGGTGGGAGGAGAGTTTAAAATGAAATTGAGACGAACGATGTTTTCTGATACTGGTTTCCTGATAGGGGCTATTGTGTGACGGGGGGGGGGGGTTGTACTGTGAATAGGGAGTGGCATGTCAGATTTTAGGATGATGGGTGGTTTGAAAAAAAAATAAAACGGGGGTGCCCGGACTATGCGGATTATGTAGAGTGACAGATCGTGCGATACCTGTGAAAACACACTACATTTAGTGAGACGCAACGTGGGGTCTTGAAGGCTTGGAAACGAAACATTTTGTTCTGGTGCTGTGATTAGCCTAAAATCCCTACATAGATAAAGCTGACCAGCGGTATTTTTATGGTTTAAAAAAAACACACATGGTTTAGTTTGGCTCAGCTGTCGTCAGTGTCTTTTTTTGGCGAGGGACAGATCATTCTCACGTTTAAGGACATTTCTGTCATTCTTCTGTGGTATAATTTGTGTTTTGCTTGGTATTTATTAATTTAGTTGGTCGTTTGTTTTTTGGAGGGAAAGTAGTTCCCTTGCTGGTAGCATTTAAAAAAAAAAGCAAAGACCAAAACTGGGTGTGGTGTTTTGATAGGTATCAGTTTCAGTTGCCCCTGGCCATGGCCTCTATTAATTAGGTAAATACCTAAGCCTGGAACTCCGACCGGTCCTGATTGTTATTGTTGTAGTTATTCCATTTTTAATGAACATGCAAATTGACAGATAAATGATTATCTGATCTGCCTTGTGGGCTTGGGGGGGGTGCATTATTCATTTGACTGGAACATGCCAGCTTAGTAGGGGGGAGGAACAGCGTTGTTGTCTTATCTGGCATCCTCAGCCTCCTCTTACTTTTAGAAAGCTTGGCCCCCTCCTTAAAGTCTCGAGCAAAGATTGATTTCCCTTGTATGCTAAAAGGCCTTATTCCTGCTACAAGCAAAGCAGGATTAACTGTTCTGTTTGCCACGGTGAAAGACTAAGGTTATGTGCTCAATTAATTTTAGCTTCCTAGAATGAAACACTACTCCTTTACATCCATTTTGTTCAAAAAGAGAAAAAAAAGTTTGACTTTGAACAAATCTTCTCTTGGGTTTTTAATATGTAAAATCATGACTTCGATAAACCCCTCTGAGAACTCGCACTACTGGTATTCCCCTTTGTTTATTTTGATTTCTAAATTAAACCCAAACATATATGACGGCTTCTTGGCTGGCCAACTATCAAAACCTGATTACTATTGCATGCTATTATAGTGGATTTTTTGCAGAACCAGTTTCAGTTCCCTAGCTGATGACGTAGCCGGACCCCGTGAGCAGAAATTCCTCAGCGGTTGCAGCTCCTCAGAGTGACGCATTTGTGAATCATGTGTAAATTGCCTGTCTCCGCTGTGTATCTCACAGTCCCATTTCTGATAGGTAGGGAAGTATCGCTTCGGTGATATCACTGTAAATACAGATCCACTGCAGCAAGTGTCCTGACACATGAAATGAGGTGGATGTGGGGTGAGCTCAGAGTTTCTGTGGTGAAGTCTCTGGAGAGTGTGCATGGAGATTTACATTTTCTTAAGATTCCTCTGCCCGGAATAAATGCAGAATGTTGACAATGCTAATTGAAAGAAGTTATGGAAATGTTTGACAGATGCAGCTTTATTTTTATTTTTGTAGACTATCCTTGTGAAAGCGTTGGGTTTTACATTTTGGATTTTACATACATTCCTCAGTAACTGTGAACAGGTTTAACAGCTTGCTTGCTTGCTTTGATCTGCACGAGACTTCTGGACACCTACCAAGTATCTGTAGATCAAGCATTCCTAGATAACCTTTGGTTGTGAGTCACAAAGGAAGTGATTATGAGTGTAACTACAGTTAACGAACAGATTAAAATTGAAATATGCTTTCTCCAAAGTGGGTTTTCAAGATGGCTACCCATGAGGGGCGGGGGGTGGGCAACTAACCCTCCCAGGGAGGCAAACCTGTTGGTCAGTTTTGCATAGCCAGTTGTTTGAGACATAAATGCATTGGCCTACGCGCTAATCATTCCGTTCAGGTGGCATCAAAAGGTCACGGGGATATCTGGACTTTAGTGAACTGTCTGGCTTTAGAAAAGCACGTCTTGACTTGCTCACCTTCCTTTATCAGTTGTTTTTTTTTATCTTTGCTGGAGATCCCTGATGTGAAGCTCAGAAACTCAAACTTTGATGACCGTTCATACAGTCCCACCCTGTCAACTGCACAGTCTCAGACAGAGGCCGACTCGAGATAAGAACACGCTCATCAAAGGCTTTTAAAGCTAACTAGCTGGAGTCATGTGATCTGCAGACATCTGGTTTTACTGCTGCAAATTATTCCCTCCCCCATGCCCTGCCCCCACACTGGGCGTATTCCACCTCTCGCCCTGTCTCTCTGCTAAAGGACGAATCCCTCCCCTGCCCAGGTGGGGCCTCTGTCAGAGTTTTGCTCATGGCCTTATTGGGGCCTGTTCTTTCAAAAAAAGCAGATTACCATCCATTTTTCTGTTCCCATTTCCCTCCGGACTGAAAATTTAGAAAGAGAATGTTTTCATCAGGGAAATAAAACTGTAATGCAGTACAGGGTACCGATGCCCACAGAGAGCTCAAATTAGGTTTTGGGGGGTTTTCTGATGAAAGAGATTATTTATTCAACTTTCAATCCGTCAGCAGGAACGTCGGCATTCCACTTGCCAGAGTAACTGCGGGCTGCATGCGTGTCTAGAGATGTGCGTGTCTAGATGAGGCTGAGATCAGTCCACAACTGTTAAGTGTAATGTCACTTTGGGCTTCGTGTAGCATTAGCTAAAGTCTTAGTTTGACAGTTTTAGCAGTGTTTGTTTCCAGTCATCAGCAAGCTCAGGTCTGTCGTCGATGATGATGTTGAGATGATATAACCGGACATATTTTTATATATCAGAAAGGTTTTAATTCTGAAGATTCCTCATTGTTAGCTCAAACGTGAAGTTTAATAGTCTCTTCTGGTCTAATCTTTTCATTACTACAGGTCTGGTAATGTATGTGTATTGATATAAATGGTGTATGTTAGTGGCAGGGAGATTAGTATTGATTGGTAAATTACCCAATTACTCACCTGAATGTGTTCTTTAACTTGTAAGACGCATCCTTTTGGTGACCTGCTTAGATCTCAAAGCCTTGTGAGACAATTAAGGATAAATGGTCTGATCTGGCATTTCTGTTTGCTTGTAGAAAAAGGTCACACAAGTTGCTTTCAGTATTTTTTTTTAATCAAATTCATTCGTCTGATTCTTTGTGCACATCAATGCAGCCTAACATTCAAAGCGCTGCAATCTTTAATGCACATATTCATGGGTGCTGTGACTGCTAGACTCTTTCTCTTTTATTCTTTCTCTGATGTGCGGAGACACACACCTCCGGTCTGAGAATTGGGTCCATCCGCGCCGTGCCTCCTCCTCATGTTTTGAACTCATACGGCCACAGGATTAAAAAGGTATATAGTTTTTCACCCCCACAAGATGAATTTCAGTCAAACAAGGCTGTGGAGTTGGGTTGGGGGAGATTCCTAGAGGATTTAATGGGATCACTCTAAAAGCATTATGGGTAAATCTGTTAGGGGTGAAGTGGAGCATGACTCTGCGTTTTTATGACAGCGACTGTGTTCAAAGAGAATAGCTGGCCAGCGATGGGGCAGATGAGAATTCCAGAAGCAGGTCATTTGGAGGGGGAATTCTTGGTGCCTGTGTTCATCGGATTTCTATTTGCATGTTTATCCTCGCAAGGGTGACAGCTCCCAGGAGAGTGAGAGGAGTAAATCGTTAAGGTAGAGGAAGCCAGACTTGTTGGTTTGGCTCCCCTGTTTCTTTTGATATTCAGGTTTTGGCGAATATTCTCTAAATATTTAATCCTGCAGTTGTGCTACCTGTATCCGTATCCACGGTGGCGGAGGGTTGTGAGAATGAAATTGACCAAAAGAAGTCACTTTAAAGGTTTGCAGTCATCTTCTGTTTTTGAAACATCAATCACGGAATCAAGGAGCCTGGAGTGGAGGAGTGGAGTTGAGGCTGGAATCCTAGGAGTTTGTGGTTGAAACTTGGAAGTCGGGACTGCCTCTTGAGGTGAAAGGGTGAGAAGATTGGGATCTCATTCCTTCCTTTTGTCCCTTCGTTCTCCTCAGTTCGTAACACTGACGAAGATCACTAGCCTCCACAGTCCTGCTGTCTTTCAGCACTTAACCGCCGGTGTTTAAACTGCATTTGGAAATGCCTGAATAGTTGTCTTGGCAAGCCAACAATGAGCATGTTTCGGCTTGATTTAATGGTTGGGGGTGCCGTAGGGTTAAAAAGGGGGGCTGAATTCAGTCATTGAGACAACTGCCGGTTTCTCACATATATCACTGAGATCGGGGTCTTACAGATAATAGTTTTTACAGGCAGGGTGATGAACGGCTGGCTTTCTGGGAGGCTATCTGAGGCCATCTGACTCCTGTGCTCCTTGTCCCTTTTGTCTTGACTCACAATCAAAAGGTTTTATTTACCACTGGAGTAAATCCCGCTAACACAAACAAACACCCTAACAGCCAGGTGCCGCGACGGAACGCTGGCGCCCAGCTCACTTCTCTTTAGTGACGCATTAGCGGCTGCCGGTCGTCCGCGTGCTCCCATCATGGGTCTGAACTGCTCTGTTGGTCACGCTGCTTCAGAGACTGGCCTGGAGAATGAAATGCCAGATCCTTGGAAGGAGCCGGTCGCCTCCCCGCAGTCTGAGCGCAGGAACCTCGCTATTGGGGCTGACTGGCATAGCCTTGGGGCTATCTCTTCGCAGGCTGAATGAGAACACATGGTCTCACAAATACGTGGCAGGGGTCCCTGGGCCTTTTGGTCAAGGTCTCTGCCTGTGACATGGAAATACTTCTCAGATGCCAGTTCATGATAACAGCCTGGCAGATTTGTGAGTTGTCTTAGCCTTGAGTTGTATATCTCCCCTCTTTCTAAGGCCCTTCTTTTTTCTCCCCTCTGTCTTTGTGAGATGGTGGTGGTGAATTTAACATAAGAGACAACTATTCCCCCTCAATATGATTCATTTGATGTTCATGCGGGTCAAGTACAATTGTCCCCCTGCTGAAAGAGCCGTATATGTGTGAGCTGAGTAAAAGAGTGGGGGGGGGGGGGATTGCATTATGGGGCAACTGAGAAGAAACGACCGTGTCCTGTAAGGGGACTATAGAGAGCTAACCCCCCCACCCCCATGCAAAGGTACCCCATTGAAATGCATGAGGGAGCTGCGAGGCGCAAGGGAGGGGGGACGTCATGCAGAATGCACCGAGGGGGCTTTATCCAAAGGCCTCCCACCACCTGCGCTGGCTGGGTTTTGTTTGAACAGGAAGTCAGGTTGTTTTCTTTACATGCCAACCCTTTGTTATTCAGACAGGTCCCTGCACTCTGTAGCATCGTCAAGGCAGGCTCGCGCTATGGTTTAATCTTTACCCCCTCTCTTTCTTTTAATATCCTGGGGGGGGGGGGTTGGGTTTAATAGGGGCTTCCTCTATACTCTATACCTCACCTGCGGTGCTTTTGAAGGGAAATTTCTGAATGTCTGGGGCTTTCCTCCAATCCTCCTCTGCTATGCTGTGATGCTAAAAGCTACAGTGATAAGCAGCTACCCTTACGTACTGTTGGCCTGAAATGGGGACTGATGAGGGGTTTGCATCTTAGATGGACACTCAAAAAACTGATGGAGTTTCATAAACATTGTAATTGCAAAATACACATGAAACTGTTTGAGTTACTTTTTAAAAAATTTTTAAAGTCTGGGAGAGACTTTGGCACCCAAAAAGCAGCCCCTGTCATGCTTGCATTGATAATACCCACTCGTTAGTCTAATTTTACCCAGTGGGCGGAGTCTTGGTGCTTCTTGTTATATCCTTATACGGCGAATCATTGCGATATCAGTGGTAGCGTTGGCAGATAGTAGCACCAGCAGATAGAACCTGCTCCAGTTCGCTATCTGAGAATAGCTAATGGCTAAACTATTTGTCTGGAAACGTTCTACCTCAAGTGGCTTAACAGCATTGGACACATCAATGCCCCTCCTCTCAGCTTGGCGATCAACTCGTCTCTTGGCCGAGATGATTGTTTACTTCCTGTGTGTGCCCTTTTATCCTTGGAATGGCTCCAAGAATTGTACCAGGCATGTGTTCTTAAAGCCCTTTGGTATAAAATCTTTGCTTGTTATAGAGGATGATGAGGTACTTGCACTGAGGCTTAAATTCAGTGGAAGAACAATGTGCTTATTACTGAGGTCGTGCTGTTGCATAACAAAAGACTGTTGATCACCTGGTGAATAAAACTATAAAACTGACAATTGCAAATAAAGGCCAGTCTCTATGTCACGCTTGCGGACTGGCGTTCTCTGGAGCAGGCCTGGCAGGATGCCATGTTTCATTTAATGAGAAACATAGCTATCTGGGGGGTCTCCGTGAGATGTCACCGGTCTCGGGTGTTGGCTCGGAGTTGAAAGTAGACTTCTATTAGTTTAATTTCTGTAAATTTGTTTGTGGCAATAAATTATTTTGGCGTTTATGTCTCTTAAGCCCTTGACTGCATGGCCCTTAGCTTCACTCCAGTATTACAGTTTTGGCTGTGGTCACTCAGTAGCATTGTGCTTCTCAGACATGCCATTTTATTAAGTTATGCCTCGGAAATCAAGAATCGCTCCCAAGGAACCTGTCGCTCTGGCATGGATGCAAAGGGACACGTTGTGTTTTGCCGAGCAGCTGTCCTGGACTGGGAGGCTGCTATTATCCATTGAGTTTTTCTCCAGCTCGACAGCTGAGGGGAGCAGAACTGATTTTTTTACCCCCACTACCCAAACACAGATGCCCTTCTCTTCACGGATGTCCACTAAAAAAATAGAGGGGAGTAGGGATTTCCGAGCAAACGTGGTCACCCGACGTGCCATGTAGCTTACCGTCATCTGTTAATCCCATTTTCCATCAAAAGATGTTGACAGCTGTTGCTTAAGGGCGAGAAGAAAACAGATAGTGTAAGCTTCCTGTCTGTGCTGCCTTAACTAGCAGCCTCCTTCAGCCACGGTCAGGACCTGTGTTTGTGTGTGTGTGTGTGTGTGTGTGTGTGTGTGTGTATACACACTGCAAAAATCAGCAAAAGGAAAGCAGACTTTTGTTTAGGAACTTGCGGCACATGGGTTTGGTGTGGCAGCTGCCGTGATTAGGCTCTGTGGGTGCTTTTGGGCAGCCCTTCCAAGGCATCCCTCCAGGACTGGGGCGCCTGTACCACCCCAGGAAGATCAGCCCATTCGGTACAGCTGATTACTTCCCTGCAAAGACATCAGGCTCCAGAAACCACCTGTAATACCTGCTTTTCATATCACTCAGCCCCGGCGGCTGCCTTGTGGTCCTGAAAGTGATTAAAACAACAGTGAGGGGATGTACTATATCCTTTCATTCGGTCCTCGGAATATCAGGCTTTGCCATCTGCTCTCTTTTAAAGTGGAATTTCAAGCGCAAAAAAAAAACAGGAGCAAAGGGGCGCTTGCTCCCCCCCCAGCACCGTCTGAAGTGTACCTCATGCCTTCTAGGATGTGAAGTTTGTTTCTCTTCGTGCTTCAGGAAAGCCTTTTAGATGAAGCTTGGGAGTTAAAAGCTTTGGTGTGTAAAATGTCTTCATATAGGTGGGGATAACGGCAGGTTTGGAGGGCCCCGCTATTTATACCAGGTGTGTTTGCGCCCGTTTCTGTTTGAACGCGATGTCCTGCGGCTGAACCACACACAGTCTAACTTCTGTTGCGCTCTCCACTGACCCAAAAACTCATGACCTCAAGCTTTCTTTTGGTTTCCAGTGGAAATCTGGTCCATGCTGGAAACGAACGGGACTCGTTTGCCTTGCAACTCATGACGGAAGGTCGACACAAACATCGGGGGAATGAGGCCGTTTGAAAACGCTCTTACTCATTTTTGACGGCTCTGTAAGAGTCATTGTTATTGAAGGTAACTATGAGTTCCAACGGTCCTTGTGGTCCCTTTGTTTCCCAACAGACAGCTTCAAGTTTAGTCTTGTGTGAGGAAAGAGCTGCAACTTCAAAGGACATTATCACAGACAGCTCTGGGGTGAAATTCCATCCCCCTTTATGTTTGCCTTTATCTAACCAAATAGCGCCAGGATGGATACAAAGAGTGAGTCTTATTATTATATTTTATGGCAAATTGTTAAACTCTAATCAGGGAGCAGGGCGGTCAATTCAGCTTTGAATCGTTATCTGTTTTTCAAAACGGATGGTTTTCAAAATGTCTGGCGGTACAAGGCAGTGCAGATCATAGGTGTTTATTTTCTCGGCAGAAACTAAAGCTACCTGCTGAGTCAGATGCTGGAAATGAAAGGAGTAGCAGTAGAGAACCGATGACTAAGGGCTGAGTCGTCCTGCAGCTATTTTGTAGCCAACTCCCAACAACATTTTTAAAATTATTTAAATACGCTGCCCCATTAATAGTAACAGTTAGCTAATATGGATTGCCCTCAAATGCACAATGAAGTGTTTTTTTCACCCTTTTCTTTATTGTGTATTTATTGTCGTTTTCCCTTGAGCCGGCAGCCATGTCACTGCCTATAAAATGTTTCCAGGCATCATATCCTTTTAAAAATGAAGTAGATTTTTCTTGGGGCCAGAGGGCCTGTCTTGTAAGTCAAGGGGAACCGTCAGAGAACCGGCTAATCGCGTCACTTTTAAACTTCCATTCATCACTGTCACATGTAAGTCTATGAGCTACTTGCGAGGTGAGGTGACTTGGACAGTTATGCTATTTAACAATACCCTGACAGGTCATTTATTTTTTTTCTCTCTATATTAAAATCAGGGATTATTTTAAATTTTTTGGTGTAAGCTAGCACTTGTTAACTGACCTTGGTAGTAACTTACAAAGGAATAGAAGGAATGGTATAAGTACGTATGAGTAACTGGCACATTGGCTAGCAGTTGCCCAATCAGGTTGATCCGCAGTCTCAAAGGTTAGGGTAATTACTTATAAAACCCACGTGGATTCCCAAAGCTGCTGCTGGGTTTTTTTGTGTTTTTTTATATAATTTTTTCCTGCTGAAATTCCTGGTAGCACCAGAACAAGATAAAATCCCTCTCTGTGAGGACCATCAGTGATTCTTCAAGGTGGGTGGCTCTGTGCTAGCTTTTGCTGGAAAGTGATGGGTGACCATAATCTCTGTAGCAGAGGCAGAACAACAGAGTTCTTGAGGAACATGGCTGCCACCATCCAAGAGCACTGCTGCCCCCCCCACGCCACTGTCGCCAGAGTCATCTGATGACTCAGCTGGTGATTTTTCCAGATGACTGACTTAAAATCCGGAACAAGTTTTCTAAGAAAATCCAAGATGGCTCATATACTTTGTTTTCATTTTATTTTTACATTTTGTTTTCCCAATTTCATCATATTTTTTGCTTTCCTCTGTCTTCAGGAGGGAAGTCTGTGATCCAGTAGCTACACAACACGTAATAGTAGCATTGTTTTATTTTAATCTGCTTTTCCTTAAGTTTTAAGCTTTTTCCGAAATGGCCACATGAATATTAAAATAGAACTCTGGTGCTGTAGATATTTTTTAATCCTTTAAAAAAAAAAAAACTTAAAACCTGACCATTAATAATTCTGCAACGTGTTACCAGGTTTTGCCGATGTAAATACACAGGAATGTTAATTATAGTGAGTGTTACTTGCTTCTGTTAAAATTTTACTACCTTTTTTTTTTGCTTCAACACATTCTGGCACATGAATAATGCATAACATCTACCGACACTTAAAATTTATTACAGGCTTTTTTTCTTCTTTTTTTTTTCTTTAAAGCAACTTCAGTATGAGACCAAAAAAACAGCCCCATTGCCACATTCGGTGTCAACCTGACCTTCTAATAAGGGGTCTTTGTGTGGCCTGTACTGTGATGAGTAAATGCGTTTCAAACTTCTCGCCGTACTTGAAATACTCGACCTTCAGCATTCACTACGTGTCCAGGATGTGACAAAAAACCCTGAGCTCAGTTGGTAGCTGATATGTTTCCCTACCCTGCCTCTGCCAGCCCCTTCCAGGTCCTGTGCTGTACGAGTAACGGAAGCTTTGGCCTTTCATTCAGCCAAATTGGTCATTTCGCAAATATACATATTGAATTCTGAACATTAGTGTCCCTTGATCTGTGTATCACTCCACAGACACCTCATTCCCTCTTGATAGTGTGCCCGTTTAGTCACTGTTTCCACCTTTACTTCAGTTTGACTGGTCTGACACACGTATCACACTGTCTCATGACTGGGCTGACCTGAGAGTCAATTATTGTGCAATAATGACTGTCATTGGTCACGATTAGATTATTATTGGTGAGTCTTGGAAATTTCAGCCCTGTGGAACTTGCTCTGTATAAAAGACCAGTACTGGTTTTCATAGGAAGGGGGATGTTGGCCGTTCCCACCGGTATCGAGAAGTGTTTACGCTCAGCCTGTGGCGGTCACGTTTCCGAAGGTTGATAAATCGCATGTGTTACAAAATCTGCCCTCTAGCCCCAAGCCCACACAATGCAGCGGAATCTGCAACAACAGGCGAGTGTGGGATGTGGTCTATGAGCATCGCCGCAGACAGTGTAAGGTAAAACCGGCACGGTGTACAAGGGACAGCAGCCACATGCCGTCGTGGAGTCAGTCGCCCCTTTGTCATAGCCGAGGGGAGTATCCCACCAATGCGAGTCCAGACGCACAACTGCTGGTTTTGTTTTGCATCTGATGGGTTCGTGTGTTTTGTAGCCTGAGCTACCCCCCCCTCTTGTGGCAGGTAGGATGGTGAGACGCAGGAAATTGGGCCCTTGTAGCTTCAGCTTCAGCATTAGCTTTCACATTAGCTTTACTTTTTAGCATTAGCATTAGCTTCAGCTTTACTTTTAGTGTTAGCCTTTGCTTCAGTGTTACCTTTAGCTTTTGCTTCAGTGTTCTGCTTTACCTCTGCCTGGTCCTTAAGCTTTAGCTTTAGCCGCCTTTTGGTGAGCAGGAAAATCGGCCTCCTGATTCCTTCAGATGCTCCTTGACTTGTTCTCAGTGATTTAATTAATTTTCCCTCACTTTCCTTCACTTTGGGGGAAAAAAACATCTGCAGACTAATAAAATAAGTCATTCAGCAGAAGTTTGTCACCTTCAGAAAGGGTGGGAGGGCCGGGTTGTTTTCCCCCTGAAGGATAAGATTTTTAATGCACAATTGATTTCCTCCAAATCACTTGTTACAGGTTCAAAACTGTGATTCTAACGGATCACTCCATCCTCTGGTGTCATGTTTCCGGTGCTTTTTTGAAAGGATTTCTGCCATCCATGACGCCTCCTGAAAAGCAGGAAGGCAAAAATAATTTTGAGATGAAAATGTTAGCCCCTGTAGGGATTCCACCTCATTTGCCCCCTCCCCCCCAGTATTGATCCCAAATCTGCAGAAAAATACTTCACATCATGCCTATTTTATCTGGCTATTCTCTGCAAATCTGCCTTTCCAAATGTGCATCTGTAGGATATGTACTTTGTATTCAAGGCCGCCTGAATGCATCAGGTAATACAGATGGATAATGCCGGTGTATTTAACTTTTATTAGCAACATATCTGTAATGCATAAAAGCCACAATTGCTTCATTTATTGGGTTGGGAAGGCATATGGCCACCTAAGACATTAAAATACTCCAGAACACTGCATAGTTTGTGTCTGGTGCTGAAGTTAATTATATGTAATTTTAATTGCTCTGTGTCACAGATGGACTCAATTTGAAACATATTACTAATAAATATGTTTGCCCAGTTTACAGCTTGGTGGTAAACATTAATGAACTACCTTCAAGTTGATTGTTTTTGTAGGAAATTCACTTTTGGCTCATGTGTTTATGTAAACGAATGATGCAGTACCCTACCCTTTAAAATGTACCTGTTGGCTTCTTGATACAGTGGATCTCTCTGTTTTAAGTAGTCCTGTGATTTTTTTTTTTTCATATCACTGTGGTCAGCTGCTAGGGAATACATTACTTACTTTCTTTAAATTGACTTGGGCTTGTTTAACATAACTCGCATAACAAATTGCATTAGCATATTTTAATTACTGTGTGCGGGCAGCCTGTTGGAGCGGGAGAGTAATTCCGGAAACACAGAGATAAGGCCTGTCCTCGTCCAGCACCACTCCGACGGCCCGGGTCCGGGCCCAACTCGTGCGGACGTGGTGCTACCAGGCACAAGGGGGAGGGGGGGCTTTTTTGGGAGAGGCCAGACTGATGTGCCTGGCATGCTTCCCAGCGCTCCCCCCAGTGCCATGGCTCAGATTCCTGGGACTGTGAATGTGTGTTTGTGGGGGGGGGGTGGGCTGTTTATCTCTTCCAGTAAGTGCAGATGGGCTCTCCCAGCCCACCTTGGCCTGATAAGGTAACAGACTTTATCTATGTCCCTGAGAGTGAAGCGGCGAGGGGGCGAGAAGGGGGAACTCAAGAGTGGCCTTGTCCTGATTTGAAAAAGGCCAGGAGTCCAGCCCTGTGGTACCAGGAGAGAGTACTGCCCCCTCACCACCTCCTCTGTGTGCCCCGATGCAACAGCCTCAGTATCGGTGCAGTTAACAACACCCCACCCCCCACGGGCCTGTCTTCCCGGGATGGAGGGCCTCTAGCGAGACGCCGGTCATAGCTCTGGCATGTTCGGACCTCTGTATCAAAGAACTGCGATATGGAGATTTAAGGGAGGTGGCTAAAAAATGCTCCGTGAGGATGTTGATGAATGAGCAGTCGGTTGACTCCTTGCCATTTATTCCCCCCCCCGTCCATTGTGTTTCCTCTCCCACCAAGCGTCTGGTGCAGTCATTCATCTGTCATTTCCTTATGTCATTAAATGCCATTTGCGTGAATCGGCTCTCAGGCCAAAAAGTGGATTTGTTTTTTTTTTTTATTCCCCCCATACAAACGGTTAACCGCAAGGAACAGAACGATCCCTTTGCCCTCACGCATATTCTGCTGGAAAAGCGGCACGGATTTCCGAGCGTTAATCTTCACTAGGGGACTGGGGTATAATTGCTGTCTCGTCATAGGCAGCCGCTGCCACTATTCATGTATCCTTTGGATAATTCCTTGGATAATTATTCATAGAGCAGTTTAAATATAAGAATTAATATTTCAAGCAAACCTGTGTTAGGAGGGACCTGCTAGGGGCAGAGGGGCAATCTGATCCATCCCGCTTGATGTGAGTCCGTCACTCCTGTCCCCATTAATCTTTAATTGGCTATATTCTAATTTCCTGGCCCTGAGTTGAAGTCCTTCTGTGGGTTTGTGGCTGTCTGGTCGCTGTGGAGACCGAGCAAAGGTCGCTCAAAACTGAGCTTCCGGCTTCCTATTGAGGTAGATGTGACTTCCCCAGGGAGGCAATGCGGGGGGGGGGGGCTTTATGGTGGTGGCGCAGTGACTTTGGCTATGAAAGAGAGAGAGACAGAGAGAGAAGGTTGCAAGACAGGGTGGAGGAGCCAGAATGACCCGGCAACCATGTAGACGCCCCCCCTTCCCCAGGAGTGGACACAGTGGAGCCATATGGGGTGTGGTAGTGGGGGTCAGATTGCGGCCAGAGGGGTGCAGAGCCTGGGGTTTATATAAAGAATGGAATTCAGTTGGTGTGGGTAATTACGAGTCCCCATAGCGACTCTGACCCCCCTACCCCGTCAGGCAGCCACAGGGGACGATTGCCACTGTGTGCTTTGGCCCAAGGCTGTGCTGCTGCTCCTGATTAGGGTGTGGTTCTCATATCCCGGTACCCGCAGCCCCCAAAAACAATGGCGCCTTTTACCTCAAAGCACCCGTGTGGGTTTTGCTCCGAAAGCTCGAAGCTCCTCTGCCACTCTGACTCAAATCACCAGTTGTTTTTTCTTTCACCCTCTTCCACCCCTCAGGTAACGTTAAACCCCATTTAAAAAAAAAAAAAAAAAACGAAAGACCTTCAGCTCATGTAAAATTAGAAAGTACTTTACAGCCTGCCTGCTGGGATTCGGACATCGCTACGGCAACTAGGCGAAGGGGTGTGTGCTGGGGGGGGGGGTCTTCTCTGATACAGTCTCGGGAAGGCGTCAAACTCATTATGCCTGTTATGAGCTCCACGCCACCCAAGCGTGTGCCTTTTTATTATTATTATTTTTGAAAACACGGCACTCAATTCTTCCATGTCAGTTTGGGGGGGGTCTGGAGTTATGCATGGCTGTCAGAAGACTTAAAAAAAGCCCGTGACTGATCCCCGTGAGATATATATACACATCAGGCATCATCATGGTTCAGAAAAGTGCACCGGGCTTTCCCGCATGTCATTGTCACAGTTTCACATGCAGAGTTAAAATAAAGAACCTTCTGGTAATTTCCCTAAAAGTCCTAGATTAGAAACAAAAGGTCATCACCATGAATGACTGCTAGGTCCCGCCCCCCGCAGTAACCCTGACGCTTCCAGACGGAAGCGAAACTTTCCAAATAGCCGAGCCCTGAGGCCCCTCCCCCATGAGCAAAGCAGCTGCGGTGTGGTGTGTTAGAACCAACCCCCCCCCTTGCTGCCAGACCCGATGAGGTTCACACCTCTTGTCAGCTTGGATGAACCTGATAGCTGATGGCGCCCCGCCCCCCCCCCCCCCCCGGTTGGGCCTGTTTATTTGCCCTTCAGTGACCCTTCCCTTCCCACGGGCTCTTGCAACACGTCCAGTAGTGATTCTTTGCGAGGGGGGGAGCCAGAGTGCGGGAGGGGCGACGGACTCCTACCACCTGTTTTGGTTTGCAGTGTTTCCTAGTTGAAGCTGGTGACGTGTCGTCTGCCATTGCCTGCACAGTCACTTGTCTACAACCTGTCCACCCTCTTGTGCTATAGGTGTGGGCCCTGGAGGAAATGTTCTCATAGTGTCCGCAGGCTGCGAGTAACATGGGTAAGGGTGGGGAAAGCTATCCGACCGTACCGCGGATAAGGACTGGAAATGTTCACAGCGTGACTTTTTTTCCGGAAGAGGGTGTAACCTGTTTAAACTGTGTTTACGGTGATGGCTCCTGTTGGAGCAGCAGAACCTCGAAGGGCTGCCGTGTGCTGGAACAGAGGAACCCTAATCTTAAAGTGAATTGATGGGAAATAGATAGTGAAACCCAATCGGAGTGAGCAGAGCTGCTTTTCTGATGAGATTCCAGATAGGCAAGTCCCCCATCGCCACAAAATATCTCATTATTTTATTTATCCAACACTTATTCCCATACTTTTGTTCATATTGACCTATTATTATTATTATTATTATTATTATTATTATTATTATTATTTATTTATTTATAATTCCTTTAGACAGATGGATATTTTCGGTGGTAGGCTTGGTACGCATTGCTGAATATTTTTGCAGAGAGATTCCTCCTGGGACTCAAAGCAAGCAAGCAAGCTTTAAACGCCCATGTCCTTGAATTCCGGCCGCTACTTTTGGTTTGAGGTCAGGGACACTACTGGATGCCGTTCTCAGATCCAAGCGGCAGCCGTGGCCCCTGCTTTGTAAATAAGAGCGTGGTGCCAGGGGGGGGGCGTTAGTTAGAAATGGTTTGTTGATTTTTTTGGGAGGAATTTTATGGTCGTATCAAAGCCAAGAGGATCGGCCAGCCAAGAAGAAAGCCAGGCCCCGGAACATGAATCATGGCATCATCCCCAGTTACAGGCAAGACCAGTGCCAAACCCCGGAACATGAATCACGTCATCGTCCACAGTTACTGTCAAGAAGAATGCCAGGCCCTGGAACATGAATCACAGCATTCTGCCCGGTTATGGCAGGGTACAAAAATGCCTCCTCCCACCCCTCTGATCTGCCAGCACCCACTGTAAGCGTGTTTAACTTCCAGCATACTGCTCCCGCTGAGAGGAACATGGGCCCGCCAAAACTGGCAGAGGAGGGGCGGCTGGCCGGCTGGTGGTGCAGTTTAGCTGGCAGAGGGGCCCCTCGCTGTCCACCAGGACCGCCCGCTCCACCCGACGGGATGTGAGTCCATCTGCGGCGGATTAGAAAGGACTGGATCAATAATTATTTAACACGGCAGATTGGCGGCCAGCAGGAGGCTTGGATTTCCACCAGGTCGGGGCCCTGCCTTATCAGATGCTGCCGGGAAGAGCCAGGCCGGCTAACCTGTGCCGGTTACCGCTCAGAAAGTCACTGACCCGGCTAGACTGGGAGGGCGCTGAAATGGCGAATGTGCCGCTTTCTGCTTTCTGACTGTGTCGCCGGTGTCTAAGGCCACGGCGATGGCAAAAATCCCCACGTTTCCTCGTATGTTTTAACAGGGAAGAAATAACAGGGCTTCAGCATCTAATTACAAGCTGATAGTACAAGGCTGCCTTTTCCCATGAATCTAATTTCGGGATGTGCTCGCCAGCGTGTGGCAGAGCGCGGCTTTGCCCCCGGAGTCATCGGCACGGCTAATTATTGTGCTCACCCGGCGGCCTGAAAGGTCTTTTGTTGTTCCTCCAATGAGATCGCTTCTCCATTTGCATAGCTGTGAGGGGAGGGGCCGTGGGACTTGTCCAATGGCTCACAGGGTTGTCGGATAACCATCTTTCATTAGGTTGGAGCCCAGGTGTCCCACCCCGCAGGGGCAGTAAGCAGCATGTGTATGGAAGCCGTGTGCCGGTTCAGGGCCATGATCCTGGGCCTCAGTCCGTGGGCCGTGGCTCCAGCACCCGTATCTGGAGGAGACTTATCCAAACACAGAGGAAAAGGTCACTTCGCTGGCACGGCTCGATGGATACGAAGGGAAAACGATGGAATCGAGCTGTTTGAATATTCATAGAAATACTGACCGTAGAGCATGTGCACCCTTAGAGTTTTATGTCTGTTACCCTTCTAAGTCATGTGGGTCAGTGACCTTATGCATTTACTGAAGAAATCGCAATGCAAATGACTTGCAAGGCTTCCTATTGCCCAGGACCTGGCTTGACTTTTTTTCCGTTATGATTTATGGTGGATTGAAAGAGTTTGTATCCCCTCCCCCAAATCTGATTGGCTTGCTGGTGGGGAGAGGATTCAGTGATACGATCTCAGCTTTATTGGTCTGGGAGCTGTGCCTAGGGAGCCCACCCCTATCGCAGGCTCTGTTCAGCTCGGCGACATTGCCGGCCTTTATTCAAGGTACACGCGTGTGGGGGCTGTTTAGAGGGTTGTCTGGGGGGGAGGTAAGAGGAGAGAAATTGCTTCTGTTGTAAAGACCTTGACATGCCAGAAAAAGTGAAGAGATGCGTCTTGTGCAGCGGAGGCTGCGTCCCAGCTCACTCCTGCGAGGACGTGAGGTTGTGCGGCACGACGGCGGGTCCCACAGCCATGAGAGACCGACACCCCCTGGATGCTGGAATGGGACAGCTCTGGGATCACTGTCGCCCTTGTCATCTTATCAGGGAACCGGTTTCTTTTTAAAGAGAGAGTAATAATCTAAGCCAGCGGCACTGTGCAGCATGGGTCTCTGCGCGTTGTGGGGGGGTCCCCATTGCCCCCTGTGGTTCCCAGTTGATGCCTGCATTTCATTTGTGCTTCCAGTGTTGGATGTCTGCATCCTCCTTGCCCCCCCCCCCAGTCCTGCAACTTAATATTGCTAATGCAGTCAGCTCATAAAGCCCCC
>JAODJW010000106.1:18072508-18085306 GCA_026777045.1 Hyperopisus bebe | reverse complement strand
GGTTTTTTTTTTTTTCCTCCCCCCCCCCCCCCCCCCCAAGTCCCAAAGGGGGAGATAAAATGAGCTCTGCTTGTTTAAACATTCAGGCACAAAGGATGGGATTAAGAGGGGCTGAAGGGATCAGGTGTGCAGCTTTGTCCTTAAAGTGATGCGCCCAAACATTGCTCCTGTTCTTTTGTTTAGTTTTGTAGTCTAACGGAGGGGGGGGGTATTGGCCACATGCAAGGCATCACTGTTTTAATTCCCCCAGAACTGGAACGAATCCCTGGCAGAAATGTGCAGGCCACAAAGAAAAGGGGAGGGGGGGGTGTATTTTCAGATGAGGTGGGGGGGTCTATTTTTAGGCAAGGTGTTATAAATTAGAAGTTGGACATTAGTCCGTCAGGTTACAGTGGCCTTTATCGTGTCCCGTGTGGAGTTTCTGTTCGGGCTCTGCCGTACCTCTGAAGGTCAGTTTCAGGTCGTCTTGCCCCACAACAACAATTATATTTGCAGCGACAGTTCCAAATCCCCCAGATTTTTGCTGGATTTACAGCTTTATCCGTCTGAACTTCCCGGCAGCCCCCTGTTTTAGATTAGAGAACTTAAAGTAGTTTTGTATCTGTTTACCTGCTGAGGGCTGTCATGCAAATGTGCCCGTCCCTCCCCCCGATGCAAATGCAGCCCCTGTGTGAAACCGACACAATCACACAGGTGTTGGAAATGGGGCTGTGCCGCATTTTCTGTCTATCAGTGAAAATTGATCATCCTCATTAAAAAAAAAGTAACACGTTTTCGATCGTACTCAGGCTTAATTTTTTTTGAGCTGACTGCGCATCTGAAGGGGAAATTGCCGCAACAGATGCTCTGTCTTGTAATGTGGCCACAATATGTCGTAATGCAGTTTCATCGAGTATTGTGTTATGAGAAAATGCGCTTTTAATGTCATTCCGGGCCATTACTGGATTTATGGGCCAGTGTGATTAGTCGCATTGAAATCTCTGTCAGGCTGATGCCTTATTCTTATCGGCATTAAGCCCCCATCAGAGATTTCTTAGGCGTTAGTGACAATTCTTTAATTCAAAAATATTTCATTAAATTCAGTTTACAGACAATTGTGTTGACTCAGTTCAACATTTTATGGATTTTTTTTTTTACGCAAACTCCCCCCCCCCCTCTCTCTGGGGGCACCAAAAATGTAGCAGGTTGGGGCAGTGTAGAACAAATTCCCATCCAGACATGGGATATTTAAGTATCCACAAGAGGTGCAGTTTTAGAAGATCATATTTACGGGTTCGGCCTCTGTACCTGTGATAGGAAGGTCCCCGGTTCGAATGCCCTGCTTGGCAGAGTAGCCGCATCTCTACTGAGCACTTGAACAAGGCACTTAACCCCTCACAAATTCTCTGGGGGCGCGGAAGGACAGCTGACCCTGTGCTCTGACCCCAGGCTTCGCTGTCACCTCTGTAAATGTGCCTATCTTAAAAAAAATACACAAGAAAACAAGATGGGGGGGGAGACACATTCCAATATACCTGTCCATGTACTTATGCAAATAGCATACCAGACTTTATTTGATGTGTTGTTTTGCTACTTTCCTAAACCTCGTAGAGCTTTTAGAAGTTGCCCAGGACTCTCTTGGGTTGGGTAAAGCAGCCCCCGTTAGCAGCAGATCCATTCCCCCCAGGTGGGTTGGTCCTGCAGGTTGACGGCGTAACAGGGAATCCCACAGGAAGGCACCCTGTTGGCTGCTGATGTTGTTTCCCAGCATTCCCCTCAGCTCCAGCAGTAAAAAGTCATCGCCCATCCTCACGGGTGGCAGACATTTTTTTAATTACTTCTTAAGTGCTATGGAGTGGGGTGGGTTTGGGGGGTGGTGCCAGTTAAAAAATGTGTTGCTATGCTGGTAATGTGTCTTGGAACAGGGCCTTCTGCTTGGTTTACTAATTCCTGCTTGTGCCTATCTGCTCTGTGATGGACTGGCATCCCATCCAGCCTCTTCCCCTGCCCCGTGCCCTCTGGGATAGCATAGGCCTTAACCCTGGTCAGCAGCGGTCAGAAGATGGATGGCTTTCTGGCACCGTGACCACGAACAACACTCGATAAAAATTGACGAATCGACCAGCTGACTCCAGCTCTGACAGGAGTCCAGTCTGGCACGTCGTCTCCTCTCAACGGAGGCCGTCTCAGCGACGTGGCACTGGAAGAGACACGGGGCCCTTCGTTTGTCATGGGCAATTCCTGTGAAAGGCATCTGTCTTTTTAAAGGATCTGACCCCAAGGTCACAATAAAGCCTGAGAGTATTTTAACGGTATTAAAAAGGGAGATGGACAAAAATGGCATCCAGTTGACAACTTGCCCCCCTTCCCAATCCCTGTCCCCCCCCTTCGAAGTGTAACAGCGTAAATCGCTTTGTGTCAGCGACTTGCCTGGTGTTACCAGCATCCTTCTAAAAATGAATCTGGTGACATGATTCCGAGGGAAAAAAGCTGCTTTAGACTCGTGCTAAAACCGTGAATTTTACTGCCATGTTCAGTTTATTTATTGTCCAAGTCAATGATCAATAAAAAACACGTTTGGGCCGCAGTGCTAATTACCACATTCGGTCGTAATGGTTTTGAATAGATGTTCCGTTTCTTTACTTGATGTTGAGTTTAGGATTTAGTGCCGCATTTCAATCCTCTTTAATGCTGCCCAGTACGCTGATAAATCATTACATTTATGGCCACAGACAAAGTGTGTTATCTCCCCAGTGAGGCTTTAAAGGAAGTTAATCAGTAGGTGAAGCATTCAATGTGGGAACAATGGGGAAACCCGAAACGGCCGGCGTGATCCCCAGCGTCACACCCCAGAGCTGCATGGGGCTCTGCTAACATCACACACCGTTGTTCACTTTGGGCAAATACAGTCTGGCCAGTTAACCCATCTTTTACCTCCTATAAAGGATGCTTAGGAAGGCATAGATGCAGTCTGCAACTTTGCAGCATTTTCCGCATATTTACTGTTCATTCCCGTAGCGGATCTGCCCCCACCATTTTTGCACCCCTCGTCAGACACGCCTTCACTAATCAATCTTGAGCGTTTTAAATAGCAGGATAAACAGCCCCTGTGGCATGCTGGCTTTTTCGGCATTTACACTCAGCTCTGTCCCTGTCACACCTGGCCGTTACACGTTACTGTTGCGCTTGTATCTGCTGATGGGTCATTTGGTGCAAAGATCTAATACCAGAGCCGCAGATCTCAGAGGAGACGGACTGACGGGGTGTGTGTGTGTGTGTGTGTGTGTGTGTGTGTGTGTGTGTTTGTTTGCGTGTCATCTCGGGGGGGGGGTGTTAAAGTTCCTATACATACTTCTTGTATGTCTGAAAATGATTAGCATGAGCCGTGGCTGCTGACAGCAAGGGATGCTGGCAAAGTAACGCGCTCACCTTCCCCTGGCTTAGCGTTGAAAGACCTGGGGGGTGGTATTAGGTTCGTGTTTTCGTGCTGGAATATAAGGTGCAATGTTTTGACAGTATTTCCGTGGACCTTAATGCACAGCACAGGCTCCCGGATGGATATTTCTGGATAGGGCTTGTTAAGACCCATGACGCCTTCTGCCTTACTGCCCTCCGCCCCCCACCCTTAGCGGATACTGCAGGGCTGCCTCGTGGCTGATTACCTGTTGTCTTCCTGCCCACCCAGGTGGCAGGTAGCAGGCAGCTAGCAGTGAGATGCCTTTGTTTACCCCGCCTCGTGTCCCCAGCTTTCTCCCTGTCTGTTCGTCGCCCCCATCAGGAGGGGCTGATATGTGGGCGCGGGCTGAAGGCCCATCTCGCCTACGTGCCCCAGGTCCACTGTTCACTGTTTTATGTTTATGACTCCACTGGTGATTTATTTCTTTATTTGATGGTGTGATTTAGCTCATGCACGGCCATTAGCCAGCAGAACATTCCGGAATGACTGGAAAACATTTTAATGTCACCCATAGGGCACCTGATGCCCCCCCCCCCCCCCGTGCCTGGGTGCCACAGCGATTTTTGTGGTTCCAAGGCAGCAAATTGTGCAGGGGGACTTTTGGAATCACTTCACGGCCCTGCTTCCCTTTTGAATGCGTAGATAAGTCAGCGGGGACTTGACGGAGCAGATGTACCAGCCCTGCACTTTAATGGTCCCGCTATCCAATAATACCAGTTCAGTTTCCCCTCGGCCTTATTCTGACATCCACCAAAATCTCTGGCCAGTATTTGAGGTGGTAATTGTCCTTTTTTAAGTCTGCATGTTAATGCTTCTGTTTTTTGGGGTAGTTTTAATGTCTTTAGATTAATATTCATAGGTTTAACTTAAATAAATTAATATTCAAGGGAAATTTGGACTTCTCGTTTTGTTGGGCAAGAGTTTCTTTTTCTATTTATTTAGCTAGATATGTTTTATTTGTACGTCCAGGTGAAGCAGTAGCTAACTGGGAATATTTATCAAAGGGCTGACAAGCATGTTACAGCCTTCGATCTGCGGGGGGCGCCAATCTGTCCCTCACCACTTGGTGGCCTCTTTAGTGGGACTGATGTAGTGCTGAGACGGTCCCAGGAGCTGCAAGCTGGACCATGGGGAGCCTTCGGAGTCCGTGTGCGAGTGCATGTCTGTTTCCTCTCGCCATGTCACAAACCGAGGAAGAAAATGTAAGCGTGTCAGAAGAGTCGGGCTGGTCGGCGGCTGTTTCTGTATCCCCAGTATTACTTGTCTGTAGCGTCAATGCACACTGAGTGCGCTCAATCCCCACTACCGTCATCGCCACGCCGAGCTCCTCATTGTCGTACCGGAGCGGCTAATGGAAACAGGCGCACCATGGAGGAAGCCTTTGACCTCGCTCCACCGACCCGTCATATTCACGGCTGGATCCCTGACGGCCCAGCTCGCACGGCTCTGTCTCCATGGCAACCACTCTGGAGGGCTCCGGCCATTGCCCAGGGAAATATGTTTATTCGGGTGGATTGGGGGGGGATAGCCGCCTTCACCGAGACTCTGTCCCAGCCAAACATGGATCCGTTCCATAAAAAATGGCATTTACGGCTGTTTCTCCAGACTGATGAAAAGCTTCCCTGTGATTTCTGACTGATAGCTGTGATGCCGGAGCATCAGTCACTGTCCTCTGATCAGTTTGGCGGTCGGACCCCCAACTGACCTCACCCTGCCTGTTTTAGATGGCGAGACTTATAGGACAGTTGAATCCAGGGCTAGGGGGAAGCACAGAAATAACATCCCATAAATACGATTTTCCACGGGGGAAGCCTCAATTCCTCACGGCGAGTGGCTCGCTGCCGAAGTCCGCAAACGTTACCTTTCCATCATCATCACGCCGCAGTGGGAGCCGGCAGCACATTTAGAGCAACATTCATATTGAAATACATCTGTCATTTCGAAGGGGATAGGAAGTCTGTTTGTCACGTAGCTGCAGTTTGATCAGAGGGAGGGAAAGTGTTTGGCCCCCAATATCCGATAGTCTTCTCTGAATGGACGTGGTGGCCTTTGTGCTGTCTGTGTGTTTGTGTGTGTATGAGAGAGAGAGCGCGAGAGAGTGAGAGAGACTTTGAAGACCACCCGAGTTGAGGTGCAGAGCAGACCATTCAGAATTTAGTCGGCACCAGCCATGTGCTGGGCAATTTAACTATTTAATGTGTAAAATGTAATGTGCCATAGCTGGTAAAATTCAGAGTAAGTGAGAATGTCTTTGAACTCCATTTTGTGTGCCCCGGCTGTTATTGAAATGCTTCTTTTGTCTGTTTTGTTCTTTAGTCAGTAGTTTACAGACCACCACAGCCCTGTATGGTGAGACGATCGTCGTGCCATGCAACCTTACGAGAGGCACCAAGTCAGCCAACCTCATGTTCACTAAATGGACATATGTAAGTTAGTTTTCTTAATTCTCTCGATATGTTACTAAAATCGTTTTTAACTACCTTTTCATTGCAAAAAAACTCATCAAAACAAAAAACATCAAAATTGACTACAGGGTAAAATTAGATGGTCTGTTCAAACATTGACATGATCAAAAGTGACTGATGGATGTCTCATTTTTTCTCTCATGGTGTTGCAGGAAAAGGATGATGGCACTAATGGAGACCTCCTGGTGAAGCAGTCACAGAAAGACGAGGTGACCATCCAGGCCACGGGCATCTACAAGGACAGGGTGAACATGGCCAGCAATTTCAGCCTCCTCATCAGTCAAGCCACACTTGCTGACCAGAAGACCTTCACCTGCATCAATGTCGGCGAGTCGGACATGGAGATGTTTAGCACCCAAGTGCAGGTCTACAGTAAGTATAGTACTGCTCACTTTGTGGAATTAAAATTGCACAAGTTGCCTCCGGAGTCCATCCCTGGAGGGCGTTGATCACCGGGCCGGATTTGTTGTTTCTAGGAGCCAAAATGTCACTTTGGGGCCCCCTAGTGTAGTGACTGTTTGTGGCCAACAGGGGGGCCCCAGACCTCAGGCAGTGATCAGGTAAACACAGCCGCTGGGGGGTCTGTAGCCACCTGGCCGGCAAGCCTCGAGGGCACAAGAGAGAGCTTTGAATTAAAGATGAAAGGGCCTAGTGGGCGGATTAAAGCCAGAATGGTAGATATGCTGGTGCTCGGTGTGTAAACATCAGCCAGCGACGTGGTGAAAGGGATCTGAGGGGCTCGCGGGAAGCCGTTCACCATGATCTTAGGCACAAGCGTTTATTGTGGTTGTACGTCAATACATGAGTATGCCGTGTTTACATCTGCGAGAAGCCGTTATTTAACGAATCCTCACGTGTGTGTGTGTGTTTCTGCAGAGATACCCTCACCACCACAAATCAAAGACAAAGTCAAAGTGCTAGAAAAGGGTAAACTGATCAAGGTAAGTTCTCTGTGCTTCTTTATACATCGTTTATATGAAATTTCCTGGTTATTGCACTGATGTTTTATTTTTTTATTTTTTTCCTTTTGTTCATGTTGTTGAATTGTTTGGATTTTTTATTTTATTACCTCCTTTATGTGAGTTCATGCATTATTGAACACCTGGAGACACTTTTATGTGGGCTGGAGAGATGCACGACGGTAGACCGTCTGTAAGACGTAGTCGGAACAATGCCGGATGCACTCCGGCTTAAAAGAAGATGCCGAAATGCCTTGCACCGTTGTGTAAACCCTATCAGAATGCGGGGGTTTGAGTCGTGCCGGGGGTGCCGGACTGGATGGTGATTTAATGAAAAGAAAAAGATCAGAAGGGTGACATTTCAATGGGGGGGAATGTTAAGTGTGTGAGAGATGTAGCTACAAGCCTTTCATATGGTATGGTTGGGGCGGGGGGGTGTTACATTGGCAGGTTGACGCATTTTATATTACATTTACATTTTATTTTTTTAGAATCTGCCTTTACCCAAAGTGACATATATTTTTGAGAAAGCAGGGCTAGCCAGTCCTTGCAGCAATCAGATGAAATCACTCTGCCAACCCTGGGATTTGAACTAGCGACCTTCCGATCACAGGCACGACATCCCAAGGGAGTTAATAACATGAAGGTTCTGAGAAACGCAAACCTGGACTCGGACTGTCATGATGTGTGGAATTCTCAGACAATGGCTGTCAAAACATCTGAGCTAAACAAATTATTCAGAGCCTCAGATTCATTCTGAGCTTCAGTCTCGTGGTGCATCTGCAGCACCGTGACCCACTGAGCCAGACATCACCCCCAAAGAACAACCCACACCTCTTAAACAGAGGATGGCTTTGATCCATCAAACTCTGGGTTATGGGTTCAGCAACCTCGACCACGTTGGGCACGGCTGCCCAGTGTGAGGTTGCCTTTAATTTAATGCAAAATAGATGAAATGGAAGGAGGAGGAAGTTTGGGAATGGGGCACTGAGTTGGGGGAGAGGGTTGCAGGATCTCATGCTGGCATTACCAACTGAGATTGGGGGGGTGGGGGAGGTCAGGACTCATTACCTGAGGCAGTCAGGACTGCAGGTTTGCAGCTTGGCCTCATGTTTTTACAAATTGGCTCAGTGGTCTAACTCCCTGCTCCCAAATCAGCACACCACCCCCCACCTTCTCAGCCACTCCTCCCCTTTCCTGATGCTTTAAACACGCGATCTCTCATGCAGCATTACTCTCCCATGACAAAGCCGATCGCAGACTCGTTCTCACGGTGTAGCTAATCTAGTCACGTTTTCGCTAATGCCTCTCTGACTTGTCCTGTAATATATTTTTCAAGCTGACGACACCTTGTATGCTTGGTGTGTGTGTCTGTTTTTTTTTTTTTCTTCTAAAAAAGTTCCCTCTTTGTCACATATGCCAGGGAAAATGTAACCTGTACGAGAGTATACAGCTCTTACAAATCTATAGGGTTAGCATGGGTGAGGGTTTTGTGCCCATGTCCAGAGTGTTGTGGGTTCAAATCCCGTGTCTGGCAGAGTAATTATATCACTTTTGATTCCTTGACTGAGGACCTTATCCTCATCTGCCCTGGGGCTCAGGAAGCTGGCTGTCCCTGCCCTCTAATCTAAAGTGTTCCTCACCTGTATGTTGCTTTGGACAGAAGCATCTGCTATCTAAATACATGTAAATGTGATGCAAACATAGTCACATGGTGTTGCTGATGTTAACCCCCAACCAATAACACGTTTCCTTCCCATTCAGCTTGGGGAGTGTCTCACCCAGGATGCCAACCCCGCGGCCAATGTCACATGGCTGAAGAACGGCCAGCCTCTGACTACTGATGGGAAATGTAAGTATCGGGGCTGCCCGCTTTGCAGTGATCAAAGTAGTAGGTTTGCATTACTGTATATTTGATGATGCACACCAGGCGTTAAATTTCGGGTTACTGCAGTTTTACAATTGGCCTCTGTACTTAATATTGATCACTTCTGGACCCTCTTCCGATCCAGCGACCGTCATCACAACGAAAAAGACTGCAGACCCAACCACCGGTCTCTCCACCACCAGCTCCACGCTGGAGTACATGGCCGTGAAAGAGGATGCAAGCTCCCAGTTCAGCTGCAGCGTCCAGCACATCCTGGGGCCCAACCAAGTCACTGCACCAGAGAATTTCACCGTCAACTGTAAGTGGACAACAGCACCCCCTTTGGGCTAGATACCAGAACACAGGCAGACTGATATGTGCTATGGACCTCCTGATTTGTTGGTTCTGAAATCGGTACTTAATAAGGGGTATACTGGTACTCATGAGCCTACATGCTGTACACAAGAGTGGGTTTGTATTTCTGTGTTGGCCTGGAGTTGGGTAGTGCTTCTTGACATTGGCCTTAGAAAGCGAGAGATGGTGATGATTTTCTCATGTAGATCCTTCAGCAGCAGCCCAGTATCACCGTACTGCTCAAGGTGGTCCTTCAAGTGGGTTTTATCCAGAAAGTCGGTGCACATAGTCTGTCTGCAGCAGCACTTATTGAGAGCTGAAAGGAGATTTGTATTGCTCCTCAGGGCACAGAAGTAATATGACTCACTTCACTGCCGTCTGCAATGGAGGCTCTCTCGCCATGGCAAATGGCTTTGGAATTGAGGGCGGGGGGCCCCTAGGTGGTCTCCCGGAGCATCGCGGAAATATCTGTGGAAGCTCGGGCATCTGTAGGTGTTCAAGCTGACCTCACGCTCTTCCCATAGACCCCACGGAGAAGGTAGAGCTGCAGGTGGTTAGCAAAGGGCCCTTCAAGGAGGGAGACAACATCACCTTGAAGTGTAATGCTGATGGGAATCCTCCGCCGACCAGTTTCAACTTCTATCTCAAGGCAAGCTCTCCCTTACCTTAACATGCGGACAGCTAGGCTACATTTGTTGGATGTTCTCTTCCTGACCCGGTACCTTGACTTTTTTCTCTCATCCCCATCAAAGGAGAAGAAGGTGACGGTGGAGAATGCCAACATGTACACCCTAACTGGCGTGACGCGTAGCAGCACCGGGGAATACAAGTGCTCCTTGGTCAATGATGACAAAATGGCGGACACTAAGAACATCCTGGTGAACTGTGAGTATCCATCTACGATTGCATGCCACCGGAGAATTCCCTGCGGTAATACCACGCAACTACTTACATTAATTGAAGGAGTAATTTGACTGTAATTTATTAACAAACAATTTCTTTTGTAATTTAAATGGAGTCACCAGGGTAATTAACGGTAACAAAATACATCTTCAAGGAGAAAGGAGACAAGTTTATTATTATTCTGGGCAGTGAATGAAGTAATTATAATTGCGAACCATTTTGTTGGAGCAGTCTATGAAAATGCAGATAAGCAGAATTTTTGTTCGCATTCGGTTACTGTCTGTGGAGATTGGGGGTATTGTTCTTTGAGGAGGGTTCAACAGCCTTGACAAAAACACATTCTTGCCATTTTATTGCATTCCACTTGGAGATTAATAAGTATTTTGTCACTGTCGTCCAAGATATTTTGGGAAAAACACATAGTATGTAAACCAAGACTTTATCTTGAGAGTCGTTCAGCACCCTAAATGTGTGGGCAACTGCTCTTCTCAGAAAGAGGATTTAATGAATTCGATAAACTCAATAAATGAGTATGTGCTTGTGGCCTGCGGTAAGCTGATAGAACCTTTTCAAGACGTCTAAGAGATTGTTTCCTTCCTCCCAAGACCTGGATGTCAGTTTGAGCCCCTCTGGGACAATAATTAAGAATATCAGCGAGTCTCTGGAAGTGGTGATGCAGAAGAATGCATCTGATGAAATAAAGGTGTCGTGGACCAAGGTAGGGATTGCCGTGAGCTTGGGAGGATCCAACTGAAAGAAAATGATCTCTGAAGATCTCCACCAGTTTCAACATATTTGAGACGGAGGAGTGTTGTCGATGTGGCGCCTTGCGTTCCTTAAAGAGCCGCCGTGTTCTTTCAGGACAATGGCAAGCTGGACAAGCAGCCTGTGTTCCTCCACCTGAAGTACAGTGACTCTGGCTTCTACGTGTGTGAGGTCTCTATGGCAATGGGAATAAAGCAGACCAGGTCTTTCCAACTCGTGGTAGAAGGTATGTATGTCCCCATGTTTTTAGATTTTATATATATATATATATATATATATATATATAATATTATTATATATAGCAAACAAAATTCAATAAAAACCTCAGTTTTAGGTTCATGGTTCGCTGCAATTTCAGTACAGCAGGGAAAACAGAATTTGTTTTGAAATGATTATAAAAACTACATACAGAAGCATAATTAGGTAAAGCTGTAAACCAAAGCCAATGTGTCTGTCGACATGTCTGGATAACAAAATCTAGGAGATACTCATTTGCACTTGGTAAATATAATTATATAAAAAAAATAAAAATTATGAAAAACAACTGCATCAAAACAATCTAATACTGAGCATAGTCGCATATCTATAGTGATAAACATCCCTATAGCCGGAGGCTAGGTATTTTTTTAGCCCAGTGTGAATTTCACGCTCGGATGATGTCGCCTCAAATGAGTTAGCATGTTGGATATGGATCCAGCAACGTATCCGAGTTCAGCATAACAGAGCAGTGTTGAGTACTTTATCTCCAGTGTTGGCGTAATTTATCAGGAAGCCAAAATTTCCCCAAACTGCCAATTGTGATTGATCATAACCAGCATTAGCCATAACCAACTCACAGTCCCTATTAGCATCTTCTTGTGAAAGGTTTCACCGGTGTCAAGGAGTGTATTCAATTGTTTGTGCTGTCGAGCCGAAAGTGTTGTGACTGCTACACATAGATATACACGCTAGCTTGTAACCGACAGGCGTGGTGCTGACGGGTGTTGGCTCTTCCAGGAAAACCAGTGATTAATCGGCTGCTTAAGATGCGTGGAGGGGATGGCCGGCACAAGGTGCTGATCTGCGAGGCGGAGGGCGCACCCAGGCCCAGCGTCCATTGGAGCATCAACGGCACCCACGTACGTCCGCCCTGCCCCCTCGCATCCGCCACCACCCCTGTCCACCGCGTCACCTTGGCAGCCTTGGCTACCTGATGGCGCCTGTGGATTATTTCCATATATATGATACGGTATTTCAAATGAAAGGAGAAAAAAAACAAGTGAAGAACTTCAGGCTGTTCACAGGGCCGCTTGATCCAAGGGTTCTGTGCTACTTGTAACACGGATTCAATCTCCTCTGACTGTTTCATCATTATTCGCAGAGATTACTTTTAACACTCAGTCTGAATTACTCTTGGAGGCCCACTAGAGATGTGTTGGTGTGTCTAGACTGGATTATTATGAGAGGAGAGGATCGGTAGACCAGCATTTAAAGCACTCTGCTGTCAACCTGCCTGACTTACAGAAACACACACAAACACACAGGTTCGACAGCTTCTGAGGCTGCTTGGTGACACTGTGAGCTTGTGCCAGGCCTGGCCCACTTTCACACAGTGCCCTCTGCTGGGCTGGATGTAGGTTTTTTGCCCAATGAGGCAAGATGCCTGTCGTGTCCATGTGGTAGACGAGCACATTTGTATTTTCAAGGCAGATACGGGAAAGGCGGTGGGGGGGGGGGGTTCAATGCACTGCTCCCCCCCAGCTGAAATGGGCCCTGCTGTTGTGAAGCAACCACTATTAGTCTTCAGGAGACGTAGCGAGCGGCTTCATTGGTTCATCCATCACCCGTCTGTAGGCCCGTTTGCTGCTCCTGCTAACAGCGCGGGCCTCGTCTCCTGATAAAGTCAGGCGCGGAGAGTCGTGTTAATGGACACCCAGCGCATATTTCCTCTCCCGCTCAAGGGGAAAAAAGGCAAAAGCTTCAAGCAAGCACCCAACCCCCCCCCCCCCACCACCCCTGGAAATAGGGAGAGAGATTGTCACAGGTTACATAAATGTTTTTACTGGATTC
>JAODJW010000106.1:18022679-18034912 GCA_026777045.1 Hyperopisus bebe | reverse complement strand
GGGGGGGGGGGGGGGGGGGGGCAGGATGGTATGAGGGGGGGCGGGAGGCGGGGGGAGGGCAGGCAGACATGTGCGAACATCACCGTTAATCAAGCAGACCGGCCAGACTCCCGGAGGACAGAAAAACCAAAAACAGAACACATGGGAGCCCCCCCCCCGTGCTCTATTGTTTGCCACCCTCCCTTTCAAAAGAACAAGAGGGGGGGGGAATCAAAGAGACCAGAATGATTCTGTTTAATGCACATCTGTCACAGTAAATTACGCCAAGCACAGACCTGCAACAAAGTGGCATATCTGGTTACTGAGGCAGAAAGTGATGAGCCACCCCCCCACCTCCCCCCCACCCTTCCCAACACCCGGCCCGCATCAGGCAGCTTCAACAGCGTCCCGACCTCCACAGGGCTGGGGGGTGGCAAAGAAAGGGGGACTATCCTGCAGACAGAGAACAGGGACCAGCCTGCCAGCGTATCAGGGAAGAACATAAATGGAGGCCGATCTACGTTGCGCCCCCTTCAGACAATTTCAGCACCCGTTGACAAAGGACAGGAAACGTGAGCAGGATGTTGGGGGCCACCCCCCCCCCCCGACATCCTCTGCTTTTCCTTAAAGTCAAAAGGGATGATGGAAGAAAAGAAACACAAACCTGGAACCATCCCTGACACCGGGCCCACAGAAAAAACCAAACTGGTGAGAATTTTAAAGCTGCCCCGTCTGTCACTGTTAATGAAATTACGGCATGGCTGTGGCACAGGGTCTGTCCCGCTGCCCCCCGACCCACGCGTGGTTCTCATTAGGACTTGAAAGGCAGAGCCACAGTAGGGGTGGGGGCTGGGGGGGGGCCTTCACCGCCAGGACATTCGAGCCGGCTACAATCGAGACGGCGCCGCATATCAAAAACAACCACCGTGACATCCTCCCCCCCATGCTCTCTCTAGACAACACCGCATGTTTTTAACATTTTATTAACTTTAGCTTCGCCACATCTGGGTGTTCGAGGAGAAGAGGGTAGTAATTAAAGGGGGAGGGGGAAGAAAGCGCGGCAGAAAGTAAAATGAGACCTTTAAAGGGACGGACGAGACAGCAGCCTCCGGCAAGTCACTGACTACAAGCTCGTTTCAGCCTTCGTTCACCAGGGCACTGAAACGAATTCAAGGCAGACAAATTGTTCAGAAAAACAAAAACACGCAGTGAAACCAAACACCGCCAGTCACATGCATCCATTTTTTCCCCTTTTTGGTCGTGACAACAGCCATGCCGCGTCTAAAAAGCGAGCACCCCCCTCCCGTGGCCCTCAGGGATGATGCAGTTCCTTCCGGAAACTTCCAGCCGCCCCGTCGGAAAGTGGCCCTGCCCTCTTTGTGGGCGCGTGGCTGGCAAGCAGGGGGGGGTGGGACCGGCCGGCTCCCCAGAGAGAGGGCATGACTGCTCAGAAGGGTTTTGCCAGCAATTTATTCAAAACGGCAGCCAGCTAATTACACCACTGGGGCCCAGAAACACAAAGAGGGATGAGCTGGAGAGCCAGCGGAACAAAGGGAGACGGAGCCGGCGACCAGGAGGGCCAGACGTGCCTCTGAAAAACGGGCACCCAGGAAACACAACAATCCAGGGCATGAAACCGCGCTCGCCCACGAAGAATGGCTCCCGCCAAACAACAAGGTGCCCGCGACCTTCCACGCAGCAAAGCCCGCTTATTTCTGATTGACATATGCCTTGCTGACTGAGCCTCATTACCCTAACACCCCTCAAACCCGCCCCATCTCCCCCAGGAAAGACGCATCTGCAGGCCCCACACACACCTGCAAAACCATCTGCTCAGCTTAACACCGCCAGTGAGAGACCAAAGTCTCTTCCGGAATCGCTCAGGGCACTTTTCCACTGCACCAGGAACCAAAATATTGGTACTAAAAAATAATCTGTACTTTCCTTTTTTCCATTGATTAGTCCAGTACCAGTCATGAAATACCAAACTAGCTGGGGGCTCCTTTGCAACCTCTGGGGTGGGACTGCTTTGGGGTAAACCTGTTCATTGTCAGTTGGTTATGCAAATAACTTGTCTCTGAAACAATACAACCAGTCATGGGGAAAAAAACATAGTTAGAAAACAATGATAACAATAATAAACAAAGTAAAATAAAACTAGTAAGGAAAATGCAAGCGTGGACAAATGAAAAATTGTGATCTGGTCAGAATAGTAGATTCAACAAGATCTGAATGACATTTTTTCTACAGGAAAAGTATTTCCTGCACAGAATTGGAAAATTTTCAACTATCCCAATATTTCCTGCAATAAAATAAACAGATTTCCCATCTATAAGTGATCTATGAGCGCTCATGCAAAAGCAGCGGAGGTAAACTTCAAACTGATTTTTAAACATGATCTTGAAAAGGAACAACCATTAAAATTGCAAAACTTGATAAGTTTTATTTCCTATAACAGAAAAATGTTTTAGTAAAACTAACCCCTCCAGGCCATAATGTCCTGACAGTAAGAGGGTATGAAAAAACTGCGCCAAGCCAGCTGACTATCGCAACCCTTGCGATAACATGCAATGTCAATAGTACTGCTACACACTGCCCAGCCCACGGCGCACACTGTGATGATGTCATCACGCTGCTACACACTGCCCAGCCCACGGCGCACGTTGTGATGATGTCATTACGCACCAGTACTGGTTTTTCCATGCCAGTGGAAAACAAACTTTTAAAAGTACCACAAGTGTGGTACCTGGTGCAGTGGATACTGAAAAACAGGTCTGCCAGGGACATCAACCCCCCCACCCTGTGCAAATCCAACAGTAGCCGACACCAGGAACAGACAGGGTTTCCTTCAGGTACATGGTGGAGAAACAAAACTGTCTGAATTTGGGGGGGGGTACAAAGGTGGAGCCCAAACAGCTGCGTCTTTGAGTTTTAAAGGCCACCTTCTATTGGCCCAGTTCTGCAGGGCCCCTTATGAGCAGCCAAACCACAAAACACACAAACACACACAAACACACACACAAACACACACACACACAAACACACAAACACACACACACACACACACACACACAAACACACTTGCTTCAGTGATCTTCAGCTGAGAGGTAAACAGATTCCCCCTCACCCCCTAAGGCCAGCAGAGGGGATCCCCGCTGCGCGTCTCAGCATACGTGACAGCCCCTTGATGCCTCTGTGATATGGGACGCCCAGCGACACGTCACCATGGCGACATTCAGAACCCCCACAGGTGATACTGCAGGCCAGCATGCGGCCAAACCCTCGCGCCAAGGCAGATAACATCAACAGACACAAACATATGCCCCTCCCCCCCCTGAACTCCATCTACCCTTCCCCTTCGCTCATCTCCCTGCCCTGTCTGGGCCTCCCCCCCTTCCGATGTCATAGCTAATTGATGATAATGCCTTCAGAGCACAGACCCTGGCCAACTTTCAGAATAAATAATCATTCAAAGGCGGCGCAGTCCAGCCGACCCGCCGGGTCCAGTCGGCGCCACCAGACACCTTGCTGGAGATTGCATGCCCTGTTTTTCAGCTTTCCTGCACTAGTTTCCCTATCGATGTTCTGCCTTTCACCGGCCATGATGTTTAATTCATGACGTCAAACCACAGAACTGTTTAACTCTGACTTCTGCGACTTCTTCAGGAAGTGTCAAAGGCGCTGTATTGGATTGTTCCAGGTTCTTCCATTTTTAATCCGCTCCCAGCTGCAGAGCTGGCATAGTTACATAAATCCAGCCCCGGGACCGATGCTCTGTTCTTAATTAGCCCTAGGTACGATTAATTAAGAGTGCAGCCAAATCACGGCACAGCTGCAGAAGCCGCCAAACGAGGCGTTGACTTTTTAAATGGCTGCGACGAAGCGGAAAAGAAATTCTTGCATTTTCCTAATCCCTATCCTCGGTATTAAAAGTCAGAAACTGTTTGGTTGATCAAACAGGCTCCAGTCATGAGAGGAGCGAAACACCCCCTGCCTCCCCCACACCCCCTACTAACTAGATCGACTTTCAGAGCACCTCAGGGAGTCTGTTACGGGACACACTGAACAGCCTCTTAAAAAAACGAAAGCATGATATCCGCCAAAAAAAAACTGCCGCAACAGGAAATGACCCGGCGAGATGTGTCTGAACTCCCGAGGCATGGCTGATGGAGGGGAAAATCCTCAGCCACAGGGAGATCGCGGTCACCAGTTTGAGGCTGAGATGCAAGGTACTCGCTCCGTGGGAAATCTAGCAAAGGCACGGAGACCAAAACGCAACCAAACCGGCCGTGGCATGAGTGCTACATCAGCCTCCCAAGACATGGCTGTAATGGAAGAGACCTCTTCATCACCCTGCTTGGCCCAGGCATCCTGGGCAGCCCTATTTCAATGTACAGTCCCCTCCCAACAGCTTGGCACGACACATGGTGTTATTCAGCAAAGTAGGGCTCCGGGGGGCATGGATGTCTAGACTGCTGGAGACCCGGTTATAACACCCCCCACCCGCCTCCACGGCTTGCGTCTTGCTCCATCTGTTTCCCAGAGCGATGTAAGAGGCATTGACACTTTGCTCTGGGCACCTCAGACCCCTCCCCCATGGGGCACGGCGTGACCCACCGTCTCCATCTCTAATCATCTTCACAGCCATGTGAACATCATACGATCAGAGTTACGGAGAGAGGTTGGCCTCCAGGCACCCAAACCCTCCACTGACCTTTCACTCACAAGCAGGTCACCACTGACTCAACATTTATCCTCAACTCAACAGAACAAAGATGTCAAATTGCTTAATTGTTTCGAGCAAAACGACCTCAAAAACCTATTAAAACAGATTTAAATGAGAAAAGTATCCCTAATTAGACCCATTTGATGTAAATAAAACCCCAGGCATTCTCCACTCGGGGGGGGGGGTGGTGGTGGTGGTTAAGATTAGGCTGCCATTTTGCACACGCAGATCCCCACAGCGATCTCCCCTCTTTTCTACTCCAGGAACTGAAGATCCCCTGCAAATGCCAGATTCTCGTTTATAAATGCTGAAGCTGCCTCCACTTTCGACTCTTCCGCTCTCGTCCGCCCGCCATCCGGAGGGGGTCTATTACGTCCCCGACCTGTTGACAGCACCATTCCTGAAGTCAAACTGATGCGTTTCCCCATCCAGAAGCCCGAAAGGGATGTCCAAACAGGCCAAGTCTTGCTTGCCTCTGTTGCTCTACCCTATTTAACCCTCCCCCCGCACCCCGTCCCTAGGCTGGGAGATCACGAGAATGAAAGAGCTAAACTCCATCTAACCTACAATTACACTGCCGAGCAAACCCACTGACATTCAGAGCAAAGAAAACCCAACTGCCCTGACAAATGGACTCTTAATCCGCAGCCTGCCGGATCATAACCTAAGCGAAACAAAGCCAATCTCTCAAAGCGGAGGAGCGGCCTTAATGTGGCGGAAGCACAAGCAAATAGCAGAGGAAAAAGATGACAGGAAACAGCAGGGTTTTTTAACAGGTTCACAGGGGCACAAGTGACTAACCAGATGTGTTATGGCTGTATGTCTCTACTTGACACAGACGCACACACAGGACGACTTCAGCCGTGTGGCAGCCGCACTGTCAACTATGGGTTTATAAAGCAGAGGCAATAAAGCATTTATACCGAATCGAGAACCATGAGGCTAGGCAACAAGAAAGGGGGGCAGCGCTCCCTCACCTGTCCTGCGACTGCTCCTCGTACATCCTCTCCTTGCCCTCCTTGAAGAGGCGGATTGCTCGCTTGGACTTCTTCATGAGGCTATCAATGTAGACCTTGAAGTACTCATTCTCGCTGAGCTGGGCCAGTTTCTGGGGGTCCTCGTTCTTGCAGAGCACCAGGCGCAGGTGCTGGTAGGTGTCGGGTAGGATGTCCAGGATGTAAGGGGGGCTGTTTTTCAGCTGCAGCCGGGGGTTCTGGCAAAGTCTCACCTGTGAATAGGAGGGGCGGATTAAGCGCGTTTGGGGTGGTTAAGTAAGAAGTGCACCTTAGTGAGTAAAGCCACAGTGCACTATGTGTGCGCCAATCCTGCTAAACAAACACCTAAACACAAGATCTTCCACCAAGCACAAAAAGAGTGAGAAAATGCGCTTTAAATTCTTTGTTGCTTATAAATGCATAATCTTGACATCTGGACAGCATCCTGCTTTAAGACCTGGGTATTAATAAGCCAAGACTAATTAAGACGAAAACAAATGCACATGATCCTCTTGTTACTGAACCCACCCGCCCCCTCTAATTTCGCTGCCATCGCGACACAACACGGGCCGGTTAGGAGCAGCTCTGCCAGCACCGATCCCATCACGTACAGTGGATCGGAACAACCCGAGTAGCAATGCGGGGGAGCTGGGGAAGCCGGCGGGAGGCGCCCCGATCCAGCACACACCGATCCGTCCCTCGGGCTCCTTATCAGCAAAAGGCAAGGGCGTGAAACGGCGACGAGTTGGGCGGAAAGGCCGGTTGCGCCATCGCCAAACCCGAGTCGGGACGCTGCAGGAGCAGACCCCCGGGTGGCCGGGTGCACCGCGCGCGTCGGCTCCTATCCGGCGCGGCACCGCTGCGCGGCTCCGCGGCACACGTGGCCGCGCCGGACACTTACCACTTTGTCCATGAGTTTCCACGTCTTCTCTACTGTGCGCCGGTCGGCGGTGGCCTGTTTCGGTGGCCCCACGGCGTCCTGGATCGCGTCAATGAATCCCAATATCCCGCCTTTGCGTGCGTTTGGAGCGCGGCCCCCTGGATTCCGTCCGCTGAGTGCAGTTGCCATTTCCTTGACACTTAAAATAATAATAATAATAATATGTATCTTAAGATTCCTCTTTAGGGATCAAACGCTTACGTGCGACACGGCACAAAACAAAAGGACCAGGCGATGCGGAGCAACCCATCAATTAGGTACGGGGTAAACTTTCATTTCACAACAACTCCGACGAATACGGGGCAAAAGACTGGAGTAGCATCGGTCGCTGTTGAGCATTTCGGGGGTAGAAGCTGTCACTCCGGGGTCCGACTGTCGGTCAAATGTCTCCGCCGTCGTGGGCTGGAGCAATCACAATAACTGTATTAAAGATCGCCGTTTAAAAATCTAGATGAATCTAAAAGTTAAACTGCCTAAATAACAAGCAGGTGTTTCATAACAGCTTGTCCGCGAAAGCCTGTACTTCGTTACATTTCCCGCAAGTGCACATTTTTTAAATATCCGAATGTACTGCGGCAAAACAATAAAAACAACAAGGCAGCAAAACGGGAAAGGTGAATGCAGAGTTCTCCGATCGTGGGTTTAGGTGTTCCCCTTCAAACCAACAAAAAAGCAAGAAAAAAGGCGAGTGAAACTATACAAAAACAGCGACAACTAGTATAGTTTCCTCCTCCGCGGTCAGCTGCTGATAAGCATGGTTTTCCCGACCGTTTCGAGTCCACTTCAAATTGCTTTAGGTGTTATTTTCCTCGGTCGCGTACATATGCGTGCATGTAAAATGTTGTCGGAACGCGAAGACCTTTTTCTATCGTTTAGCCACTGGGTGCAACAGCCGACGTCCCACTCAGCCTGGCAGGAGCGACACGGGGAGGTGGCCCACGGGGAGAGGGTGGGCAGGATGGGGGTGGTCGCTGAACGGAGCAGCCTATCAAAAGGCATACTACTTGCAGCTTGAGGGCGTGGCGAGCGTTACGGAGTGGCGGTGTAGCCAATGAGGATGGGTCGCGGGCGGGGCCTTCGATGCCTGCGACTTTGGCGACAAACAACAGCGAGAGGATTTGTTTGCTCGGGTGGCCTCTCATAATTGTGCAAGTTCGTCGGCGGCGACAGCAAACGCTTGGTTTATGTGAACATAAACGTGTGAAATACGGAGACTGCTTCGGTAAAACATTCGATAGAGCAATTTCACGACTTAATCGATTAACTACTTTGAGTAGTTTCTTCACGAAATTGTAAAATAATCTGCGAATAAATTTATTACATCTCTTGCCAAAAAACCTGATTAAAATATTAAACATAGTTAAAAGTGTGGAAAGCAAGTATTTTAAAAGAGTTGTTTACCAAGACTATCATTGTACGATATGGCGGGGCACTCCGGGGTTGGAGTTGAGATCCCACTTCCATTATGTTTGTATAAAGTTTGCATGCAGTAGGCTAATTAGTATTTCTGAATGTCCTCATTTGTATGCGCTTTTCTCATAATAAAGAGAACTTCGTTGTCATTATACTGCAATATAATAAAATTTTGTTCACATTGCTTTTTGTGCAACAATTTTAAAATATTAACAACAACAAAAATAGAAATCACTGATTTAACACAGACAGCAAAACATTCGCCCCCCAACCCAGACCAATCCAGTCGTGTTCCAACATTTTTAGGACCCTTGTCACTCAGGGGCCCTTGGAGTTGTCCTAGTTCCTAACTCACCGCCCCCCATCCCAAACAGCACCCCTGGTTATCTCATGACAAGCTAACCTTCTATCCAAGGTGTTGCTTTACCTTGTGTCCCATGCTGCTTGGGATAAGATCCAGGCCACCCACATAACCCAGTGCTGGATAACCAGTTACAGATCTCCTGAAAGAGATAATATGTTCACCTTTTGCCAAGCTGAAGTCTGTGATATACTGTATATGTCAATATGATTGCCACAAAATTCCTGACAAATAATTAGCAAGAACATGCCTGTGGCAGCAGTATAAGGTGTATAAGTCAAGCCAACAAATACTCTTTAAGTAACAAAGTAACAAAAATTATTTCCAGGAAGTACCGAAGACTCCTTCCTGTAAGCAGCAAAGTAGCTAAGACTTTCATGCAAGTACCAAAGTAGTAAAGACTCTTTCCTGCAAATAGCAAAGTAACAAAGACTCCTTCCTGTAAGCAGCAAAATGGCAAAGACTTTCATGCAAGTACCAAAGACTCTTTCCTACAAATGGAAAAGTAACAAAGACTCCTTCCTGTAAGTAGCAAAATAGCAAAGACTCTTTCCTGCAAGTAACAAAGTAGCAAACACTCTTTCCTGCAAGTAACAAAGTAGCAAACACTCTTTCCTGCAAATATCAAAGGCTTCTTCCTGTAAGAATCTCCTGCTTGGACACATTGAATTATTACGCACTATATGTAGCTGCTGGTCCCATATTAGAATATGCTATGCTGTCACTGCTTCTTTAGCACATATATAATGTGCCTCCTTTATTGAAAATGAGTTATAGCACCTGCTTCGACTAGCTTGTTTTTGACCTCAGTCCAAATTGCAAGTTCTTGCTATGGAGACAGAGTAATTAATTGTCTCTTTAATTCAGTGCATGCGTGCAATGTGGAGCGCTGACAGTGATGATAATAAAGAACCCTACGAGAATGCATGGCTTTATGTGATTTCGTTCAGTGTGATATACAGAAATATGGTGGTTACAGATTTTGATACGTCAGGAATGAAAAGAAAAAGCAAGGTTATTCCTAGAGTAGGAATGTGGAATAAAAAAAGAGAGAGAAGACACTGTTGTTTTCTGCATTCTTTCCTTTTTGATTATTCCTTTACGTGTTTCATTTCCTGTCTTTTGGTTCGGTACACCAGAATGGAAAAATGATTCATTCACAGGTATCAGACATATTCGGATGGCCTTGTTGACGAATCGCGGCCTGTTTTCTTCCCCCGCGCTTCTCTGTTTTGAAAATCAGCGACTTGACAAATCAAGAGATGTGACACTGAGCAGTTTCTTTAGGCTGCTGTCACACATGGCATGTTTAATGAAAATCAAGCAGCTTGGGGCTTTAAGCACAAGGTCATTGGATATGGGACCTCACTTATTAAAGCAGAAAGCCCGAGGACCTGCTTCAGTGGGGTGACATCACGCAGGCGGAAACACAATCCGGGGGCTCCTGGACATATCTTTCATCTCCGGGACGATCCACAATAACAAATGCACCGTTTCCTCCCTAAAAAGGTAGGATTGGTGTCAGCAGTGATACCCCAATAGCCTCTGGTATTTTTGGCAGAAATACTGTTACTTTTTTATTTAACTACGGATCATCACGTGCCTCCGTTTTTGGAAAGGGCAGCCAAGCACGAAAAGTCAAATAGAAAACAAAATCCATGCTTATACAGAGCAAGCAGCCTGAAAACTGCCTTTCAACGTCGGTTGAACATGTAGCCATTTGCTGGACAATCACAGCACTTTAGCTATTCCTTTTAGCATTTTGCTAATCCTATTAAAAGTGGCGGACTGTTAGTGGAGCAGAGAGAAGACCTCCTGGAGGGGCAGCAAGGAGTTTAAGTCATTCATAGGAGGGGAGCAGTTAACAGATTTGCACGTAGCATTTCTGAAAGCGATGACTGGTCAGGAGAAGCCTGACACTTGTGTCAGCATGTCTTTCTTTACTGTCGGGCTGACCCGCAGGGGTCAAGTACACATTAATGCCCCTGATTTATAAACACATCTTAGAGGAAGAGAAACAAACCTCTGTATTTTGTAGCCCGTCAGCCAATCCAAAGTATTTTCACGCGGTGTGGCTGCTATTTCAAAAGCCGGTCTTTCCAGAATGAAGCACATAGTTAGCATACATAGCTTGCATTGGGAAATACCTTTGACGTAGCTCAATGTCTTTGACGCAGCTAAATATCTTCCATGTAGTTAAATCTTTGTATTAAAGGATTGTGGATTGGACGGTGAATTCAAATATTAGTCATATATCCATCCAACCATCTTTTTCAAGCATTTATCCAGGTAGGAGATGTACAGGGTACAAGGCAGGGGCACACTGTAGATGGAATACCAGTTGTGTTCTATATATTTATCTCAGATTCAGGGCTGGAGAAAAAAGTTGTGACTCATTGGCGAACAGAGTGTTTATAATGTCATTTTACTTCATAAGAAACTGGAAATGGGGAAGCAAATTAGCGCTGATTCAAACGACAGTCAGCTGTAGGTGGACAGAGGGGCGGGTAATATAAACATCAGCCCCCTTTGTGGCATAGAGAGCATGGTACTTTGAAGCATCACCACAGGCGTGTTATGTCCTCGATTCCCATGTGTTACTGTCACTCCAGAAAAGAAGGGAAGACACATAATGAATGAAATACCATATCTCTGTTTAAAAACACTATAAATATCAACTCCTGCTGAATAACGGCCTGCCACCCACTGATGGCGACACGCACTTAAGCCTGATCTCGTCATGAATTATTGTCCAGAGCCAGGAAGTTCCCCAGACCTGACTTATTCTAAGTCGAAGGTATTAGTCAGGATTCCGGGGGAGGCCGAGATTGCAAATGCAAACTCAGTCGTGCCTTGACTCTCTAAACCTCCCGTAATTTCAGTTCTGGCCTGAGACTTTAATTCCATGAACATGAGATAGGCAAGTACAGACAGAACTAGCCTTTCACCAGACTTGCAGGGTACACTACAAAGCAAGTTTTCCATGCCAAGAGTTAACTTGCTAGAGCCACGTTAACTATCCCCAATTGCCACAACCAGCATTAAAATGGTACACCGATGGTGGTTATGAACCTGATAAGTTGATCTGAGGTTTATCTTTATGCGTGTGCATCAAGGGCGTGGGGTAGGCGTTGTAAACTAATGATTCAAACTAAGATCTGCCACTAACCGAATATCGGCATCATGATAAAAACATCCATTTTATTTCACTTGTATTAGATTGAACAGAAAATCAGTGGTATCGCCCATACCAAATAATTAGTCAAAGTGTCATGGCATGCAGGACAAAGGACTCAAAGGTTAGGCAAAAAAGAGGTTTTATTAACTGAATGGGAGCAGGGAAACAAATGAGACCACAAGGGGTCAAAACAAAAAGATGAGTATGGGAAAGGACACGGCAGACAGGAGGAGCGACGTCAATGACCGGACTGGGACTGACGACACAAACAGGTACTTAAATACAAAAACTAATAAGGGGCAACAAGCAACAGGTGTGGTCCATCAGGGCCACATTAGTGTGGAGACAGGAGGGTCAGGCAGACACAACGGGTAAGACGTAACCCAAAGCTGGTTCTTAAAATGGCTATGTTATAAATTTATGGTATAAAAAACTGTGAAAAAATGGCAGTTTGTATATATGTTTTCAGTGAATGGGCAGAACATTCACCTGTTTTAAGCTGAAAGGCTGTGCTCAAACCTGCTTGGAGCAGATTAGGTGTGCAGTGTAAATTGCCATAACAATATACACTCACCTAAAGGATTATTAGGAACACCATACTAATACGGTGTTTGACCTCCTTTCGCCTTCAGAACTGCCTT
>JAODJW010000106.1:18006975-18022579 GCA_026777045.1 Hyperopisus bebe | reverse complement strand
GGTTTCCCTGTTGAGACTGCTGCCCCCGCGACCCGACCTCGGATAAGCGGGAGAAAATGGATGGATGGATGGATGGAGAAATTGAACAGGTGTTCCTAATAATCCTGCCGTCTATAAGTAAGCTATGATTTATAGGACGCAAAACTTGGAAGTAAACCTCAAGAAACCTCACTAAGCCAGAAAAGCCCCTTCGTATACACCCCTCTGGATGTGCTAAATGATAGTTTTCTGCACATGTTTATAGACTGAATCTGGTTCCAGATCAGATCCAGATCCAAATTAATTGGTTTTGATACAATGTTCCCCTTCAACATGGTTGTCCAAAAGGCTTGGTGACCGTTACAAGTAGGTTTGAAAACAGCACAAGCATAATAGGGGCTGATGTTACAAGGCTGTAGAGGTGAGGAAAAACAAAATAATGTAATAATGTTTGCTAAAAATTCTGAAAAAGGCACAAAGCCTACAAAGGCCTAAATCAGCCCCCCCAGGCTGGGGCTACGGGAAGAGGAGACTTAGTCTTTCTCTTTTTCCAGGCCCTTTAATAATATACGTGCAAACAGGATGTTTCCCTGTCCCATACCCCCTCCTCGGTCATCATGGCACGATACTATAGCCTCCAGAGTGTGCAGCAGTGCGTAGAAATTCCCGCTGTCATGTAGCAAACTAAGGCTTGCGATCGCAAACAAAAATATCCGGTGAAGGCGCTCAGGCGACCTGAGAAATCCTGGGGGGGCCGAGCACTTGCCTAACGACAATGGACTGTCCTCGGAGTACAGCTGACAGGGGGGCTATTAATAACAGGCTCCTGAAACGGGCCATCTCAGGGCAGAAAGCTGCACGGTACCATTCATCGGGAGCAGAGGCACCGCCGGCCTAATTATACGAGAGCTGACACTTTGACACCCTTGTGAGGGATGTTACCTCGAATTAGCCCCTAGCATACGCGTACGTTAAGTGTTTGTTTACTGCTGTGTTGTTTATCTGCTGCTGTCGTACGTGTTCTCCAGTGTTTACTGGCACTGTGGCCCAGAGGAAGCACGCAAGTAAGAATGTCACTGTACTTGGTACACATGGCAATAAAACTCTGAAACTCCAAGGCCGGAAACTTCTGGTGCTGCCGGGATCAGCTAATGTTCCCTGGGACCCAGTGATTAAAGAAAATAATATTGCCATTTATAAGTACATGAGGATGAGGGAATGTGTGAGGAAACATGGGAGATATTAAAGAAAAATAGATATGAAATTCCAGTACGGCTGTCATCGGAATCCCTGGATCCTATTAAAATACCCAAATTTCCCAAAATACGCAAATTCCAGCTTAGTAACATAACAGGCACGCCTTCCTTTTTAATGAATGGGAGCATTTTGTTCTACTTCCCCCAAAAATACAGAGCGGTGACGTCGCCAGTTACCGTGGGCAGGCCATGACATCACCGCGCTTCCATGTTATCCCAGAATCCCTGACTCATGAGCCAGACGTGCTGGCTTGGATTCGGGGAAGCAGCTTCCGCACATGAGACGGGTAACGACCTTAAAAGGAAGCGGCCATGACCCAACTTGGCCCTGGTGGGGGCCATCTGCATTGTGAAACATGACACCATTTTGGAGAACAGGGGCGCGGGGGTGGGCGCTGGCTCCTACAGGCTGGGGTTTGTGCAGCTGCCTCACACTCTTTAGAGAGGTGCTGAAAGCTCACACATTGGCGCTCCTTATGTCTCACTCCTGTTCCTTTCGTACAGCACACAGGTCAAACTTCCTCCATACCCTAACCTGGGCACGAATCAGGCGCCTCTCACTATTTCCTCATTCCTCCATCTTCGCCTTTTCTTCCCGTACGCATCTAGCCGACAATCTCCTTCAGAGAGCAAGTTCAGTTACGTTTTTCCGCTCCAGGCTGTTTATATCCATGCGGCTGATAGCTCTGCCCCGCCGTCAATCCGGCGCAGAGGGTTACAGAACGAGATCCGGTTTCCATGGAAACCGGCAGAAAGCGGAACACATGCATGTTCACTTACAAACGAGGTGCTCGAGGCGCCCTCCCGCCAAAGGCTCATCTCAGAGCACCTCAGCCTTCTTCCGAATCTCAGGCATCAAGAAGAATGATCCTGCACATGGACTGAAGCCGCCAAGGTTCCGACGCCTCTCCAGATATGTTTCATGTCACCAGCTCAAGTCAGCTGACACCAATAAAGTGACAGGTGGAAAGTCATTGTCATAATACGAACACTGACAGGGGAGCCCCCTAGTGGTGCTCCCAAGGAATGACATCTCCACCAATTCACTGGATCTTCAGTGGTGCTTCTGCTAGTCAAGGTTCAGGATGAAAATTTTTTCGTATCAGGTGTTATTGATTTAAGCTCACTGAAATTAAATTACATTCCACTAATAAGGAACACAAACATCTAATGAAATTAGTTTCTCATTAATGTGTCTGTGAATTTGTTTTGATTGGCCTGACCTTTTCTATACCCTATATCAGTATTAGTTTTACATTTAATTATCTAGCAGATGCTCGTGTCCAAAGCAGCATAGAAGTGAGAATCAGAGATCAGGGTCAGCCAGCATCCCTGGAGCAGTTGGAGTTATGGGCCAAGTTCAGGGCCCAGCTGATATGGATATTCTGCCAGCCATGGTATTTAATTCCAACCCCTTCAAGACATGGGATTTGATCCAAACCCCTTCCAGACATGGGGTTTGATCCCAACCTCTTCCAGCCATGGGATTTGATCCCAACCCCTTCCAGACATGGGATTTCATCCCAACCCTTTTCAGATATGGGCACAGATCCCTGACCTGATGTGCTGTATGTCATGCCATAATACATGACATTTTCAAAGTTCTGGATCCATCTCGGCATTATTATTGAGACTGTTTTCACAGCAAAGACAGTGGCAATTCCTTTAGTCATTTTTGTGTTTAATCTTGCCTGTTTTTCTCAAACCAAGAGCTAGATTTTAAGTCTTTGTCCTGGTTTATCAAAATGTCATCCTAAGGTATCTAATACCATTTTAAAATGGCAGGCAGAATAGTTAATTGCCTGGTCACTCATTTGCCCCTAATTCTTTCACAGGGAGCATTCCTTTAATCCATGATTTAAATCGAAGCCATTTTCGACATCTCTCACTAAACCACTAACAAATGATTCTTGCAATCATAAAGCTTCTATTAAACCAGCAATAAAAATGAACATTCTGTTAGAATTTCCATGAGCTACACCCAGGATAATAACTATGCTCTGTAAAAATTATATTAGGCCGTTAATCACACTCTTTAAACTTTCTTTTATGAGAACAAAAAAACGAGTAAAATCGCCCCAGTTCAACTGGACAAAATAGCTATATTTAGCTAGTCCTGCACACAGTGTCTTTTCCAACTTTGACTTAAAAGTAGTTATAGTTACATAACGTTATGCACAGTGTCAAGTATCAGTGGTGTCTAATCGGGGGGGGGGGGGGGCGTTTCACAAACCTTGACAAAAGCATCGACAACAGCCTGTCAGGGGACTGATTAGAAAAGGTGAATTATGAAACATTTCACATTTTCATTTATTTTAGGATAAGTGGTTACAGGAAATGGGTGGATGGATTTATCTTATTTAGCAGAGGCTTTGTCCAAAGTGACATGCAAGTGAAGCAAATAGTACATTCCGAACGTACAGCCAGGCGAAACAACCAGCGAATGTCCCATTAGAAGAGTTAGTGGGATTGGAGCAGGAGCTACACAACATCTTGCAAACAAATGAAGAACCTATAAAGACAACTATTTCATTCAGCACAATGTGTAGCATTCAGAGCATTCAGGAAGCATGGAGTGGTGTTGGATAGTAGAGTTATTCCTGGAACAGATGGGTCTTGAGGCATTTCTTGAGAGGTATTCTGATGATGATATGTGGTTCAGCACATTTTGTACACAGCTGACATCCCTCTAACCTCCACAAAGCTGCAGTGCCCTGGTCACACTACAGGTGGCTCCGATTAATTTCTCCTTGGCCTGATTTCTGCCGTTGTGTGAGAGAGAAGGTCATTGAACAGCCAAACTCTACAACGGATGGGCACAAGGCAGCCCTACAAGATGCCTGGCCCAAATACTGACAACACACAGGGTCTAGACAGATCTGGGGGGGGGGGGTGTAATCTGAGCTGAGCCAGTACCATAACCCGTTACCTGGCCCTCACTCCGATGACATATCCAAGTCGCTTCCTTTAATCATCTCGTCTCTTTCTGGGAAAGAGTATTTCATTACCTGAAGCATTCACCAGATAACCATGTGACTGCCTCAGATGTTAAAACAAATTAGCAGGCTTCCTTCAGACAAGTTGGAACAGGAGGTGCACCGAGAACAGAAGCAAGGAAAGGAATGAACCAGGCAAAACAAAAACATAGGTGTCCATATTGGGTGTTACATATTTTCTCTTGGGCAACATTGCTGGACACCTCAAAGGTCATCCACACCAAGCAGCTCAAAAATCCACAGATGGTAAAGGTGATTTCTTTTTTCTTAGATGGACTAAATATGCGGGAAATGCTTTGCACGCATCAGTGTGCAAATAGCCAAAGCCAGATCACAGAGACAGAGATAGCATTGACTAAGGACCAGAGGCTCCATCAAGCAGGCTTATGAAGTCCTCAAAACTGAGAGCAAGCATGTGTACTGCCTTAAAAAAGGCAAGAAATCTCAAAACCAACATGTGAAACATTAAAGTCCTTCAAAAAACATATTTAATCAGGCTGTGGGTAGGAAGAAGGAGAAAATTATTAAAAGTGTTGCGTAAAGGTTCCCATCACTTCGAGGGCTCCAGGAGGACTGGTTTAATTTGAACGCCCTGCAGTTCGTGTTTTCAATCAGGTCCTAACCATCGAAAGGGCTGCATCTTACTTTCATCAACGGACCAGGCACCAACAGCTAACCGATTCCAGTCCGGCGAGACGTTTTTATGAGCAGATTAAAAGGACGTTTCTTCTTGTATGTTTTCCTTTGAGGTTCTGGGTGGTATTATCTCCATCTGCCACATCTGAAAGTCTTTTATTTGGCTGTTTAGGTACAGCGTTGGGGCGAAGTGTCTCTGTGGCCGGCAGACATCCCGGGGACAAGGTCATGGGTCCACATGTCCAATCAGGAGTTAGCAATTAAAGATATGCATAATCAAGTGCCGAGGCCCTAAATCGCATAGCAACTGAAGTTACCTGTGCGTACCTGCGATTGGCTCGGAGGACAGCCCCCCGCACTTTTCCAAGATGACTATTTTTAGACGTTTCAACCCCCTTCGGGTTGCTAGTTAGAATCAAGTTAATGGATCAGCTGTGTGTTTTCACAGCTACCATTGAGAACTTGCAAATACACCCTGGGGACGGGGGACGTGGTATGGGGGGCAGGCCCTGATGGCAAGAGGGATGTTTGTGTTGTTTCCTGTGGAGTGACGACTGCATGCAAAAGAGGGTGTCCAGGGAAGCCGCGCATTGGGTCCGACACGCCGAGCGCAGGGTGCCATGGCAACATAATGCAGTGTTCGTATTATGATGCGCTGGCGAGGATCCACAAGCCGGCAACCTACCATGGTCACGTGACCCCGACACACTGCAGAGTCCATGCAGCAACTGAGGTAACACTTTCCTGTCCCGGGGTCACGAACGTGACCACCGGCTTGAACGTCCATGCTAAAAATACATAGGCAATGTTGGTTAATCAGGATGTGTTGACGCACTGTTCCTGCACGGAGGGGGAAGTGGAAACGGGAAGACGTGCCCCCTCCCCTCGGTCCAGCACGTGGCCAGCACAAGGGGGAGGGGGGACAGTGTCTCCCAGAGAGAGTGGGGCAAGGAGAACAGCGCAGGGAGTGAGACTGGGACGGGGATCATGACCCCCCCGGACCTCTGCCGCCCATCAGGGGGAAACACAAGCAGCTGTGACATAGAGCTGGAGGAGGCTGCTAATAAGCCAGCCTTTAATCCTGCCGGGTGGCGACCCTTTGACACGGCCCCTCCTTCGGGCCCCCGCCCTGGAAACGTTGGGGTCCACCAAGTGCGCAGATGTTCAGGGGATCAAAAAGAGGCTCACAGGAGCGGCTGTTCTATAGAAGCCCTCACCACTGACCTCTCGAGCCCCCCAGACATACGAGGTACATAGGAGGCACGCTGGTGCGGAGAGGCAGAGTGTCGGGGATACATAAACCAGCCGCTGATTTTCAAATCCTACCAGCCCCTGTGGGGGGGACATGCTTTCTGCTCCTGAAACAGGTCCGGTGCGGGGGAGACCGTAGACCACATGTGACACATGCGCTGGATTCGCTGTGGCGGCATACTTTTTTTTCGTTCATTTTTGGTCAACTTTCGAAACTCCAGCACAGGGGACTGCTGATGCTCACTCTAGGGGATTCGCGGAGAACCCCGTGCTCTGACGTCAGCTTCGGACCCAGCCGTCCGGGGGCTCCTACTACATGGGGGGCCGTCACCCCCATCCCCTAAAATCCAGAGTGGGCTAGAATGTCCCACTACGAGATAAAAAGCAGAAAGGAGAGGCTCTTATATGATCTCCACTTCCGTCAGTGTTCAGACCATAACGTGGTTTACAGTTTCACAGTTTACAGCTACAAGAGTTTACAGGGGCGGGGAAGCACTGGAATACTATAACATTCGGTGGCGTTTTTCCAAAGTTAGGGTGAAAATTGCACGCTGGGAAATGAGACATGCCTGTTCCCGCACCCTGGCACAGTACGCTAACAGCGTCTGTGGTTAAAAATAAACCTGCGACTATAATGCTTTTATTTTTGCCTCCCTCCCCAGAGGCAGGGAAAGGACCAGGCGAAATGCAACGGAAATGCAGCCTCTCCGACAGACGCTGTGAATGACACATGACTGACTGAGTTATTCACCAGCCCGGATCCGAAAGCAGCTCAGTGGGGGCCCAGGTTAGCGTCACCCCCACAGTGTCCTGGGTATCTGGGCCATGGATCGTTTGCAGCAGGATGGGGCTGGGGCCACCTGTGCCAGTTGACCCATCGACGGGGGGGTAGACCTCCCCAGCATTACCAAGCATTACCGCAGCTCCTTCAGGAGAAACCGAGGGGATGAAGGAGCATTTTTCTTGCCCCCGGTTTAACATCACTAAACCATGCACATCCATGGGCTGCTTTGTACCATTATAGAAAGACCATTTATTCAGATCAATACTTCCCAATTCAAAACAGCCATGGGAGTGTTTACAGAGACCTTTCGTGGGGGTGATTTCATCCAAAAGACCCATGAACCTACTCTAAATTGTCTTACACCACAAAAAAACAAATATAAATCTCTAAGTTTGACCCAAGTGCTGTGTTTTGAATGTGGCTTATGCTCCATGTGAGGCAGTTTTATCTGGCAGGGCTGATCGTTGACTTTGGATGTTCTGTGTAATGTTTTACACACAGGTTACCTGAAGGTGATCTTTAGACACACTACACAATGTACTGCATTCATGCATGAGTGATTTTTTTAAACCTCGGCCAAAAAAAAACAAGATGTTCGAGGAAACAGGCACTGAGCTTGAAAAAAGAAAAAAATGTCCCTGTATTTTTCCAGAAAGTTCTAACCGATTTCATATTTACAGTTTTCCTTGACTCACTGTGTCTCAGCTCGTCTTATTAGCAGGGTGATGTATGGCGGGGGTCAGAGAGTATATACTGGGGGGCGCTGGTGTGCCTGGCAGTTAGACACTCACCACAGTAGGCGTGTCCCAGCACTATGGTCCATACCAAGCGGAAATCTGAAGGAGGGGGCCATAATTATGCAGGGAGCTCAGCTGGGCCCAAACCCATGTCCCTCTGACTTGACTTGTGGGCAGAACACCCTAACATCACCTCCTCAGCCACAGACCTCAGAGAAATTGGCACAGGGCCCCCATCCGGTCTCAGCCATCTGACCGACCGCCCTCCACCCACACTGGGCCTGATGCAGCATCAAAGGCCTTGGGGAATGAAGCAGAGGCCGGGGGTGGGGTGGTGATTAGCCATTTCCCAGAGCCCAGCACCTGAGAGCTCGGCGTCGCCTCCCAGTGGGTGAGGCTGACAGGCCAGATTAAAATTTCTTTACCCTGAGGGACACAAGGGAGAGGCAGTGAGTCACGGCACAAGACTCAGAGCCCACAAGGTGACACTGGGAGACATGTCTCTGAAGGAAACCTCTTTTCTCTCGTGAGAGACTTCTCCAAATTGGCCGAGCCACGGGGCAAAACTGTCGTCCGGTGACACTGGACTGGATGCTGCAGCCCCCCTGAGGGACCAGGCAGTCTGAACCACAGGAGAACGAGAAGATGACGGTGGCAACACAGATATTTCGCCTATAATAATGGAAATCACAACAGTATCGTGTTTCAGTGAAGGGTCTGTTTCATTTTCTGGAGCCGAATGCCTCCTCAGATCCATGTAAACGCTTCTCCTCCAGATTATTGTCTCACGCCGTCACCGCAAAGGGCCCCAAGCGTGATTCCGGCTGCGGAACCTTGAGAGAGGCCGGGAGGGCAGGTGACCTTCACCGCTAACATCGGCATTACAGTGAACGTCGTCCGGAGCACTAGAGGAGGCGCAGCAGAACCACCGCGGTGAGAAGCGGCTCCCGGCCGCCTGACATTCGACCCCCCCGGCTCTGCTGCTCTGCAGCTCCGGCTGTACTGTGTCCCAACGTCTGCCTGCCATATGCTAGCCATGGTGAACAGTGCCACCATTCCCAGAGGAATACATATTTAGGTTAGGTTAGGGTTAGGTTGGGTAGGTACTGTATTAATCCAAAAAGAAATTGCAGGTGTACAGTAGGACAATGTATAGACACGTTTTAGAAATGTAGACATTCATTCACGAATGCATGTCAAAGAAAGAAAGAACGAAAGAGCATGACATTGCAGTGGAATTTTTATTACAATAATTCAAAAGGCTCTTTTAATGTATGATAGGGAGGAGTAGATCAACACACCAGCCAACTACACTGACCTTAATCTCTGAATAAAAAAAAAAAACTTTGAGTTTATAGTAGACTGTCTTCTCCCATGAATTGACACAAACCAATAGGGGGCGTGCATCGCCACAGATTAATTACCTGACAACCAAGTCAAACACTGCATTTATTATACAATAAACAGAATCCTCTCGGCATCCGCAAATTAACGGGTGTGATCGTTTTGTTTCCAAACCGATAATGAACTTGATAGCTGAGGTTGGATCATCCTCGCTATGCAGCCAAGTTCAACAGTGCCCCCTATAGGCTAAATTTGTTATTAAACATACAACTTTCACTTTCTTAATGGGAGCTGTAAAAAGTCTTTAGCCCAACTTTATTATTTTGTGATTCCTGTAACTATTATATTCAATAATATGGAATGCAGTTGCACAGCATGCTTTTGTACTCACTGAGAAATGGGGCTTCCAGCCTGCAGAGAACATCTTTAAAAACCACAGCAGCGGGGGAGGGGAATGAATGTTTCAGAGACCACTTTCTGTGCAAATGCTGAAGAAAATGTGGTCCGTAGTCAGGGACAGGGAGAGATGGGGGTTAGACTAAATTTTTCTTTGTATTGCGGAAAGAAAAAACAGAGTCACAGCATGCTAAATCCTGACTTTGAGTTGAAACTCTTTGAAATAAGTGGTATTCACAGCAGAATCCATTATTTTTACCCCACCCTAATCAACTAGCATTCCCAGCTCAAGCCCAGGACATACTAACCAGAGTGAAGAGTGAGTGTCCTCCTCACATGACCCCCGACAGAGTGCATGAACTTCCCATAATCCTTTGCCGAAGTGTAACCACTGTCACAAGGGCACTGACCTGAGTAGGAGGGGGGGCTGTTGTACCACAGGTTTTGTGACGAGGGGGCGGCTTTTTGCCTTGGCCCGCAGCAAAGCTGAATGGTCATACTGGCTTGGGAACAGGAAGAGTCTGTCTGTAGCGTAGTCAAGCATTACACTGAAAATAATGTGTGTGCAGGCGGCCCCAGTGTGTAGACGGGGCCGGAGGCCATGGTGGTGGACAAAGCTCACAGTCAGCCTGAATTCAGGGGGGCGCTAGCATTTGAAGCCCTTTTAATTTTCAGGCTGAAGAGGGGGACTTTCCACATGTACCAACCCCACCACAGTGCCGATTCGCCAGCTGTGACCCATTGCCTTCTTGTCGTTAGCGGAGGTTGGTGCGGTTGCCATGGGAAACGGTCTCGCGGGCAGCCGCACGGCTGCTCGTCCCAGCAGCCGGGGAAAGTACCTCTCAACAGGAAGGGGGCCCGTTGACCCTGTAGATACTGTCATCCCCTATATGCATGGCTAAAAAAACTCCAACCAGTGACCCAGAAAATCTGCCTGAGAACAGCTACGTCTCTAAGCCTCCCTGTGCTGCATTCAGACAGTAATTGGCGGTTATTCTCAGAAAAGCTGTGATATACTTATCAGCTTCAACCCACAAAGCTGCCATTAAAACTGACAGATTATCTACAAAACTGAAACATGTACAAATTCTCTATCATATGCGAGACCCCTGAAGGTGTTTACCTCCCCCATAGCAAAAATCAAAAAAAAAAAATCAGTTCCACTGTTTGTCCAGCAGTGTGGTGACATGGTGTGGATGTTCACCACTATCCGGGTGGTTGGTTATGGGAATGAGCTGTCCACGCAGTGTCCTCCCCCTCTGTCTGAGCCCCCTGCACAGTCTGCCCAGCTGCTCTGCCCACACCCTGTCCTCAGCATCCTCCATCATCTCCTGAATGCATTGGTCACAGAAAATAATTTCCAGGTCCAAATCAAATCAGACTAAGAAGCCATCATCTAAATCTGTGCCCATGTGAGAGGGGTGGGACACAGCCAGACACAGATGGACATGTTCTTCATCAGAGCTAGGATTTACGGTTTCTGTTGAAATGTAAAAATGCTACATAAAAGTAGATGATGCCAGTGAGACAGATCACTGGATGGTTACTACATGTCCCATCCCTATAACTAAGGCTGTTTCATACTGCCTCAAGCTATCCAGAAAGGAAGTTCCGGAAACAGAGATGCACCAGATTGGGTGGAACCCAATTCCATGTTTTTTGTGGGTCACCTCCTTGCAGGAAATGTTGCAGGAATTGGACCAGCAGAAAACAGCTTAAGGACAAGATAAAGGAATGTGCACTGGATCAGATGGGCGAGGGGGGTGGTGGTGCATCAGCCCTGACAGCTGGTTTGTTTCCTTGGGTTACCAGGCACCTCACAGTGCCCACTCTCCAGCTTGAGAGGGGGGGGGGGCTGCTGCCAGCTCACTCCCCAACCCCTGGCTGCACGCAGACACTTCAGAGACAACAGTGGCAAGAGTTAGTGTGCAGGATGTGGGGGCAGGAGCATCCAGAAGAGACAGAGAGGAGAGCTCTTCCTTTCAGAGGAGCTCCCCCCTCCCCAAATCCCCATCTCTAGTCCCTCCTCATCTCTGCTGACTGCAAAGCCACCAAGTCCAACTTGATCTGGATATGTTGTATTGGCAGACAGACCTGACAGACACACGCACTGTCTGCAGAAAACAAACAAACCCATTTCTCGACTTGGGGCGGTGGGTGGGGGGGAACACAGACATGTCAGTCTCAGCCTACATTAGCTGAGGAACACAATGAAATCTGAAACGAGTTTGATTTATGGGGAATAAACCTCCCCACAATAAAACCATAAAATGGTTTCTTCCCTTCCAGTAAGGCCAGTGCACTCAGAATGAAAGGATCATTCAGGGGTGTTCGATGTCCTCATAACCACATGTCTTCAGCAGCTATTGCAAGCCCGAGGACTTTGTATTCAAATCTATCATGCTCTATCAGGCTATAATCATTAACAATTCATCAGGCCGAATGGGATTTAATACTGTTCCACGCTGGCGTCCCCGTGGGCATGCCGCACTGATCTGGGGTAATAGCTTCCTGTAGGTGAAAATAAATCTTGATTAGTGAAATGGCGCAGAAACTGATCAATGGACCTGTTTGGGGAGGGAAAGGTCTAATTTAATAGGCGCGGTGCAGCCACTTCCGTGGCAGGACCGCTAATGGTAAATGCATTATCTGCCCATTTGCATGAGTCGCATGGGAGCCGGACACTAAAGGCAGACAGACTGGCTTCTGGGGGAGGGGGGGGTAATGGGAAGGAGTGGGCGGGGCCAAGTGGGCGGGGTCAAGACAGGAGGGCTGCGTGTCTGGACTGAACCTTAGCACACGTGCGAGCGAAAAAGGACAGGGCACAGATGTTAATCTCAGTCCACCCACCCCCTGCTCCTGGCACAGCGATCACACAAACAGTGGACTCCATCTCAGCCTTCTGGGTCAGAAGCTATACAGCTTATAATCTCATATCCTAACAGGTCTCTGAAAGCCTTTTCTGTTCCCTGGAGGGAGGTTACAGATTTATTATTATTTTATTGCTATTTGCTGTTCATTTGTCTTTTGTGCACAAAATAGCAAAAAAACAGGCCATTATTTTAAAAAATTCATTTAGGCCCTTAGTGACCGATACCAATGGCAAACAAATTACAGCAGCTGTGGTACAGCAGAGCACACGGCAATGATTGTTAAACACAGGGTGCCATTTTTGACATATGTAGGGTTATTACGAAGAATTAAACATTATTTGACGTTTATAAATGGCCCTTTAAAAATATACACTAGAACCAGACGAATGGAAATAAAACATTGTTATTATCGTTATTTATTAATTCTGTAAATGCTGTTTTCTAGGTCAGCTTATGACTCGCGCTTTTCAAGCCATCGAGCATCGGCACCAGTAAGAGAGATTGCATATAAAGTGCAAGTAGATGGTGACACCTGTCGGCCAAAGAGAGAATGTCAAGTGGGCGGCTAAAAGTAAGTCCCAAGTTATAAAACTGACGATTGTTTTATTGCCACAGAATCAGATTAGTCGTATTTGGATTCGGGCCTGTGCAAAACTGCAATGGCAAGGAATTTAAGAGATGAGACATTTAGGCATGAAATACAGACAAATTCGCAACTCGCATTAAAGCCCGTATTGTACGTATGCAATGAAAACGCAGTGGAGTACAGTGCAGTTGTTTTGTTTAGGCAGCTTTAAGAGCCATATATCTTTCATTTACGTTGAGCAAAATCAGGAGCACGGGATGCTCGTCCAGCACAGCGTACATACATACTCATACACAATCATAACATAATTTACCCTAATTTACGGCCATTGGGCCACCATAATCCTGTGAAGAAAATTAATTCTGCGGGAGCTTAGAAATAGCAGCGAACAGGAAGACGTCTCCCAACACCTGACCACAACGGTGAAAACAGTAATAATAAAATGGACATTTTTAAATTATTGTCTCTGTGCTGGATTTCTACTACAAATAAATGGATTCTCTCGAAAACATATGATTAATCAATAACAAACTACGAACCACGTACCCTGACCCAGGCAGTTTGAAATGACGGAAGCAGGGATGATCGCATGACCCACGTGGCAACGCCACCCCGCCTGGCGCAGCGCAATAAAAAACACAATCATAGGCTATAGGTACTGAAACACCAATTAATCCAGCTCCGTGTATTTTGCCTGCGGGAGGACAGTGCAGTGCCAAATTCAGCCTTGTATATCTTACTATGAAAATGCTGTGGATCTGTCCTCTATATCAGTATAAATGTGGATTTTTGTCATTTACTGTAACCATGTCAGTTATCTAATAAAAACAGTGTAGGACCACCATAGGCGGAGTTTAGGGGGGGCAGGGGGGCACTGCCCCCCAGACCAGAAAAATAAATGTATGTAAAAGAAAAAAAACTGAGTTCGTGGTCTACCGGTAGGTGCCCCCCAGGCAAAAATGTGAAACTCCGCCTATGAGGACCACCCAAGGGCATAACTTCTGGTTGAGCACTGGGGGAGTTGAGGTCTCCATCCATTTAAGGGGGTCGAGGGGGCTGTATATGATTATTAGGGGGTTACGAAGCCCAATTCCCCATAATTTACGCCCACGGGGCCACCATAATCCCGTAAAGAAAATTAATTAGCCCATGCGGGAGGTTATAAATAGGCAGCGAACGCGAAGACATCTACCTTCATCTGTAGCGTGTAAAATGGATGACGTGACGATGGGACGTCATAATACTGGTCTTATTTTCTCATTAATAGTTCCAAAACACTTGACATGAACAATGACTTAAGGTACAGGGTCCAACATACAGGACCAGAGTTAAAGCAAACAAACACTCCCAACACCTGACCACAACTGTGAAAGCAATAATAATAAAACGGACATTTTTAAATTATTGTTTTTGTGCTGCATTTCTACTACAAATAATTGATTCCCTCCAACATATATGATTAAGCAATAACAGACTGAAGACCAACCACGTACCCTGACCCAGGCAGGTTGGAAATGACGGAAGCAGGGATGACCGCATGACCCACGTCGCAACGCCACTCTGCCTGGCGCAGCGGCGCCCCCCAGTGGTAACCCAGAAACCTCCACCCAACCAATGAGAAGCTGGCGTAGCAAAGTCGATGTGTGCTGCCTGAATTCCTCCCATGTGTCGCCCTCCTCTGCTACTGAAAAAAAGGCTCAAAACAGTCATTCTCCTCATCTGCTCTCATCTCAGTACACGTGTCATAACCAAAAAACGACGTATTCCCCAACGACCCTGAAATCCCCATGCATGCCATGTAATCACCCAGCTTTCCTCGCTTGAAAAAGCGGTAGAAGTTATGAGAAACCGTACCCGATCATTTGGACTTGTTGTTTTAAACGCAAAGCGAAAAGAACTTTTGAGACAAAAATTCGACAGATCTACCAAGTAACAAACAAGGTCCGTAAAAACACCGTCGGTGGCACTCTGATGCATACCGTACAATGTACCGTTTTCACTCCAAACAGAAATGGCACGGCATTTTAAAACATCTAGGAAGTCGAATTATAAGCAGACATTGCTGTACAACTATGCTGGTTTTCTCGTTTGCACCAAACAGTCCTCCCACCCCGACGGCAGCGCTCTCGGTTTTACGGAGCGAATAGCGCACCACCTGTAATGGAGCAGGACTCGGAAAGACACACAGAGCGCCCCCCAGCGGACTTGTAATTCCAAACCGACAGATAACACTCCCTGTGGTAGCGGGTCCCGCTTTGCACAGACATCGTCACGGTCTGTGCCTCGGTACGATCCGAATTAAACGTATCATAAGCGCCCTGTGCGCTGGAGAAGAACCACGTATATCATTGCCCGGTTCTGCGAAGATGTCTGACACTTCAATTCAATTCGATTTCATTTGTATAGCGCATTTTCACAACATTACAGTGTCTCAAAGCGCTTTACATTATCCCAGCCCAAACCTGCAGTGTACAAGCCAGAGGCGACATTGGCAAGGAAAAATTTCCTAGAAGAAGAAACCTTGGCAGGAACCAGACTCAAAGGGGGAGCCCATCCTCCAGGGGCCAGCAGTCGAAGTCAAATGAAAAAGATGGCAAAATCCTAATTTGCACAGTTCAATTTTTTAAATTTGAGTTTCAATGTGGCAGGTAGGTGCTGGTGCTGCTTCTGATGGCAGGACGAACAGCTGTACAGCAGTAGGGCAGGCAGGAGGGACGTCACAAGCAGAAGGGCGCCCCTTTCATCTCGCCATTTACCGTCTCTGCA
>JAODJW010000106.1:17964707-17979570 GCA_026777045.1 Hyperopisus bebe | reverse complement strand
GCATTATCTGCTGTGCCACTGTGCTGCCCTCAGTACAAGGCTTGCGATGTTACTATCGATATGGCATTTCATGCGCATGTAATTGTCGCATAGAATGGATCGCAAGTCTGCTGGGTTCAAAGCATGAATGTTGAAACATTTTTGGTCAGTCATAGGAAACAAAATTTAACAAGCTTTGCAATTTTAACCATAGTCATTTTTCAACATTATCTAGCAGGTCTATATGTTAAAAAAAAAAAAATCAGTTTAAAGTTTACTGCTTGCATGAGCTCTGCATGCACTTTCTGAGACAATCATAATCATTCTTGTCCTTGCTGTTTGATTCACTTAGAGGCCATGTACCATGTTTGTGAGAAATTAAACAAAATGAGTGAAGAAAAGCAAACTAGAACTGATGACAAAAAGACATTTGTCTTCCGATGTATGCATTTGTATTTGATAGAGACGTTATTGAGCAAAGGCAAGTGATTTGTCACCAATGCTGTACTAACGGCAACACCACCAACTTATTTGACAGACTTTGTTGGTAGATAATAAGTTATTTTTGGCTGTATAGATCATTTTTAACTCTTAAATATCGCAAAACTTCAAGTATCATTCAGCCCTACTCAAAACACACGCTATGTTCACAAAGTTATATATATTACATGGTTTTTTTTATTCACATAAATATATATATATATATATATATATATATATATATATATATACACACACACACACACACACACACACACCTTCACCCACAATGTCCCGTCTCCCTTCCGCCATATTGTTGAGTAATCGAGAAAGAAAATTCTAATCGATGCTTTTTAATAATCAAGTAATCGACTTTAATCGAGTACTTGTGATAGCTTTGCATTGGTGTTGACTCCAGTCTCTCATAGCGCCTTGGGCTGACTGACGACAAAGCCACACGAGGTGCAGGCATTCCCGAAGGGGGCACTCTTGGGCAGTCATCTGCCCGAGTCAGTTCAACAGTGCTCCAAGATACTTTCTGCCATTTACCCGAGCAAAGACACACATTGATAGGTGTCACATTTTTGGATAAGGCCACACCATATCACATCACAATATAATTGTAATGCGCAATAATCACCAGGGCTTTAGATGACCAGCATAAGCATTTGTCTAGATACCAGCTTTTTCTGTACTATACGGACATTTACTTACGCCCGCAAGCAGACTAGTAGTATTTCTAAAATATTACTGTGATGCGTTTTGTGATGCCCAAAGCTTGGTAATCCGTATAAATTCGACGTATCCTTATGCTTATTGACTTCAGTTAGCGGAGCACGCCAAATGCTGTTGTTCTGGTAAATCATGGAAGCCATAAGCACTGAAGTGGCTGTGAAGAAAGAGACAGATCAGCAGCCACAACATCATTATAAAGAGGAGAAATTGTGGATAAACGAGGTAAAAAGACATCAGTGGTGTGCCGGCGCTGTTTGCAGTCCGACTTGTTTATTCCACACAACTGAAGACAGATGTTTCTGGCCAGCTAGAGTCTTGGTTATTATTGCATATGCGCTATATAATTGTGATGTGGTATCATACAGCCCTGTTTTGAAAGGTGGAAATTGTACTTTTTTCATGTTCCACAGAAAAGCATATAGCTTATATCAGGCTATATTCATGCATTGGCTGTGTGTCTGCAGTTTGTCTGTCCTCCTTATGTCACCTGGGTTCCCTCTCACTGCATCTATAATTATTTATAATTACATATTTTACATTACGATGCTGTTGACCTCTTGAATCTGATTGGTCAGAAGGGTGTTGATTAATTTTCTGTAATTGCTCATGTAGTGCCAGGAACACTAATCACAGTAGTAATCAATGTGTGATTATAATCATCATTTGAAATGTTAACAAAAGTAAGAGAAAAAAATCCTATGTAGAATGCAATTTAAAATTAATGGAAACTATAGAAACAGAAATTGGCTGAAAAAAGTATTTCTACTAATAAATGCAATTTTAGCTTGTGAAAATGAAAATAACGTCTTTAGGTGCAAAGGCCAAACGTGTAGTAACTGTGGTTTAAGCAGGTTAGTGCACGACAAGCCGTGTTTTATTAATTTTAAACGAGCATTAACCCTTGCATAATTTATATACATCAGACTATATATAGTATGAAGGTATATTGATTATCAGTTTGTGTTTTTCCTGTTGTTGCCGTTCAGCATGGACTCACAGCCTCTGTCCCCCCCTCAGTACAAAGACGCCTTCATGAAAGCCAACCCCGGCTACAAGTGGTGTCCCACCACCAACAAGCCAGTTAAGAGTCCGGCAGCGGCGGTCAGCGGCAGCCGCAAGAAGGTCTGGTCCTTCACGTCGAATGCGGCCAAGGACTGCGCTGCGGCTAAGAGGGTCCCCAAGGCGGAGAGCAGACCCCAGCTGAACTTTGCCATGGCAGGTGTGTCCCCGAATCGTCGGGTGCCAGGCCAGTTTTCTCACACCCAATTTGTTAATGGACTAATTGCTTAATTGTGTCCCCCCCGCTCCCTCACAGACCCCACGAAAATGGGGGGCCTGAGCATGCTGTTGCTGGCCGGGGAGCGGGCCCTCAGCACGCGGGAGGTGAGCCTGCCGCCAAATCACACGCTGATGTTTTACACACTTCCACATGACCGTGGTCTTCTGCGGATTCCCTGCCTTTTGTTACAATACATTCCAAGTAACTGGATACTAAGATGGTGGCTGATGATATTTCATTGCCAATTACATGTAATCTCGTTAAAATCGAAGATGGCCATGTTCAGCGAATTGCTGGGGGGGGGGGAGGTGTAGGGTAATCAGCGTCTTCCTGTCATTTTCGATAATGTCTGTAAGCTTTCTGACTGCGAAGCATTTTCGGGATGATTCAGTCCGGCTTGTGGATGTTCCTGCGGCACTCTGAGATGCCCCTGTAATGAGCGCTGGGTTGCCGTCAGAGAGGGTAGGTTTGTCTGTTCCTGATGGATTTGGCAGAAGTAACTGGCGACCTGGGTGGTGTTGTGTACCGTACACTGAGGAAAAGTTTGTGAATTCTTTGGAATTATCAGGATCTATGTATGAATGTATGTACCAGATCTTTATCTAAGTTATAATAATAGACAGTGATTGATGGATGGATAGATGGATGGATGGCTGCTGAAGGAAACTGCAGCTTTACTGTAGCACAACACGCATTTTAACCCCCAAGGAAATCGCAGGTTTACAATTGCACCTTTAGGCAGTAAAAAAGACATTTAGACATTAAGAGACAGTTGCAATAAATAATAAACAATAATAAATAGCAGTGCAAAGAATGTTAGGGAAAGTGTTGCACAGAATTTAGTAGTAAAGAGTCATAAATAAATAGTATTATACATTGGGTTGTACAGTAAACGAATGAACATTCTGTGAAATGTAGAAGTAGAAACAGACAACACACAATTTTACATAACCGTATCTTTATTGAACAGATGGTTTTAACAGTCAAGGTAATTGATGGAAACAGTAGGTGAATCTCTATGATGATAATCTCTTGAAATGAGGGTAATTGGAGTCAAGTGTTCCCAGAACTTCAGATGTGGGTTCAACATAACCTGTTGTATAAAAAGGAAAAAAATCAACACAATTTTGGTTACCTACTCTTCAGAACAGAATTCTGTCCAAGTGCGACCTAGCAGAGTTAGTCTGATCGGAAAGATATTTTCGAGAGCCTTGGAAAAATGATTTCATAAGCATGGAAAGGGTTACGAAAGGATTTCCAAAGTCCTCCGTCAGTCCATAGGTTTACAAATAGAAGAAGTTCAGCACCATCTTTGCTCTCCCAGCAGTGGGGGCGTTCTGATCCGTGTGAGGGCAGCCCGTCGAATCCTCAGGCAAGTGACACTGAAGCCGAGGGTGACAGAGGAACACCTGCAGGTGTCCCCTGCACTTGGAAAAACATGAGTGCTGTTCACTGGGGGTTATCTCAGAGGAAGCCAGTGCTTTTCAGGAGAAAGAAATAAAAACATTAAATGTGCTGAAGACCACGTGGGTGTCCCACAGCACAACTGGAGCACTATTTATATATGTTTGGGCAAAATCACATACAGCATCCTATCACCAAAGCGTCAAACCAGCTGTGAAGCATGTTAGTGTGGCTGCCATCCTCAGAGCCAGGATGTTTTGTAGTCAATGAGGGACCAAGGAGACGTTAAGGAAGTTCTACAGCAGACTGTTGGGGCATCTACGATCTAAAACACAACATAAGTTGGGTTATGTAACCCAATGTGACAATATTGAAAAACACAAATCGACCTCAGAGTGGCTCAGGAAGAAGGGATTTTGTATTTTAGAATTCCCAAGTTCTTATCTCAAACAATTAGGTCCATTTCAATGCTGTAGTGTGATCTTGCTCCAATACTCCTCCAATAACTCCAATACCACTTACACTTGCGCCTGGCCATTCATTGGAAGCTCAGCCATGCTGCTTGTATGCTTAGCCAACTTCTTTACAGCCGTATATTTGTAATGTGTTATTTGCCTCACTTGTCTGTCGCTCTGGACAAAAGTGTCTGCTATATAAATATTCATTTAAAAATCAATGGCCATAGCCAGTCATTCCCAAATAAACATGAACTTAAAAAGTTCTGTAAGAGGACATACCCAAAGTACATCTTAATTGCCACACAAATCTGTTCTGCAGCTGCAGAAAGCATTTTGACTAAGGCTCTTGCAATGAAGAAGATTTTGCTAGTTTCTAAATATAAGCATTTATATAGTTTCTCTATCTATGACCTTTGTTGTTCTGAACATCTCTTCAGTAAAGATATAGCAGTACACCATGGTGTGTTTTAGTTGAAAAATGTCCGAATCTGGTTAATTCCCAAGGGTTCGCAAACTATTTTATTTTATTTATTTTATTTTTTTGTGACTGTATTTGTGGGGAAAATGTCCCCAGGAAGATAGTCACTTGTGGAGGCAGCTAGGAAGCAGTAATTGGCAGTTAACAGGCTTCAGTATGTAAGCTGTTTTGGGTCTTCAGCCACAACAGGTGTTTAGCCATACTGCAATGAGGGTGGGGTGTGGGGCTGTTTGATGGCGACTGCCTTTTAACAAGCGAACAGCAACCACTGGGATCCACTCTGTGCCAAGAGCAGGAGAGTCTCCGACATCAGGCCTTAAGGAGATAGCCGGGGATAGCGTTAGCATTAGCCAGCACTAGACAACCCAAACCACACAAAGATACTCCCACCACATGTTCCGCTAATCGCCCACGTTGCCTTTTAGCAGCCGCAGATTGATCCTAATTGCCTTGGTGCTGAGAGGAAAGGCGTTCCCATGGCGGTGGGTCGATGTTATGCAGGCAGTCACTCAACAGTTACATGGATGGAATTATGTCGCATAGTACAATGTATACAGTATCCCCCTGGCTAAGACCAGGCCAGATTGAGCTTGAAAAGGTGTCCGAAATTGATGTTTGGAGACAATGTCTTGATTTGAGTTTGACTTCTAAGCACTTCCCTACATCACAGCACAGTTATGAAACATGTAGCTCTCCAGAGCTTCACCAGCTCATCATTCTGTTTACAAACAGCGTATCGCAGCTGTTAAGTGATGCAGTGGTGTGGAGCAGGCATACAGTAGCATCAAATAGCTGCATCGCAAAAGCATTTGGGCTGATGTTACTGACCGTCTAGGATACTGAGTTTAGCCATGTTCCCTCTTAGCATCACTCATGTTTTCACTTATAAACTCTTCTATCTGGCTAAGTTCTAACATTGAGGTCTACGTGCTCTGCTTATAACCAGGTTTCTTCAAGCACGTCTCCAGTGACTGCAGACACAGACAAGCACAGCGGGAAGTCTGCCTTGTTCCAGCTAGCTGAGGTATTGAATGAGAAGCTGTTGATTTTTAAGAGTACAAACAGCTCATCCATGACCAGCCATTTTTGTTTTAAGATTCAAAATCTTTCCCTGCAGATTTCCTCAAACTCTCTCCGGTCAGGAACTGAGGATGCCGCTAAGGATGCTGACAGCTGTGTGCTCTTCCAGCTGGCTGAGGTACAAACGACTAGAGTTGAAAGGTTGATGTGACTGTTCCTCAGATTGGAAATACATGTGGTTTTTCGACCAGTCTTCTGCCACCATAGACAATTTCTTATTAGCACAACAACTCAAAAAGTATCTAATCTACTTAAAACTTTAGAGACACTTTGCATGGAAGAAGATCTAGAACTGATCAAATTGAGACAAATTGCACCAAAATTGAAGGAGTACTGCGTAGTGATAAAAACACGGGCAGCCGCAGACACTCGATCTTGTCAGAGTGATAACTCAAAAAGTTTTTGTTGGATCTTTCAAACTTGCCAGGAACATTTTGTAGGCGATGATCTGGGAGCAATTTCATTTTGTGACAAATGACACCAAAATTGAAGCAGTGTCATTTAGTGGGGGTACATGAGAGGACAGCTACAGACACAGACTTCATTAAACTGATTACATTCAGACAAGTCACACAAAGTTGACAATTTTTTGGAGAGGTGTAGGGGTCCAGAGGTTGTAGCAATCGGGAGTGTGGGAGGAGGGATTAGGCAGGAGGAAGGGTGACAGAGCCAACATTGTTGTTGTACCTGACGGCAACTGGTTTTAAAGGATGTGGGAACCTTCCCTTCTACGGGGGAGGGGGGGATTATTCTGGAATCTCAAGGTCATAAATATCAAAGGTATCTGTACCTAAGTTATACAACTTCATTTAAGTACAGGCTGGATAGACAGCCACTGTTTTAAGGCTTTATCCATATTGTTTGCTTATTGATGTTATAATGGAGATTGCAGAAACACACAGAGTTCAACAGCCATCGGCAGGAGGTGCTCTGTGCAGCTATGTCTGCAAGGCTGATAATCGAAAGCCAGACACCGGAGATCCTATGAGCCCTTGGCCTTAACTGAACATCTTTTTATGATCTATCAAAGATGCACATTTTTGGCTTGGAGTACAAAGCAAGTATTCAGTAAGACCCACTCATCTAGTGTGAATAAGATGAGATAAAATTATTGTTCTCTGATGGGGAAATCGGAAGCATTACAGAAATAACTCCAGCCTAGTAACCCTCATAAAGAAACAATAAGTTAATGAATAAAGAGTAAATCAATATAAACTGACAGATTTTAAACTTAATTATAAATTTTAGTTAGTATTTCTTTTCCTTTAAAGCTTTCATCAGTTCTCATTGGGAAGTAGCTTGAAGTTAGAGTGTAATTTTGCGCAGACCTACAAAAACAAAACTGTAAAAACTGGTACAATTTTTTTTGTATTCTTATAATTTGAAACCTGAAAGTAATTGAATTGTATAGCTATATTTGATCTGCCTTTTATTCTAACAAATGCCATATAAAGGAAGAAAATGATATATTGAAGTGAATCTCCCAGAAGGGGGCGCCAGTGTCATTTCATCCAGCAGCCTCTGATAGTTTCAAATACAAATAATATTGTACAGTCAGCACTCTAAACACCATCTCAGCACATAATTGTGCTCTGTGCATGAAATATGTTTTTTTTTCTTAAGGCTTGCAGTTATGGTGTTTTTTTTCCATAAAAGATGAATTGCTTGCATTTGCCAGTCAAAGACTCTGAGGGTCACAGAGAGGTCAAAGGAAATGCCATGTGGGGATTCTGTGAATACTCCACTTTGGAGATTTCCCCTAGAAATTAATAGAGAGAGAGAGAGAAACACACACACACTCCTACCTAATGAGAGGTTCATTTATACTATTCACTTTAGAATAATTATGAAGACATCAAAACTATATAACAACATATACAGCTCTGGAAATTTTTTTGAGACCACTGCACAATTGTTTGTTTTACTCATTTCTCAATTTATGGGTGTGCGCCTCTGTAAAATGTATTTGTTTGCAGACTTCAAAGTTAACGGTCATCTCTGACATTTGAAAGTCGCTTCTTCCCTCCGCCTAGCTGGTTTCTGGTCGTTCCCAGTGTCTCCTGCTTCACCCTATTTTTGTGTACTGTGGTCTTTGAAATTTTGAACCTGGAGGCCACCTGCTCCCCAGAATAGCCTCTTGCCTGCAGAACCAGGATTAAACCAGGACTTACCAAAGTGATCTCAATTTTTTTTCTAGAGCTGCATGGAATTATGCACTGACCAAAATAAGTATAAAAAATATACTTTATTAGTATGTTGTAGGGACTCCTTATCCAGCCAATACAGCATCAGATTGTCTTGGGACTGACAGATATAAGTCCTACACAGTGGCCAGAGGGATTTTGAGCCATTCCTCTTGCTGAACAGTGGCCAGGACACTACGGGATGCTAGTGGAGGAAAATGTATTCTGACTCACTCCTCTAAAACACCCCAAAGTGGCTCAATAATATTCAGATTTGGTGAATCTGTAGGCCATGGGAGATGATCGACTACACTTTCATGTTCATCAAACCACTCCCCCACTAGTCTTGCTGTGTGTATCGGTGCATTATCCTAATACATGGCACCACCTTCAGGGAACAATGTTTGAATGTTTGAATATGGTCCTTTACAATGGTTCTGTAATCCTTGTCAGTGACACACCCATCTAGAACAAGTAGTGGGGCTACTGAATGCCATGATATTGGAGCCCAAACCACCACTGATCCACCCCTGTGCTGCACTCTCTCCCCTTTGGGGCTTCTCCACACCGTAACTCACTTGGATGTGGAAACGACAGTGAAGGTGGACTCATCAGAGAACAATACATGTTTCACATTGTCCACAGTACTAGATTTGCCTGCACTTGGCACTATTAAAACTGGTATTTGGCATTGGCACAAGTGACCAAAGGTTTGGCTATAGCGGCCCAACCATTAATATTGACCCTGTATAGCTCTGGTTTTGATGGATACAGGAGAGTCAAGGTGCGCATTTAATTTTCCAGTGAGTTGGGCAGCTGTGGTTTAATGTTTTTTGGAAACAATCCCGGTTAGTGCCCAGACTTCCCTTTCAGACGGCTTCCTCTTGCGTTCACAGTTAGTCCAGTTGGATGAGGTCCGTCCTTCATGGTAGTATGCTGACATTTCCCTGGTTCTCGATGCACCACAAAGACTTGCTGTCCTGGTAACAGATGTGCCAGCGAGACACACACCAACCAGCTGTTCTGTTTTGATCTCTGATATGTCTCCCATTATGTTGTGTGGATTGCAATATTTTATGTACAGCTGTGCTATTGCTCTGCTCTTACAGATGGAATGCGCAGTCAGTGAATTTTGGCCACCAGGCCACACATATATGCGTGAAACCTCAAATACTATTGGCCAGTATTTCGTTTTCACTGTCAAACCCCTGAATGTGTGTATGTATACAGTGATACCTGTACCCAGGAGCGTCATTGGTTTGAAGACACAGCTCATGGGTACAAACAGTTTTTCCCATAAGAAATAATGGAAAGGGGTTAATTGGTTTTCCAGCCCCAAAATACCCCCATACAAAACATTTATAGGCACAATAATTGAGCTTTTAGTGACAATATATGTAGTATTGATTGAGAATATCATATTTTTCAGCATATTAGACACACTGTCATCTTTAAATGCATAAAAAACTGCGCTATGGCCGTACACGAAAGAGACCAAGTCCTGTAGGCTACGCTAGGCTGCTCGGCGTAGCCTACAGCGAGCATAAAAAATTGTTGCAAACGATAAAACATTGAAAAACAACCCTAAATATTACAGTAAGGAAAAAAGGGCAAATTATCAGTGCTATCTCAAATTTACGAAAAATTGCTTACGATACGGCAATCAGTCAGCCTATGCGGGAGGGATACTTACCTCTTTCCCATATTGTAACACAGAACTGTACGTACGTATCTTACATTAAGGACTGTTTTACCTTCAGGAAGCATTTTATATAAAAAAACATTCATACATTTACAAGAGTGGATGTAGACATACGTATCATGGCACCGATCTGGTGGCATGTCGCGGCAACACAAAACGGCTCGTGGCTCCAAACATTGCTCGTGGGTACAGTGAGATTTTATTAAATAAAAATGCTCGTGACTCAAGTTACTCACGGCCTCAGATGCTTGTGGGTACAGGGACCACTGTATATGTATGTGTCTGTGTCTTTAAAAAAGCAAGACAACTGGATATGTGAAAACTAGCACATTCCAATGTACTACTTCTCATACAAATGGCAGATGAAGCTTCATTAGATGCCCTTTTCTGCATGCTCAGTGCCATGCAGTCTCAAACATGCCTCCTCTTTCAGGCTCTCTTGACCTTTGACCCCATCATTTTCCTCTCAGATTTCCTCCAGCAGCCCCCAATCCAACACAGCACCCCCAACGCCCTCCGAGGGGAAGAGCTTGGCAGCAGAGCTGGCAGCAGCGGTGAGTCCCCTTGGCCATTCGAGCTTTCAGCGTTTTGGCATCTGGGCTCCGGCTAAAGCTCCTCAACCTGCCTCTCTGTCCACAGGCTTCCGAAACACCGTTCCTGGGAGGCGCCAGCCCATCGGGAGATGCGGTGAAGTCCACTCTGTTTCAGCTGGCGGAGGTGAGCTCCCCGAGCCTTACAGCGAGGCAGACGCTTTCCAAGCTGCTTAAAGACCAGCTTCTGGCCTCATGGTTGGGCTTGTTTGGTCACGTGGGAAAAAAGATGCCGTTTATTTTCCTCAGATCACAGTATTTAATACAGACAGACAGGCAGATACATACTTTATTAATCCTGAAAAAAATTGCAGGTTAATGATAGTACAACACGTACACTTAGGGCCTGTTCATACTCGACACTCATGGTTGCCTCACATCTCCGGCATTCATCCCACATATTGTTTGTACAGCTACATGTGGAATAATTCTACACTTTAATGGTAGCACTAGTAAAAAAATGCTTGGGCCAGTGTGTGCAACGTTTGTCGACTTTTTTTTTTAAGAATGAGTGGCTGGAAGATACTCAAAACGCAATATTTTTAGAGGCAAGAGAAAAAATCTTCTTAATGCTATGGTAGGCCTGTGTACAGCATCTTTAAAATTTAATGGCAGTATGTTTCTTCTGTTTCAGTCTGAGCTAAGAAAGCAGTGTCTTGCGTACAAAGTTCAGTGAAATTCTTTCTTGGATGCTTTCTAAACAGACTACAGACAATTAACAGGACAGTGCAGCATTACAGTACAAAAAGTTTGAAGTAGGGCTGGGTAATATTAATATCGACATCACATAGTATGCACATGTGAAGGACTGCAATAGCTGGACTGAGATCAGGTTTTTGCATACCTTCATATGATCCAGACATTATGATACGGTATAAGATATTTTCATAACAATATTTTTCGATACAATTGCAGTATTTAGAAATCTCGGTGATAAAATTTGCCACGAACGGGAGGGTTTAAGTTTCGCTAAAACATTTATACTATGCCACAGGAAACAAAACTGAGCAAGCTTTACAATTTTAATGACTGTTCCGTTTTAAGATTATATTAAATATACTTAAAAATTAGTTCAAAGTTACCGCTGCTCTTGCATGAGCACTGCATATACTCTCCCAGCGAATCATAATCATTTTCATCCTTGCTGTGTATATATATCATATGTATGATGCATTGCCTGTCTCTTTGTGAATACGATGAGTGTCATTGACGTTTCTTTGATAGCTTGTGGTATTTCGGGCCACAACCTCACACAAACAAGACCGGAAATGATACAGTCGACCAAGATGATTTTGTGCACTGCCCCCTGGTGGACATAACTTTTAATCCTCCAGATTGACATAAACTACCGTCAGAAGTATGAGCAGTGACACCGCTTGCATATCGATCACATGCATAAGTCTATGCATTCCAAGCATCAAGTATAAACTGGTCCTTAATAATTAAGACATTTGGACATAAATAATAATAAAAAAATAATCATATTAATAACAATTGTTACAAGAAACATCCTGCAAAGAACATCAGGGAAAGTATTGCTCAGTTATGGCTCAGAATCAAACAACATTGTACAATGGGTTGTACAGTCAACGAATGAATGAAGAGTAACTGTGCCAAAGCAGTTTGGGGCCATTCAGATAGCTGCCCCCCCCCCCCCACAAACACACACACACACTCCACACAGCTTTTTAATTCGCCTTTCTGATTTGCACGGACCAGATCTCCTCCAGCACCTCGCAGTCCACAGACGGAAAGCAGTGCGGTCAGTCAGCCCTCTTCCAGCTTGCTGAGGTAGGTGCGCCATGGTAACAGCATCCCATAATACTTCAGGAGGCGCCTTTAACTGCATGGAGCTGTACCTCTTAGATACTATCTGTTGATTTCAATTAATCAGCACTGAAATTCTGATACTAGGTGTTTGACGGATCTGCTGGCGGTAACATGTCTTTTGTGATACATTTGCTGCCCTCTGCTGGACATGGTGTGTACTGATCTTTAGCTGGCATCTTAGCGGATAAAACCTGTTGTCAGTTGAATATGCCCAAGTTTGGCAGTCAGGACTGTATCCCATTACAGTATGCCAATATATGCATGCTAATTGCCCTCTGCTAGTTCTACACAGTAATTTTTATCAAGTATCCTTATTTTGTGACATATTAACAACTGTGGAGGACAGTTGATTAATCAGAGTTAATAAAGATATCCTTTTATGAATAAATAGATAAATTTAGATTCTTTTGACTAATTATGTTTTATAATATTAATTTAATCTGGTTAGTGCTCCTACTTTTGGTGAAACTGGGTAGTTTTGGCATATCCCAACTTGGTCTCCAAGAGAGATGCAGACACACACGTATGTACAGGTGAGACTCTAGTCTGCACGACTAGAGCAGCTGGGATTAAGGGTTTTGTTCAAAGACAAAAGGTCCAGAGGTGTAATGATGACACTATCAGCTGTGGGATTTGAACCAGTGACCTTCTGGACACAGGTAGACATCCCTAACCAGTTAGGCCATTTACAATATTGTCTCGGTCATAGGGAGTAGTCATTTAATCTCCTGTGTTTTCTAACTGTTGGGCTCCTAAACCAGCATCCTTTGTTTGCGTGCCCTGTCCCCCCCCCCCCCCCCCCGCAGATGTGTTTGGCTTCTGAAGCAGTGAAGATCGAAGCCTTGGGGTCACAGCCATCACAGCCATCATCTTCATGCAGCTCTGCAGAGCTGGACAGCAGGGAAGCCGCCTGCAACTCTCAGGATGCCCGCGATCTTCCTTTATCCTCCCCCTCCTCCTCCTCTTCCTCCTCCTCGTCCTCCTCGTCCTCCACGACCCCAATGGACGGCAGCCCGCCAGCACTCAGCCAGTCCAAGACCATAAAAAAGAAGAAAAAGAAGAAGAAAGACAAGAGTGAGGAGGCTAAGGCAGATAAGAGCCCCCCGTCACTCAAGAAGCCATGTAAGAGACGCCAGTCGTCAGAGTCGGACCTAGAGAGCGTCATCTACACCATCGAGGCTGTAGCCAAGGGAGCCTGGGGCAGCGAGAGGGCGCAGAAGAGGAAGTCCCGCCCACCGTCTTGCGATAAGGGGGACTCTGAGGAGCCTGGATCTCCAAAGAAGAAGATGAAAGCCAAAGTGAAGAAACTGGCCCAGGCTAAAGAGGATGAGGGGTCTGCGGGGGACTGCAAGACCCCAGAAGAGGAGGTGCCCCTGTCCTGCCCTGAAACTGAGACCAAGGATGTCAGCGTGAAGGCAGAGCCCCAAGTCAGCGGGGAAGAGCCCTCCCCCCCGAGCACACCAGCGCCCCCAGTCCTGCCAGTCAAGGCTGAGGAGAAGGATGGTGACGCCAAATTGGAGAGCTGTGGCTCCAGAAAGTCAGAGAGGAGCTGCAAAGGTGCCCTATACAAGACACTGGTCTCTGAGGGGATGCTGACCTCCCTGAGAGCCAACGTGGACAGAGGTAGCCCTGGGGGTGCGGGGAGAGAGATGTTGCTGTCATGTCGGTGTTAAGACCAATTCATACTTCACTTTTCCGTGTGCACTTTTTTTTGCAAAAGGGGAGACGTGACATAAGTTTTGTCATCAGGGGTTGGCTGCAGATGGTTGCAGTAGATCCGCATGGAGCCCAGATTTTAGCATCTACGGTAATAGAAATTGTGCACGTTTGTGCATGTCGACTGCACAGGTACAAAGTCATTTACTAGGGTTTTCCAGTAGGTGGCAACACTAGCTTTCACAGATCAGCAGTCAATAAAGAAAAAGTAGCAAAAGAATAGTTGTTATTCATTATACTGAGGTGTACGGCCTTTTGAAAAGCAGCACTATTCCAGCATTTAGAAATCTTGGCAATAAAATTCATCGAATGGTGAACCAAACTGTTCATAAAAGTTTACCCCTTTTCACTACACTGCTTTTAATTGTGTTTGTTGCAAGACATCTGCCCTCCCCTGATCTGGTGCTGTAATCATGCACCAACCGCACTTATCCGCATCTACAGAAAAATGTAGTATGAACACAAGCTGCCACATGGACAACCGTCTGCAGCACGGAAGTGGATGCCAAGAAGTGAAGTATGAACTAGGCTTAATGTGTCATTTTGATTGTATTGGTTCCTGACTTCTTTCTAAGGAGCAGTGGTGCTACATTGTGTTTCTCAGTTATTTCACAATACAAAAGGGAACAACAATGTACATGAACAGACATTGAAATACCCAAGTTGATGGTTTGGTTTGAAGTCGCCGGAGTTAATGGAATCCATCACTTCAGATGCCAAAATATCTGATAAAATGAACAGCAAAGCACAAAAGGGTCTTGACCGCTAGTTCAGGGCTCTCCATTCCCACAGGGTCTCTCTCACCATCCAAAGCCATGAACTGTAGGTGTTAAGCTGGGAGTAGCACAGGTCAGGACCACATCCTGACTGGAGACTGTGGCCTTCTCACATTTCCGGTCCTTCTGGCCCAACCTTCCGGAAGCAACTCTGCTCACAGGAGGCTGGTAGC
>JAODJW010000106.1:17951131-17964607 GCA_026777045.1 Hyperopisus bebe | reverse complement strand
GACTGTGGCCTTCTCACATTTCCGGTCCTTCTGGCCCAACCTTCCGGAAGCAACTCTGCTCACAGGAGGCTGGTAGCTCATAAACGTATTGTATATGTTTCTTTGCCTTCCTGTAAGAAGGACGGTGAAATTATCACTTCTATGGAATTTGCTGGAAAACAGCAGCTGTTCCTGTATTGGTTTTCTCTCCCAAACTGATCTCAGTAATAGAAGCAAGCCTTGATTTTGCATAGACACTGCATGCATGCTCGGCCTTCGGGAAATCCATCCATCCATCCATCCATCATCTTTTAACTGCTTATCTGTGGCCCATGAAAATTGTTTAATCGCATCGACCTTTGTCACAATGAGCTTGGCAGTCAATCAAAACACTGATTGCATTCAGTTCAATTTATATTTATTATAGCACCTTTCACAACAGTGTTGCCCCAAGGCCCTTTAAATGGGTGTGTTTTGATACATTCCTGCATCATTTATATGGAATAATTCAAAAACAAGAAAAAGGGCAGACCAAGAAAGAAAGAAAGAAAGGCAGATGACAACGGAGGACAGGAACTAAAAAGTCCCAAGTAACAGAAAAAAAAACACAGGTCAACAAGGCTGCCAAACCGGCCTGCACATGCTAACATTATAGGAAATAAAGAATTAAGCGTGGGCTTGCTTGCTAAAAACACAGTGTGATCAAGGTCCAAGCCAAAGTAAATGCATCTGTTCTCCATGCCAGCCTGTTACAGCTCGTAAGTCGCATCCACAACGTCACCTTTCCATGGGACTGAACCAGGACTCCAGCTCAGATGGTGCCCACCCCATGAACCACCTGGACACATGGGAAGGAAGGCAGAGAGCATGAGTGGTCAGAACATGTATAGGCACCTTATTGGGCATAGTTGATAAAAATGGCATGTAGAGCAGCACCAGCAGCCATAATTACGGTATGTAATGTAAGTTGCGGGTACACCAAACTGAAGTAACAGGTCTTCAGTCGAAATTTAAAGACTGAGACCAAATCAGCATCCTGAACATGAGCTGGCAAACCATTCCACATTATAGGGGCCCTGTAGCAGAATGCTTTACCACCCACTGTCACTTTATATGTGGAACGACAAGGAAACCTGCAGTAGGAGAACTTTGAAGTCAGCCCTGAGCCGAAAAGGAGGCCAGTGCAGGGAAGTAAGAGCAGGGGTTATGTGTTCATAGTAATAATATGATAATTCTTATCCAACCAATAAATGGGCGAGTAATTAGCTATATGATATTAATGTGTGAGTATTTTGCAGGTAAAAGGGGCTCGGGGCGTGGGAGCATGTCTGACCTGGAGGGCAGCTGGACGGAAGAAAGCTGGACGTTCACGCAGACGGGACCCAGCAGCACCAAGAAGCTGAAGAAGTCCAGATGGAAAGACGAGTCTCTTCCTGGGTTAGTCTTGATGTGTCTACCCCATACTCAAACTATGCATTTGCATTGGGGCCCCCTGGTGGCAACACACCATCACTACACTAAATGTTAATACTAATACTACTACTACTACTACTACTACTAGTACTAATAATAATAATAATAATAATTCCTTATTTAGGAGATGCTGAAACAGACAAGGTTTACGTTTTTGTTTAACATTACGTGCATTTGGAAATTAGTTATTTGCTAAAAACCAGTCGTGTGCCCTTTCTGTTCTGCAAAATTTATGTGACACAGTCCCATTTCCAAATTTGCCCTGATATCTCTACTTCTCTCACTTTCTAAATTCCACATACCAGACATTTTAGTTCAATATCATCACAGGGCTTTTATGTCAAGTATCATCTACCTCTTGCAAACAGCAGAAACGTGTCAGGTGACTGGCCCCTTACGGGACCGAAGTTTCCCAGGGACGAGACCCTCACGGTCACTTCACAGAGACCCAGGCACTGATGCCCCACTGTGTTCCCCTTGCAGGTTAGGGAAACTGGAGGAGGAGTTTGAGAAGAAGTTCAACAGCCTTCCCCAGTACAGCCCGCTGACGTTTGACAAGAAGAACACCTCGGTCACCAAGAAGAAGAAGACGGGTGTGGAGCAGCCCAAAGGCTCCAGGGGTGAGCGCACTCCCCTGTGGGAGGCCTCCGACTCCTCCGTGCCTCCTGGTCTGAGCGCTCGCTGCTTACAAGGGTGACGTTGCTATCATTTAACACCGTACATCCTGTTTTTTTGTTTTTTTTTGTAACCTTAGGTTCATCCTCATCTCAGAAAAAGAATTTATTCCACAAGATTGTTAGCAAGTACAAGCACAAAAAGGAGAAAACCAATACTTTGGATAAAGGTGATCTCTGCCCCTCCATCCTCTCATTGCTTTAACTTGGGTTTTTCTCTACCTCACATTACTTGTTACCTGGTCACTAAGTTGAACAAGTACGGTAGGTTGAAACGTGGTTGTCTAGGAAGTAGTTTGTAGAAAGGTAGTAAGCTGACTATGGAATGTATTTCAAACTAATGAAGTCAGTAAAGACGCAGTATTTCATCACAAAGTACCAAAGGTCTCTCCAGATTGCTGTGGTTGGTGTATCTGTTTGTACTTCTTAAGAATTTTATCACCTTGTATGCAAAAATAACAAGCGACTTCGTCTTGTTTTGTAGCCATAGTGACACAGGACACTCACCCGCTCGACACAGCTCAGAAAGCCAAGCTGTCTGTCCCCGGTGGCGTGTCGTCCCTGGATACCATGGGGGCCGCAGAGATGCTGGTGGGCAGCCAGAAGAGAAAGGCCAGGAAGAGTAAGATAACCCACCTGGTGCGCACTGCTGATGGGCGCGTCTCCCCAGCAGAGGGTGAGTGGCTGCAGCTGAGCAGGTGACTCCACCAGCCTGGTGTTAGGCTGAGATCCTCCAAACCTCCAGGCTGGTGTTACGATGAGATCTTCCAAACTGCATCTGAGTCCCTTCAGTCCTCTAAATGCTCCCTCTTGTCTCACCCTGACAGCGGAGGAGAAGGCCAAGGAGCTGACACAGGACCAGGATGAAAAGCCATCAACACAGGAGACTTTATGCAACGAATCAGGGTACTGCGAGGACCCTAAGCCACAGGAGGCGTGCGAGGCTGACACGGTGTCTGACCTGCCGGCGTTCTTCAGCCTGGCCGCGCTGGCTGAGGTGGCAGCAATGGAGAATGCACACAGGTTAGCCAGGCAGTCATTGTGGGATTCAGGTGTCCGTGGGCAGGCTAGGGCATCTGTGGCTAGGCTTAGGACATGTGTGGGTGGGGCTAAATTCATCTGTGGGTGGGGCTAGATCATCTTTGGGTTGGGATAGAGCATCTGTGTCGAGAAGCATATCCTTGCAGCCAGGAGCCAAATGTCAAGTAGGAGGGGAAATATGGGAGGGGCTTATAACTTATCATCTGATACCCTAACCCCAACATTAATCCTAACCATGAACCCCTCCTACCCCTTGTGGTAAACCCCCTCCTACTCGATATTGCCCTCCCACTTGACATTGCCCCTCCCATTTCAGACTGCTCCTGGCTGCAGCGATATATACTTGTCTGTTGGGGACGTTGTTTGGTACTTTTTGGGTAGGGCTCAGGCATCTGTGGGCGGCCTGAGGCGTCCTTGGTCTGACGTGCCGCCCTGTTGTCTCAGGAGCCAGCGCGCTGTCGGCATGCCCGGAGAGGGACAGTCGAAGGAGATGGCGCAGACCCCTGTGCTCATCTCCTGTGCGGATCAGTGAAGGCCCACCCCTCCGAACAAAAGGACCCCACGTGCTTCTCTTTCCTAACCTCCTAGCTGTGTCTCAGGACGGAAGGTAACCGTGGGCACTGGTCGCTCCGATTGAACTGGGCTCAGCTTCCGGCGGAAGGAGTACACCGAACGCTGGCCTCTGGCAGCTCCCGGCTGCCACCGATCCTCACGGAAGGAGCCGAGCCGGTCTCAGAGCGCGGGTCTCATGCTGGGGGCGGCTGCGGCGGTTTTAGCGGCTATCGCTGCCCCAGAGAAGACTGCCGTTTAAAGGTCAAGTTTTGCAAACAAAGTGCATTTAAGAAGGTTCCCTGATTTATGATGTAATTTACTGCTGTGCGAGATCACGCCACGTGATACGTTACCAGATGCTGCCCTGTGTTGCCTCTTCCAAGAGCGTTAGACCCTTAGGTGACTAAACAACTTCCTGTCTGAAGCCAGCACTGGCCTGGCCCTAGATGGCTAGCTGGTTAAACCATACTCACCCATTTTACCACAAGTGTGTGATGCAGAACCATACATGATCAGACAGGCAGATGTTTTCCATTCCGTTTGCGTCACTTTCATGAAGTCACAGACTCAGTGACCACAGGGTCAACAAGGCCGGAGTCGTCGATTGACATGCTCAGGTCTGAAGCAGCCTGACTTCTCATTGTTTTTCTTTTTTAATGGGAAACAAGCTGTCTAATTCTCTGCTTGGCTACCGGGGCTAAAAGAAGACGGACTAGCATAACAAACATTGGGCAGGCTGGTCCATGCTTTTGGCGTACTCCCTCGAGGCATTTGTCCGTCTAAGCTAATGGCAACATTTCATGTTTTCTGACTGGAAAAAAAGGAAATTCCCCTCTCATGCAAGTTCCCTCATTCGAAGCGTTGATGTCGAAATACTTGAATGACAGGAATGAAAATGCATTTTATGTCAATACTTGACCTTACAGCAGTTTGGGTAGCATCTAAATAGCTAATCCAAATGTGTGCTACTAGTTTCCTAAGGCATTTAGTTTAATAACAGAGATACTGCACTAATTTTAGCTATAGTAGAGAAGGTGTTTTTTTTTTTTTTCAGTAGGGTCGTATTTAAAGATTCCTTTTCTGTAATTTTTTTTAGCTCTGCGTAGCTTAGGGTTTTTCATCCAAGCAACGGTCCACTTCGTAAAAGTTACTGTCAGCATCCCAACAAAGTTTTGATTTGAAATATGTGCAGCGTTATTGTATCTTGTATCTTGATATTTTTTCTTTCACACCCTGGAAGTGGAATTCCCAGCCATTCATTCCTCCTCTTTCCTTTTTTTGGCCCATTGCATCACATACCTAACGTGATGTCACGCTATCAGCATCTTCAGGGCGGGTTCCTCTGTTAGCCCTTGCCGATTCATCACTGGCACCCCTTGGTGGGCGGAGTCTCCTTTAGCATCTTCGTTAGTGTCCTTAGTTAGAGTCTTCGCTTCGCTTTCGGTTCTGCCTGTAAACCCTCCCCCCCACACACACGTGCACTTGCTCATAATCCAGGTTGGTTCACGACCCCCCCCCCCCATTTGGTCACATGGTTTAATAATATCACCAGTGGCTGTGCCACAGATGCTGCCCCATCAAACCCAGTTGCCAGGCAGAGCAATACTCTAGCTTAAGCTGGGAAATCTTCTCCAGTCTTTATGCTACCTGCTTTTATTTTCATTCAAACACCCAAAGAGGTGTAAATCCGTTTTGGGATCACGCATTCACCTATACTTTCCTTGTACAATGTCTTCTGTGAATTAATCAGTGGTACTTTTTTACTGGTATACCTGTCTTTTAAAAAGTTTTATGCGCCGAGGCACAGTTTGTTTTTTTCAGCTTTTTATTTGTTTCCTTGCCTCAGATGCCTCATCTGGGGCCAGTTTACTGGATCAAGACTGTTGTTAAAAGCTCATATACAAAAAAAAAAATACATATGTATGCTGACTTATGGAGCAGATAATCACTGAGAAGTGAGGCACAGCTTCTAGGAGAGTAGTTTGCATTTCTCTGCTTTGTAGAGCGTGTATGTTCTTAAAGAAACCATAAAGAAATCCGGCTTATGGTTGACAAGTACGCCGGGCCCAGAGCCTGCTGGCAAGAGTCACTTCGTAGTTTTTCCCAGGTGCTACTCTCTTGTGTGAAGGATGGAATGTTTGATTTAGCCCAAGGGACTAGACCTTTCCACATTCTGATCGATTTTTAAGTCTTTAAGGAGAAAAAAGGCCAGTTTACGGTCTATTTTTTTCTATAGTTGAGTAGCATCAGGCTACACAAAGTGTAGCAGATGAGCAGATTTTTTTTTCTTCAGATTGACCAACACAGGCACTGTTTTAATGAACTAAATCACGTTTTCTAACAAACGATCACTTTCGCTAGCTGTAGAATATAGAGGACAGAATCAGAAGTGTAAAAAAAATGCAGTTTTGAGCTTTAAATCGCTTTCTCTAAAATGAGAACTAGATGCATTTTTTTTTTTAGTGTTTTAGCTTTCGGGGATTTTTTGGAATTGGAAAGGCAGAGAGAACCCGCTTTTCGTAATTTTTAATAAATTAGTGAGGCAGATTGAGAGCGCTGAAGTCGATCATGTCTCCCTCCAATTTGGGGTCAAATCATGAAGTTTGAATTTCTGGAACACTCTTTTTATACTCAATTACTTTATTATGAAATAGATTGTGTGTAAATATTATAAACCTGTATAATATTACCTGTTTGTGTGTCTCGAAGACATACAGCTTAGGGTCTCCAAATTGCCCTTAACGTGTATATGTGTATCTGCTGTATAATGGACTGTCCCTTCCTTGTGCCCTGTTCTTCATGGGATACATTGGACAGGGGATTTTGGTAAATGGCGGTAAAATATTTTGACGAGTTTGTACCTACCTAGTAATGACAGCATCCAGACCCAAATTTCTGTCAGCCATATCTAGGCGAAAACATTTACTTTCAGCATCTGATCATTTACGCTGGGAATTTTGGGTGTATCTGATTTGACTGGAAATTGGAGGGAAATGTGTGCGGCGTGCACCTTTGTCAAAGCGTCCTCCTTTAAATAATGCCATCTGTAGGTATGGCCCTAAACGTGAAGTTTCACAAAACTAAAACGTCTTATCACTATGGGAACAGTATTGTTACGGTGGAAGACGGGGAGTGGCGTGTGCATAACCCTGAGGCGCCAGTCAGTGCACGTGGATTCGCAGACATTTGCCAAAGAAACTGTGTCTTTAAATGAAACATAGCGAGGAAAGAAAAAAGTCAAGTAAGAACGGCAGGTGCACTGAGATCTTCAGGTAACAGAGGTACTATTAGCACAATTAATTCTGTACAATACCAGTGGGCTAATTCTGAATTCAGTCTATGTTGGGAACGGTGTACGAAGCATCGACACCTTTAATTGCCTCTTAAAAAGACAATATTTGCACCTTAAAACCCAAACCAAAACGATATCACCCTTCAGAAACAGATTTGATTTCCCTCCATCTCCACATACGCGGCACATCCTCTGACCATTCAGCTCCTCTTACTACATACCTTAAAAAATTAAACAAAATTGAGGTTCATTCTTATTGTATTTATATGTGAATGAAAGTCCATTATTAACGCCACTTGCTCGAAGGAGGAGGAAAGACAGAGTGAGACAAAGAAGGCCAGAGAGTATGAATTTGGAGGAGGAGTCAAAGGTGAGTTAAAGACGAGTCAAAGCACATAGCTCTAAAGTCGAATGGATTCCGGTCGTGAATGTGAACTTACGTTTTATGCACCGATTTGTCCCTGGAGCCACAGCCCAGCCTGAGCAGCAGTGCTGTCCACCACAAACGTTGGCTCTAAAGAGAAAGAGGGGTATCTATTAAACGAGCACAGAGACTCCTGAACATATACGTCTGAGGATCGACAGCGGCGAATGAGGTCAGCCATTTGTGTCCAGTGATTCTGAAGCCTTAGAGCCCAGCAAGGGTATACCTTACAGAAACTATCATAATTCTGTTTGACCGCATTACATTTTTCCACTGAGGATGTAACCCTATCTATGACAGCGAAACTGACACACGGAGGCTATTGTGAAGCTGACGTAGCACTCAGAAATCTCTCTGGGACAAAGGGAGGAGTACGGACCACAAAAGCAGTCCACAGCTCAAGCCAAACAATACCAAAAGATGACAGATCTCGGGCTGTAATGGCTGAATTCCTCACATAATTTGATGCACTGAAGCCTTCCGATGCCGTGTATATCGAGATGACGTTCTCGTAAAGGCCACGGAGATGAACATGCCCATGAAGTGCTCACTGGACTTTGGACTGCTTTCTTTCACCTATTTCTGGGTTACATCTCTCATGGGTTGCCTCAAAGGTGGCTGTGAACCACAGGAGTCCTTAAACTTACCAAACTAAAAAGTGACCAACACCTTCATAATAGGGTTTAGTGACTAACCCGCCTCCCCAAGGTATCAGTCGACATCAGCCTTGCAAGGGCCGTCGAAAGCTTGATGCCTTCTCTGAAAAAGTTGAATACACTTAAACAGACCCCTGTTGGATCTTTATGGCCTGTGTTCATACCTTCTGAATACAAATAAACACGTTACAAAACAATCAGCGTGCATCTTTTGAACATCATCTCCACCTCGTAAAATAAACCTGGCAAACAGAACAGGCCATTCTGTGGTGGTATACCCCCTCCCAGCCCCACTAAAAGAAATGAATCAGCCCTCTAGTGTCCACAGAACACAGTGCCCAAAGAACCCAACGTCACAGGCTGCGCAAGAAGCCGGGTTTTGGTGCGAACCACTGCTCCAGGATTCCCAGCAGATGGTAACGTTTTCGAATCACGACAAAAAGAGCCACCGATTTAAATGATCAAGGGAAAACCAAAACTATATCCATAGCAGATGGGCGGTGCAGAAACATGTTAAAAGGGATTAAAAAAAACATTTTGGCTACATGTTTACACTTTACTAACGTTACCATGTCAATGGCTATTTCATACCCTCTTTCAAGCTGTTGGCCAATATATACGGTAATAATCATAAGAAAAATGAGGCAGAGCATTCCCGTATCTGCCATCTCCACTGCACTTTCGGGAAGCGTAACAGTGTGATCCAGCGATCCCTGTCATCCAGACATATACAGTTTCATTGTGCAGCTCTGTGATATAATCTTGCAAAATGGCTTCCATTTACGAGACCAACAGAAGCTTACACAGATATCTCCAGGCTAACCGCTAACCGATAAATGACGGTTAAGCTACGGCAAGGTCAGGGTTAAGCGGGGAAGGGCTTAACGGTCCATGACACAAGAAATATCGAGCTTCAGCAGCAAGGAAATGAGCCACATTTTCAAAGGCTTGCAGGCCACTTATTACAATCAAGGTAAGGAACGGCCCCCGCTACCTTCCAAATTAAAAGTTGCAGTCCAACAAAGCTAATTGTCTCTGTTTACGTAATATGCTTCCAAGCTCTCTACGGTTGACAGGAAAGCAATTAAAGTCACTCTGTAAAACAGATGTTTTTGTGTGAACAAAAGATGCCTTTCCGCCCCCATTTACAAGTTTCAACCACCCCCCCCCCCCCCAAAAAAACTTTTTTGTTTTATTTGTCTCAAATTGGTGTTTGGCAATGATCAACAATGGGCTTCCATTAGGTGAAGGGTCTCAACAGTTTACAGATGGTCCATACTGACCGTCTGCTGAGATCCGCATTTATCATCCATCAGCATATACTACAGTTGTGTCACACAGCGGGTGCAGAAATCGAACAGCCATTGCCAGCTTCGCCAGTTAAACTGGACTGAATGGAAACAAACGGGCAAAGCAGGGCAGCCACAGGAAAGCAACCCAACGGAAGCCAAAATGCCACACCAAGCTCCAGATTAAACGGGAAAGTCACAAAGTCACATGAGCAACACTGCATACTGCCAGGTCCCCATGATGGGCCACACCCACCAACCACTCGTGCTGATTCTGCAATTACACCTCAACTGCAGCCAATCAGAGTACAGCGAGTAGGTCAGCATGGGGAATGCTCCATGTCCAATCCCTTAGAGACTTAGAGGAGTATAAGGCTGGAGAAAAATTGCAATTGGAACTGAAGGTCACCCCCCTGGCAGCAGATGTTTCACATAAAGGTAATGAGTCAGAGAGAGACTAAACACTAGACTTACAAAAATGTCACAGTATCTCACTGAGGTCGTTGCAAAACACCATTCCCGTAAGCTTCTGGTACCCTCGGTTACGGGAGCGGCAACGGATTAGGGATTTCCCGGCGGCCAATTATATGCCTGGGCACAGGACCAGCACACCTCCACAAAGCCACCCACCCACTCACAGAAGCAGCTGGGAGCGACGTGCACACGCCCGCGCCCCCAGCCCGCACAGAGGGCCATGCGAAATGTCGCAGGCGGCCGTCGAGACTGCGGTCGGCGGTCGGAGCCAGGTGGGGGGGGGGCAGACCCATGGCAGGAGTTGAGAAGTGGAGCGGCAATGCAACTCGCTGTAGCTTTCTGGAAACGCAGCAAAGCCTGCGCTCGCTTTTGATGCGTCTGAGACTGCGGCTCTCAGGTTATGACGCGGCTAGAAATGCGACACAATCGAACGCATCCGCTCCGCCAGGGACATACAACAGCATTTCTACCACTAGCCTCCTCCCCCCCCACATCATTGAACTCTGGGTAGGTGCAGCACATTTACAAGCTGCCATGAATGCTGAGCTGAAACAGCAGTTAAACATCCTTCGATCCGGTGGGTGGGGAAAGGAACTGTCTTTGTAACCAACGCAGACCGGAAAAATTCTCCCAATTACTACGTGATGGGTGCGTCAGCCGCAGATGGGGCAGATGGGGGTGTTGGGGTAGGGCGGAGAGCTTGAGTGGGGAGGCAGGAGTGTGGCACAGGCAAATGTGCAGTCTGACAGAGGGCCGGGGGGGTGCGATCCCAAAGCGTGCTTTTAGAGCTGTTCAGCAAAAGTGTGGGACACCGCTGCAGCCTTGGATATAACCAGCCAAGGCACTCTGCTATGCGCTGTGCCAAATATCCATGCCTCTCTCCCCCTAAAAAGGATTCCAGAGTTCATAAGGAAATTCATTGATGCTTCCCAGCACTGTGTAGAAATTGCCCATTAACAGCTTTTCCAAAGAACGGATGAAACACGACGGGCTAAACAAACCGATCTGATTCATCATAACTTTTTACTTTTTACGTTCAACTGGAAACTGGAAAAAAACTGATTTCCTAATTAGAAACATACACGGGATTAGTATCAATCATTACACACCGTTTATGTGTCTTATAACACGACAGGGTGGAAAAAGTGATCTTAATGCATTATTAAATTTTATTTATAGAAGAAAATTGGGGTTATAAACACCTTTAGTTCCGTAATTGGGTATGACACGAAGCATCGGAAACCTGTATGTCATTTGCAAGAACACAATTTAGTCTTGCAGTTTATCCAAACAACAAGACAGAAAGCCTTGCCAAAAACAGTAATCTGAATTTATCAGGGCTTCCACTGTTTCCCATCTGAACGAGTGATGTCTGAAAAAACAAGACCAAACTGTCCGAAGACATCTATCCGAGACAATTCCTGAGACGCGTTACGGTACCAATGTAAGTCACATGTATGTTTATTTTCATATTCAAAATTACAGTACAGTAGCCTATTTACATGTGCATTAATCCAAGACTGACACCGGGGAAGCGGCCAGTTGTGGATGATCAGGATCATTCAACACAGGTGGCGAAGAATGTCAATTAATTTGCTAGTTGATCGTCCTAGTTGACAAGTGTAAGCATAACTGACGAGTGACAGCGTTGCTTTGCAGAAATAATCCACAACATGCGGATGCCTCAAATTGCAACTCACGCTGACCAAGTTACCACTACATAAACTGAAATTATACAACTTATACAAAACTGAAGCATGTACCGTGCCAAGAGGCTGTGTATGCGCCTCCCTGAACATGCAGCGTGCTCGATGTCACGATCATTACTGAAGAGGAGATGATGTTGCTTATCTCTGGTCATCATTTGATATGGCATCTTACCCAGTAAGGCGCCTCGGAGGGGGGGCGCCGTCCCCGACTTCCGCGGGGCTCTGCCTGGCAGCGATCCGCGATCCCTGCCGAGATGATACACTCGCTGTCCGCGGTTTCGGGACAGAGCGGGATACGGGGGCGTCAGTCTCACGGGTCGACGCGGCGCTGTCACCCATAACGGCAGGTCTGTGTCCCTGTCGCACCGCTGCGCTATTTTGGGGGCTCCCCGGTCCCGATCGCAGGTCACCGCCCTGCGTCCTGTGTGGGCTTTCAGCTGGTGGCCAGGAGCCCCCTTTGGTTTGCGCCCTGCCGTTATCGTGGAATCCAGGTCGGTCTCGCAAAACCCGCGCTCCCGTGTCCTCTTGCCGGTCACCTGTCGGCTCTCTTTGACTGTCAGACGTCTGTAATTGCAAAAATGCTGAAGCAATAAAGGCTAAAACCCACAGTCGGTTCATTTTTCCCAACTCAGCCAAAACAGCAAGCAAAACAGTTCGTCCTGTGTTACTAAAATCAATTTATTTCACAAGATCCACTTCTAAACTAAAATCATCCACATTCACTGACTCTCTGGCATGTTCGCTCAGTCGGGAGAGGAAAAAGAAAGCTGTTAATAGAAGTTTACATGCACGCAATAACGCAGATTTCTTTGATTCCTGGTTTTCATAATGCGCAGGTAAGAGTCTCCTGCAGCGCGCCTGCCGAAAGGCTGTATTCGTCAGCGCGTGCGAGTTTGAATAAAATGTTATCACGAAATAAAAAATGTCTGTCGTCTGTATGGAGTCTGCAAAGTCTTTCACTGATGCAGCTTAGTTATTATCCACTAGTTGCATTGCACGCTCTGTTCTCCAGGTTCTTTTTTTTAGAATTTTAAATAAGTGCATCCGATCCCAAGACCTGAAGCGCAACTATGAGTCGAAGCGAAAGTTCCCCAGTTTGAATCGTGCTCCCGCAGATCTGACCACCTCCTCCGATCTGAAGTCACCGGGACATTTTTGGGGGCTTTGCATGGGTTTCATTTTTGGAAACTCCCCCCGTCCTTAAAAGACGCTCAGCCCCCCGAAGCCCGAGCCGCTGGCCCACACGCTTTGAGAGAACAGCACGGTTTTTAAACGATCCTGTAGCATTGTATTTGTTGATCAGAAAATTAAAACACATCCATGTAAACGTCACATGTAATACAATGTTTAACATACACGCAAACCAATAAAAGCGGTGTTTGGCAAATTAAAGTTATACTAAATTACTATTTCCGTTATGAGAATAACCTAAAATAAAACAATTAGTGAGCTAGTGTCGCTCTGTAATTTAAGCGTCAACATAGGCTACATAATAGTTTCCAAATTAGGGAAATGAAATAACTATTTAACCCTCGCGCGTCACTGTTGTATGAGATTTTTACTGTCGCCCAAAGGCAAAAGGGAAAAGTCGGGCCAAGAAAAGCAGCGCGGCGATGAAAACAAATTATCACTCTTTTAGAATAAGCGAGGCATTTTCAAAGAATGTCTCAAGTTATTTAGCGCATGTTTTGCATTGTTACTGCAGTCAACGTCCGCAAGCGCTCTGAGGACAGTGATACGCATACATAAGATGAAGCATTCAGGCAAGATGAGTTCATTCATAACTGCAAAATTAACGGGCAGTTCCTAAAAGGAAAAAAAATGAAAAGCATGGGTAAAAAGAGATTTGGGTATAGTGGCGTTGTTTTATAAACGTTTGACCTAATTCCCCCACCCCCCCCCCCCCCCCCAAA
>JAODJW010000106.1:17880077-17891258 GCA_026777045.1 Hyperopisus bebe | reverse complement strand
GGGCCGGGAACCAATTAATTGGTTTTCCATTATTTCTTATGGGAAAAATTCGATCAGAACTCGAACTTTTTAGGATTGGATCCGGAGTCCGGAATGGATTAAGTTCGAGAACCAAGGTACCACTGTATTGTACCACTGTGTTGTAATATTATGATGCATTGAATCATAATGCTGGTATTGTGATGCATAGTCATGGGCTAGTTGGCAGCCTTGCTGTTCTCATCCTCATACGAACCGCAGATAAAGTACCATATCATTGCAGGCATTCGTCCTGCAGCTGGAGGGTGAGAAGCACTGGCGTCTCTACCAGCCCACGGTGCCCCTGGCGTGTGAATACAGCCTGGAGCAGGAGGATCGCATTGGCAGGCCTACCCACGACATTGTGCTGAAGGTGAGCGACATGGCGCCCCCTGAAGGGAGCAGGGCTCATTGCCGCCACATGGAATTAGCCAGGTTCTGATCAGCCCCTTGCTAACTGCTAATCTGATTTTAAGTGATTCTGAATGTGGTGTAACTGTTGGTGCCTGACAGCAGCTCCAGCATCTCTCTGATTTTCATTCATTATAGTGTGTGACGTTTACAGGTTACAGTCGTCCACACTTTTTAAAGCTAATAAGAAGCCTACAAGTGCAAAAATAACAGCTCTGTACAACTGTGGTGTGTGAAAAAGCTTCTTTGGACACGCTGGTAGCAGTTGGCTACCCTTGAAGTGTTCTAGAGGTTGTAATGGGTCCTGCTGAGTATTAGTTAGATGTACCTTACAAAGTGTCACTGAGTGTATGTAATATGCGTGTATATACATATACATATGCATGTGCAGTAAGATACAGTATGTGGTGGGTTCTTGTTGCCGAGTCTCTGAGCTGCCCTGTCCACGCAGCCCGGGGACCTTCTCTATTTCCCCAGGGGTATAATCCACCAGGCAGATACCCCAGCGGGGGTGGAATACTCCACCCACCTGACCATCAGCACCTATCAGAACATGTGCGTGAGTACAGTCTCCCAGCATGCTCGGCCAGACCGCATGCTGCAGGGCCCTAACTTCTGGCTCCTTCTCCTTCCCTCCGACGGCATTTCAGGTCCTGGGGGGACTTCCTGCTGGATGTTCTCCCGGGCTTCCTGTTCGACTCCATGAAGAGTGACGTTGGCTTGAGGGAGGGCATTCCCAGGGAGCTGCTGACGGTCTGGCTATTCTCCATATCTCATCCGCCCTCCATCACCTAACAACCCAACATGCTGCGTCTGACTGATGACACAGCAGGATGCTTTCCTGTGTCAGCCTGAATTTACATCAACACTGATGTAGAAAAATATTTCCAAATTTGATATTTTTTTTTCTCTCACTTAGGCAGTGGTGTTATCTATACAATTTAACTTTTAATCTCTCCATACAGCCGCGGAAAAAATTGAGACCACTCTATTTTTAAACAAATGTGCATTTTTAAATCCTGGTTCTGCTGGCAGAAGACTACACTGAGCGGCAGGATGCTTTCAGGTTCAAAATTTCTAAGACCACAGTACACAAGAATAAGGTGAAGCAGGAGACACTGGGAAAGACCAGAAACCAGCCAGGTAAAAGGCGGAAGCCACATTCTAATGGCAGAGATGACTGTGAACTTATCTGACAGTTTCTCATGAATCAGAAGATGACATCAGGTGACCCTCAAAAGGAATGGGAAACATTAAGTGCAGGTGTGAAGTGCACTGCTAGGACAGTCCGTATCAGACTCCTAGAAGCAGGACTGAAGCCCCATAAAGCAAGGAAGAAGCCCTTCATTAATGAGAAGCAAGGAAGAGCCAGGTTGCAGTTTTCAGGAAAATATATATTATTCACAGATGCACACTCATAAATGGAGAAATGATTGACACAAAAAAATTGTGCTGTGGTCCCAGTTTTTTCCATGGCTGTATATATTTTTAGATATTCTGTTTGAACATTGTTTCGGGTTGGGTCTTCAGATGAGTCATTCTGTCTTTTTTTCTGTTTATGAAAATAACATGTATATAAGTTCTGCTATGGTGTGATCAATCACAGTGCATATTATGCGGCCCCCGTAAGCAGCGATTTGGGCCATTTTGCAGATTCACGTCCTGCCACATTCGTGTTTGTGCCAGAGTATCTCATCCGGGCCCATTCTGTGAAACACACTCCCACTCCCCGTGCTGGGATAGGCCCATGCAGGTCCGCCTGACTCCGCTATCCGAGCTCACCACCTCTTGCACTCCTCCCCTGCAGGGTGGCGCCTCCCGGTGCCCAGACACAGCCAAGCGGCTGTCGGGCCTCTTGCGGCAGCTGGCAGACAGGATGGAGCTGGGAGGCGAGCTACGCTCCGCCGAGATGCAGAGGGACTTTGTGGCCAGTCGGCTGCCGCCATACCTGCAGGAGGGCAATGACGTCTCACCAGGTGGGAGTTAGGGGGGATGGCGCAAGCCCTGTTGCCATGGTGATAAACCTGCCTCACTGTGTGTGTATATGTGTCATAGCAGGCAAGATGCCAGCACTGGAGGACACGGTCTGTATGCGGTTCAGGGACCATATACTGGTGACTGTGGAGCTCAGCCAGGAGAGAACGGTGAGTGCAGAGTCTGTCCCCAGACCCGCCATTATTCATCTGAATGTCAGCGTCAGTACTGACATGCTGTCTGTGCTTCTGGTGGCCAGGATGAGCCCAGAGAGCTGGTGGTCTTTGTGTTACACTCTCTGAGGAACAGCAGGAAGACGCACATGATGGGGGAACAGGAGGAAGACGAGGATGATGAAGAGGGACAGGTAGCCCCTGCTTCACCAAATCACACCCATTTGTTGGACGACAACTTTATAATGATCTTAAAACGTAACTGCTTCCACCCCCTCTCCCCCCCCAGACACAGCCTGGCAGCCAAGGCCTGCGCTTCCCCATCTCCCACCTGCAGGCTCTCCGGCAGCTACAGAGCACAGAGCGCCTCCCGGTGGCCAGGCTGCAGCTGCAGCTCGACTCAGACAAGCTGAACCTGGCCATGGCTCTCTGGTCTGAGGGGCTGCTGCACGTGTGCTAGGCGTAGTAAAATCCCTGCGACTTATCTGGTGTCAGCGGCATTGCATGATGGGAAATCATGCAATAACATGAATGTGGATGAGCTCCGGACCTCTCACTTTGGGTTTGTGGCACAGTAACATATTAAAGACCACAACTAATACATAATGAATCTACTGCACTGTACTTGAGCTGTTATCAACCTAATTGTATCATTTTAAAAATTACTGCTAAGGAGCAGAAAGGTGAAAAAAAGTGTGCTGTGTTTTGTTTTGTGTTCTTCAGCTACAAATAATCACTCCAGACACCAACTCCTTGGTATTTCATCACTTTAATTACATTTTTAAAAATTGTACTCTTAATTGCACAAATTAATATTTCACACATACTGTACATTTCTATAGACATTAATCACGTATTGAGATACTCCTGACCTGTGCCTGAATATAATTTTTATTTTTTTTTTGATGTATTTTTAAATCCAGTGAAATGACCTAAAAATGCGCATCTGCCAGGAGTAAGATGTCTTGGGTTTACAGAGGAGAGCTGAAATACTGTCCCCCCCTCCCCCCCCCCAAGGCCCCTACAAGACACAGATTTCTGCATATTCTTGACGGATAAGGACACGCGCAAAATGCGGGATGGTAGCTTATCACTCCTTGAGTCGTGGGTCGGACTTCTCCATGGCGACAGGCCTCCCCGAGGGTGACAACGTCCGTGAGTCTCGGGTAGTGCAAACGACACCCTGCTGTAACGCAGAAAGGAAGCGGGAAGAGACTCAGCGCTGTGGTGTATGGGGCAGCCACTCGGGGTGCTGTTTTGCTTTTTTTTTCCTTGGTTTTGAGTCCATCACTTCTTCCGTTTGGGGTTTTGCCTGGACAGCTAGAGATATACCCCCCCCCCCCCCTTAAATAAAATGTGCAGTTTTAGATGCTGGACTCTTAAACGTACACTTTACCATGACCTGAGATTATACAGAGGATAGATGAGATTTACAGGAAAGCCCCTTGCTTCTGGAGTTTTCTGCGGGGGGTGGGGGGGGGGCTACAGCTAGTCAGTGATGTGGCCTCCTCCAGGCCCCTTGCACCAGACAGCTGTTTTCAGCAGGGAGCAGTGTCAGTCTCTTGGCCCCAGTGCTCCCAATTCACACCACCTCTATGTCCCAGTACTGCGTCTCCCGATCGGCCGTGAAGTCACTGGTGACCAGATGGTCCCTGTCAAGCTCAGTTCCTCCTGCCAATAGGAGAGAAGGATCCTTCAGAAACAGCATCATAATGATGGCACTAAATGCAGTGCGGTACAGGCTTCTATTACGCCTAGTAATCAGCAAGTACAGATGTGACATAGTGGCTCAGTGCATTGTTGCCTCATGTCTCCAGGACTGGGGATCTGAATCTGGTCTTTGCTCTGTATGTGTGGAGTTCCCTCTAAATTTCCTGTAGCATATGATCATGAGTGTGTCTCCTGTGATGGATCTCATCAGGGCATCTCATCCAGGGTGGACCCCAGTACTACGCCCTATGCCAGGCCCCCTGTGACCACAATCAGGATAGAAGATAGTGTCTTTCCGGCAGTTGGTATCTTTCTGGTACATTAATGTATAATGGACCAAATGGAATAAAATGTAGAATATAATGCAGAAGGATTTAAAAAACATAATGATCAGTACAAAAACAGGAATCTGGCAACACTGTTGTTTGGACCCCTAATTCAGTCAGTGCTCCTCAGCCCTGTCCTCGGGGTCTCCCACGTGGGGAGCTGGGAGGGAGCAAAAACATGGACTGTCTACATCCCCAAGGACAGAGTTAAGAAACACTGTCCTAATTAGCAAAAGTGAAAACTTTTGGGCCATGTGGACAGAGTGCTGGTTTTCACCACTAGGTGGACTCATTCAGCCACACTGATCATCTGTCTGAGAGAATTTGAAACTGTTATTCTTTGCAGTTTTCTTAAAGCATCCATTTATATATATAAAAAATGTTTTGATGACAAGACATCCTGAATTCAATTTACTCTTTAATTTCTAGCTGCAAATGGCATGAAAATACATAAGAATGATAAACAGAAATCACTGGTTATAAACATCAGCCCTGTATTTTACCAGATGTTTTTATCCAAAGTGACAGCATTTTTTTTTTAATAAGCGGCATCAGACAGTCCCAGGAGTAATTGGGGTCTTGCTCTGGGGCCCAGTGGTGACATCATTCTGCTGACCCTGGGATTTGAACCAGCAACCTTCCAATCATAGACACAGCATCCTAATCCACTGGACCAAATACCTTTTTGTACCAAGCGAAGGTGCACCGGTAGCACCAAGGCCACCCTGTGAGGCTCACCCTTGATGTCCAGGACGAGGTTGTGATCAAGATGGGATGAGATGGTTCCGTTCTCGTTAAGGCTCCACTTCTGGTGCTGCCAGCCAAGTTGGGGCCACAGAGCCACTCGGGCTCCCGGTGACGCCTTCCCACCAACCACAGACAGACACATTTTCCCGACCTACAGAAGCAGCACACACAGCCTGAACACTGCAGAACATCTTCATGTGGCCAAAAATAATAAACCTTCATAGTAAATAACTAAATACTCTCACTACTCAGTTTTAACTTGACTTTTAACCTTTTAACCTGACCTTGATCCATTTTTTTTGATGTACTTTGTATTTATTAATTGTAAGTTGAAAAACAAAAACCACAGCAAGACACATAAGGCAGTCAAAGACAGCAGCTGCACTAAGTTTCTGATTGGATCTTCACTATAAATAGTAGCAAATTACAGCAGGGGTCTATTTTGAGTGCACTGAGTGTTTGGAGGAAAACGGCAGAGCGATTGAGAGAGAGGACTGAAACATGGCTGCACCCAGGTATACGGCTCAGGCCATCTCAGCTCTTCCTTGGCCTCAAAACCAAGTGAGACTCTTACCTTAGACTTGAGCATCCCTCCGGTGAAGACCCAAAGCTGGGTGTCCAGGCCACAGGCGGGACTGAGGGATGCGGTAAAGGGAGCCGGCCCAGCAAATGTGCCCTCTGCTGTCAGCACAGAGCTGAGGGCGCGGTTTCTGAGCCGGACATACATCTTGGGCTAAAGAGGGAGAGTCACGGAAACAGTTGGCTTCACGATCCATGGTGTTTTACAGATGTTCAAACATGCAGTAGCTTCTAGGGGTATGATTCCGCATGGGTTCAAATCCCAGATGAGCCCCTGCTGGGAAAGTTACCGGTTTGAATCTAGTGCTCACCTTAAACAAGGCCCTTAACTCCCAACTGCTCAAGGGACAATCTGGCCGTCCTTTCTCAAATAATCTATACTGCTTTAGACAAAAGCTTCTGCTAAATAAGTGAAAATGCATGACACCGTTCAGCTATTTTTAAAAATGAAATTCTGCTGTTGGGATTTCTGGGGGTTACTTCAATCATCACAAGAGAAAAAGTGTCATTTTTCCCTTGTGACGGCACGGTGAGCTGGTGCCCCCTACGCTTTCAGCAGAGTGTAAAGCACCGCGTCCCCATTCCAGCTGCGGCCTCGTTGCTGGCTGAGATCTACACTGCTTGTCAAAGACATGCTTGCAGCAGGGTCTTGTTTACCACCGACAAATATAAATATCTTTCTGGGAAGCCCACTTTTATTGCCGCCCCGCAGGCCGATCCCACGCGCACGGATTTCAGTATTCTGATCCATGGTAACGAGCCGGGCCCCGCAATTTCAGGCCCGGCGGTGTGACTGGGGGAGAGAGATAAAGCTGAACCTCCCAGCAGAAACAGGCTCACACGCAGACACGTGCACGAAATGTGTAAGTAAATAAATAAACACAGCCATATTTATGCAAACGAGGCACGGAAAAGACCGGTGATGGACGCCGCAGCTTCCACTCTGCCTAGTTTCTATGGTTCAGCCTGCTCTCACCACGGAAATGGAGAACTGCAAGACAATGTACGAGACAGGGGCACTGGGCTCAGCTGAAAGCTGATTGGTCCCCAGAGTGCCCCCTGCCCTGTCACCCACTGATTCAAAATATATCATTGGCTCATGATAACGTTGGAATCTCTGTATGAATTATGGCCCCTCTTATGCCCCCCACCTTAAAATAAATCTTTGAATCGCCCCTGGGGAGCGAGAAGCTTTGACTGCCTAGTTTCCATGAGCCAGGATTTTGGATTCGTTCTGGAGGAGCTGACCTGGGTTTGCTTCCTGCTCATGGTTAGGCAGACTGACCTCTGACCCAGATCTGTCCGCGTATGCTGGCAGTAAACCTGGGTGCGCAGACGATCAGCGCAAACGCAGGGTGACTAACATCGAACAACGCGGTAAGACGTGGAGCCGGTTAAACACACAGCACACCCCCCTCCGTATCACCCTGCAGAGGCCGACATTTAAAAAGCCACCGCCAGTGGACATATTTTTAGTTCCACTTCTTGTTTCCTCCAAGCGCAGATACTGTCAGCAGTAGAGCGGCATGGTGTGGCGGGGACCGCTCAGGAAAGAGTCAGGACACCTTTCTGTGTGGGCTGGGGGGGGCTCCTACCTGTCTCAGCACATGCAGGGAGCCCACGGTGTCCCAGCCACTGTCCCGCCCCCATGAGGGGATATCCCCGGGGCGCAGGAGCATCTGGCGGCCCTTGAAGCCGGCGTACTCATATACCACCCACCTGGGGAGGGGGGACACAGTCACGGATACTTGGAAATGGGGGCTCCCTTCCAAAGGCGAGGCATGAGGCACAGAATTCCCACAAAGGGATACTTCACAAATAAAAAAAAAAAAAGACTTTCATACCAACTCCTCATTTTTCATGTTTTTGGTAATTTGAATAATTGTAAATGTACTGTTACTATTAATCGTGATGTTTATAACTAACCTGTGTAGCCAAAGGCAAGTTATGCAAGTGAAAATCAGTAATCAGTTAAATTACTAGTTACTTCATTTAAAAATTAGTTCAGTTAGTCTACCAATTACTGCATATAAAAGTAGTTACTAGGGAAAGTAACTTACCCAGACAGCACACATACGTCACTGAGATGTTGGTTTGAGATCGGAATGTTGTTAAATGATCGCATTCCATTTAGGGCTATTCAGAATATTGAAATTATTACAGAAGCTAATCTGTGTTTCAGCGAGTGCATTTCTATTAGGTTTATGGTTACCATTTCTGTCATGTTGTCAATATTTAAAATAATAAACGTATAACTTTTAATCAGTTAAATTGTGTGACATATGGTTTTTGAATGTAGTGCACCTACATGCGAGGTAAACAGAACAAACCTACTCTATAGTATATAAGGCCTAGGACAGGGGTGCCCAACCCCAGTCCTGGAGGGCCGGAGTCCTGCAAATTTAACATGCCTGATTCAACTCCCTGTGCTAATTACCACACAGCTCTTGAGCCAAATCATCTATGGTGGAACAGGGAAAGAACTAAACTACACAGGGCTCCGGCCCTCAAAGACTGGACTTGGGCACCCCTGATCTAGAACAAACCTATTGTGGGTGATACAGCCTAATCGAGAGAAATAACAGTAGGCTAAATATTGCATAGTGATCTCATTGATATTGTGTCGCTGTTGAAATACATCACACAGACATTGGGAGAATGTCGAATCAATATTCAGTAGCGACGTTTCTGTGACATAGAGATGCTTTGCCGATTGGTTTTCAAGCATCGCGGAAAAATCGTGCCAATGCACGTGTGTGGTCTGGATAGTTATACTAGTTTAGTGTTGCTGCTGTGACACAGTGTGAAAGAACTGTCAAATTTTATCTATCACTGTACCTAATATCACTCATTCATCGTGCTACGATATGGTTGTATGACGTTGGATCATAAACAGAATATTAGGGAATAGGCTGAATTTGTCCTTTAATATTTTCACACAAGATAAAAGTAACAAGTAATGAGTCCATTTACATTTCAGTACTTTTAATTGTGTTAATTGAAAAGATAGTTACATTACTCTTTACGGCCAAAAGTGGTCAAATTACAGTGATGCATTACTTTTGTAACGTGTTACAACCAACACTGTGGACAATAAAGATTATTATTATTAAGAAGAAGAAGAAATCTACCTACAGGCCCAGATTCCTGATTTGCTAAGCAGTTGTCAGACGGGGTCGACTCACGTTCCACTGTTGACCCGGATGGACTGAGTGAAGAAGCCGTCCAGACGTTCCATGGACGTCACGGCAACCATCTCCAGGCCCTCGAAGGAATCCAGGGAATAGAGGCTGATGGATGGATCTGAGAAGCTCTGCAGAGCACAGACAGAAATGGTTAGGGAGCTCCACCTTCTTACAGAAAAAGGGACAGATGTTGGCAGGACACATCTGCCTCACTGCAGCAAGCCGTTGATGGCCGTGGAGCAGACAGCGGTTCAGAGCGACTCACATATGGAATGGGCTTCAGAGACTTGATGGACGTGGTCACGGAGCCACAGGAAATGAGGTCAGGGTAAAGGCCCTCCCCCAGGACAAACTGGTTTCCGGAGCACCCCTCCTCGTTGAAGAGAATCCAGCTGTGGATATCATCCCCACAGAATCCCGTCAATTATGTAATTTAAAAAGAAAAGAAAAAAAACAACTAAGAGCCCCAGTTCCGACGGAGAGAACACGGCAGACTGGGCAGACTGGGCAAAATAAACAATCCATCATGGTGCAGCACGCTTGGGGGCCGGGGACTCTGCGCACCTGCCTCTGATCACCCTGAAGGACATGGCAGCCTGGGGGGGCAGGGTCACTTCTTCGTGCTCATACTCCCGGCTCTCCCCCTGGCAATGGGGCTGGCTGTAAGCCCGGATCTGCAGCGGGAAAGTGCAGGAGGTTCTTCACGCATGTTCTCAGTGTTGTTTATAAAATGCACATCAGCCCACGAAACTCAGCAATGCCCCCCCTCCCACCACCAGTCTTTTGTTCCACTATAATTTGTCTTTGCAGCTCCTCCAGAACTTTCTGGAAAAAGCACATGCTAATAGATCTAAGGCTACCAGTTCACACAGTTAAAAAGAAAAACATGCCATAACATATTCCTGTGAACATGCAAAAGTGTCAACCAGATAAATAAATGTAAATTACAAAAGGTCAAAAGGTTACGACCATTAGTAAACACCCTGTCCCTGAGAGATGAATTTGTCACTGATTTAAATCTTACCAGAAATGGGGATTCCCCACTGGACCAGAGCTCCTGCAATAACACAGAGGGGGGGGGGAAGCACACATAATTACTGGTGTGACACTCAGGACACAGAAAAGGCCTCCCTAGCCAATGAACAGCATTCCCGAAGAAGCAAACACCCGCTGGATATGTCCAGCTTGGCTCAAAACCTGTTTTACAGAGGTTCAATTAAAGCACGAGAGGCCTAAAGCCTGGAATACACCAAGCCGATTTTCAGCCATGGATATCTGTGGAGCCGTCGATAACAGCCGGTGGCTGCCTGCCGTGCTGGTGCGTGCGGCACGGTCGCTCTCTGTTCGTGCCATTTTGATCCGTTTAGCATGTTGAATCTGCATTGAAGCTAGCTGGTCAAACTGAGCTCTGGGCTGTAAGTCGACAGTCACCTCTAGTCGTGCTGGTGTGTTCCAACGAAAATTTACACAGCCGATGGGAGGGGATGGGAACAGATGGTTCGTCGGCCTTGGTTGGTGTGACTCCTTACCCAGCTAAGAGGTCTAAGAAAAGGTTCATTTAAACGCTGGGTGACACCATGTGGCCTCTCTAAGGGTCACCCCCACTTCCTAATGTGGACTGTTCTGTCGGCTGGGTAAAGGCCTAAATCAGACGAGTACACAGTAAGGAGATGGGGAAGGACTCACCTGACGTATTGCCCGGATGGACAAGGCAGGGCCACTGACGCCTCCCCAGTTCAGGTTGCCTGTGTAGGTGCCCTTCTCCAGGACGTGCTGTTCACCACAGAAGAATCGCCGACTGTACGCCACCCATCTGCAACCCGAGCACATTGCTGATCAGTCGGCGGCTCCGGTTTCCCTGCAGTGTTCCCACCCTGGGACAGACACTGTGTTCCGACAGACCCTGGCTGGCTTTACGATATATGGATTCCGGTTTCATGGTACAGAGGTAAATGGTAACATGTCACGGTCACTAGCTCTTGAAAATATAGGGTGAAACCCAAAAAAAACAGGCTGGGAGAGTTGGGCGGATGGTTTGTAGATAGAGAGGGGAGCTGT
>JAODJW010000106.1:17868310-17880070 GCA_026777045.1 Hyperopisus bebe | reverse complement strand
GGGGGGGGGTGTCAAATGGCCACCCAGCCTTGGTTCTGTTAGCTTTGCAGTGACCCCAGCTGGGCTCCTAAATTCCAAGCGATAAGCCAGGACTTTCAGTACTCACAGTCCGCTAATGACGCAGATGGATGTGGTCCCCCTGGCCGTACCCACTGACTCAAGGTCCGGGATGTCACAGTCCACGATGTTCGTCTCCACGGCACTGGTAACATCAAGCCCCTTCCGCAGCGAGACAGAGGGCTCAATGAAGTCCTGCGGACACACCATTTGCAGGGATGATTTGGGTACAGCCTGTCTGAAATGCTCCGATTGACAATGACGCAGTGTTTTATACAGAATTCCTGCCAGATGTGCGGTGACCAATTCAACAAGAATTGTTAAGTATCCTAGGTGTCTACGTTTTAGATGAAGGTAGCCGGGGGTGTCCTGAGGTGGGGTGGGGGCAAGTGACACAGTCACTACTATCACCTTGGTCCTAGTCCTGATCATATAAAATTAATCCACAGTTACACCACAGGACTTAAAGATGCCATCCCAAAGTGACAATATTACCAATAACAAGGTGCAGTTTTCACAGCTTAAACTGTGACATAATTACCAAACTTAATAACACATCAGCGAATTATTTAGCTAACCACTATAAGTCTGATGAAGAAAAAACAATGATTAAAGCCTTCCTGAATAATGTAACTCTCCTAAAATGAAATGATGAACAAATCATACATTGGATACCCCGTTAATGACAAAATTATGTGAGGCGATGATTAATAAAATGTGAAATAATAAATCTCCAGTTCCTTCTTTAAACACTTCTGATCAAATATTTGACCACTATTTACTAAAAGATACTTTATTTGCTATGAATACGAGTACAGGCTTGCATTTTCACATATCCCATCATGCTCTCCAGTGAGACGCACAGACACAGGTGAGAGCAAAGCTCTGGGGTCAGAGCATGAATCAGGCATTTATCTGGCTCACTGAGAGCACTTTTTGGGGTTAAGGTCCTCGCTCAGCAGCCAGATGGTGATATGATCACTCTGCCAGCCATGGGATCCGAACTGGCTACCTTCCAGATATGAGCATGGATTCCTAACCCACACCCGCCCTGTAAACTACAGAAACAGAAATAAAAACCTGGTAACTTGTTCCCCCACATGCGAGTATGACCTCAGTACCAAAGAACAAATCCTCTGTTCAAGCTACCACCCAGTATTATTAATCAAAGTAGAAGTAATTAGCAATCCGGCTCGACTGTCGTCTCAGATTCCATCCGACCGCACCAGACTGACTTTATTAAAAGTAGATGCCCCTGAAAAAACACATGTCTATTAAACCTCCCGCAAAACAGAGCAACATAAATACTATTACATATTGAAGGATGCATATCAAGCACATAATCTGTCTGTTTTTGGGACAAATTGGGGCGCTGGATTGCAGAAGCCACACCTTCCATTCACTATAGTGAACATCACCTGGGCGCTGAGATCTAATCCAAAAAACAGAAAACAACTTACATTTATATTAATTTTATTTAGCAGAAGCTTTTGTGCAAAGCAACAAGGAGTCGATTCAGCATAAGAACAGCTATGCTGAGCTTCCAGTGAAGACCCAGGTATGAGTGCAAGCAGTACTGGAGCAGGAGCTACACAACATCATCTAAACAAAGCAAGAACCTAATAAGGCAACAGTTCAAATCGGCAGAAAGTGCAGCATTAGCATACAGGGAGCATGGAGGGCTGCAGGGTAATAGAGGTATTCCTGGAACAGATGGGACCTGCAGGGTTTCTTAAACGGCTAGTTGAACCTTCCATAGTCTTATTGGACATCCTGCGACTGTCAGAATAACTAGATTACACATGGTCAATTATTTACTTGCAATGACTCCAGCACATCCCACCACAAATTGCTTTAATAGATTGGACAGCTTAACCACAAAATTATCCTGAAGAACTGGAAAAAACAGTAATAAATAATAAGTAAGAAATAATAAATTATCAAGATAACAATAACATCAAAATTACAGAGCATGAACAGCACCAAACTTGCTCTATTACTCTTTAGCAAACAAATGGACATATGGAAACCAGTATCACATGTAAAGATATAAATATCCATGATCTATCTTTCATGTCTCTGTAAAAAAACATCATAAACCTTAATTATTTAACTATTGTGACAACTCTGAGAGCCTGGAAATCTAACACACTAGCAAACCCAGACTACGATGAATAAATCTGAACTTATGGTCAATTAATGGAAGAAGCGGGTAAACGCCTGACACGCAGACACAGCATCTCATCACAACCTAACCCTGCACTTAGGGGGAGCCCTGGATCAGGCAGCCACCAAGTAATCCATCGAAAAAACAAAGACTGACCATCTTTGACAATGGTAAAAGAACACATTTTACCAGAAAACCAAGCAGCCTCATGTAACAACAAAATTCACCCTCCAAACACGTTGGCTGCTCACAGAAATATGATAATAATGCACTTTCATTTACTTTCGCGTTACGGGAGGGGGGACTTTTATTAATACCACCAATATTATGTTTTTATCCATCCAGCCTTCTAGTCACTTCTCCTGGTCAGGGCTCTCTCATATCCCATCATGCTCTCCATGAGACACAGAGACACATATACAGGTGAGAGCCACAGTGCAGTCAGCCAGCATGCAGCTCCCTTCAAGCAATGAGAGTTAAGGGCCTCATTCAAGGGCCCGACAGCGGCATCAGCCACACACCACCCCCCATCCATCCATCACCGTAACCACTTAATCCCAACTGGGGTCATGGGGGGACCGGAGTCTATCCCAGGAACAAGGGGCGCAGGCGGGAACCAACCTTAGGCAGTCGCCAACACACCACAGGGCACACACAAAGGGCCAATACAGCCTCGCCAATCAACTTGCCCTGCATGCTTTTCGACCGTGGGTGGAAACCGGAGCCCCCGGCGGAAATTCATGCAAACACGGGGAGGGCATGTGACCTCCACGCAGGAAGGACCCGGGACGCCACCCCCCTATATGCTGAAACTGAAAAGCATGAAGAATACTGGTTAACAAATTTTTACCTTTTTTGCTCAAAATAGGTGAACTTTGCAGTATTGTTTGTGCTGAATTCAAATATCTAATCAGAATTTATATATGATTTTGAGTGACACACAATTAAACCTTATGTTATATTAGAATTAAGTGATCAGTGTCACCACACCACAGAGTGCACAACAACGAAATTTGTCCTCTGCATTTGACCCATATGTGACTTTCGTGACATAGCAGGGGGCAGCTAATTCAGCACCCGGGGAGCAGTGCTTGGGGGCAGTACCTGGCTCAGGGGACCTCAGTGGTGACATGCTGGTGGGGGATTCGAGCCTGCAATCTTTCAATTACAAGGGCGCTTCTCTAACCATCAAGCCACCACTGCCCATTTATATGTATATTTATTAGAGATGCACAGATTGTATCGCCCAACTATGAGTATCAGTTGACGGTTAAAAAAAGAGCTGATATTTACCACCGATAAAATGGTGACCCATATTGCTTTGCACACACGCCTACTAAACAACCAGAAAAATGTCTGCTCTGTGGAATTTATTTTAATGATAGTGAAAATGACATCAGAAATGTACTTTGCAAACATAGCTCTGCTAAAAATTCACAAGGAAGATCTATTAATAAACACTTCAACATCACAAATTTGACTGCTCACCTTAAGGTGTCAGAGTTTATGAAAAACAAATCTTTTTGAATAAAGAAAGCTGCAGTACTGCCAAATAACGGTAACGCAAGCGTTTGATAGCAAAAGAAAATTCCATGCAGACAGTGCAAAATGAAAAGATATTACTCCTGAAATTATCACACTCGATGATCAGCCCTTCTCTGTTATAAATGTTAGAAATATATAAGATGCATACACCTTATATACATGTTATAAAACATAGTGCTCTGGGAAAGTAGCTCTATGCCAGAGTTGGTGTTTTCTTACCAAAAAATAAATACATTTTTAATTTATTTGGGTGGAGTGTCCCTTTAAGCTTATTTAAGCAGAACCTCCCAAACAATCGGTACTGGTATAAGTGTCAGTTTTCGAAATAATCGGGTATCGGAATCAGCCAGAATGTTCCTTACTGGTGTATTGCTAATATTTACAGTATATGTGCCTGGTGGAGGTCACTCATCCGAAAGGCAGAAGTGTATGATTTCCTGCTGTACTTGGGATCAGGAACGTTCCTCTCTAGGGTCCAGCAGAAGTCGGCCAGCATACTGGGACGCCACTTGCCCTCCATATCAGAGAGAGAGCAGGACTCTGTCTCAACATGTCCAAACACGTCACAGCCTGTAAACTCGGGCAAAACAGACTTACAGGACTTTGCATCCTTCTGTAAAGTCCTAAAAATGTTCAGAAACAAAAATAAAATGATTTTATTTATTCCCATACATTCTTAATAAGGAATTATATAACAAGAAGTTTGAAAATGGCCTCACTGAAAACCTTTAGGTGAGAGGAAAGCTCTGAGCGCATTTCTTACATCAGCATTAAAAAGTACATAACAGACACCCCTTAGCTGCTGCAAGAAAAAAATCTTTGTTGACCAGTGTCATGTGAAATACCCGTGTTGTAAACATTTTACAACAATTATAACAAAATTGATTCTCAAAAGCTTATGTGATGTAAAAAATTTGAAATTATTTCTGTAATTTCAGCATCACAAAATATTTCTGGCTCAATCAAAAATTATAACAGAAACAAAAACCTTGTAAACCACTGATATCGATAACCTTTCTCCCTCTCCATCATGTCGGCATCATTTATCTTGGCTGCTGTGTCTCTTGTTTCATTCCAGACTGATAGTAAATTTTTGCCAAAATGCAAACAGTCCACAGAAAACACCCCCAGGCCGTGATGCCCGTGCTCGGCAGGGCCTTTCCAGGACCCAAAACCTACTTTGCCTCCCCAGTTTGAGTTCTCTTCGTGCCGGTACATAAATGGCTCTTGTTGTCAATAATCCTCATCATTTTCTTAATCCAGTCCTCAATTACAGTCACCATCCCTGCTTCCAGTCAGCTGGGTCCGTCCCATCAGACTCTAAGATCCTTAATTACCCCTGAACTGCCTTCTTGCTCATGGACTAAAGCATAATTTTGACATGTTGACCTGAAATTAAAGGATTTTGACAAGCTGTCAGGGAGAAGATTTTAGAAAAAGGGCTGCCAAGTTCTGGGAATTACATTCCTGGCCAAGATCAAATATCTAGTTTCAGACACAGGGAGGAAACAAAAATGTAACAATAATAATTTTCATTATTGTTACGAAAAACCCAAACACAGTTCAACCATTCACCCCCCCATTAATTCCATTTAAATTGGAATTGGGGCTGAAGTTTAAGTAAAAACAAAGAAGGTTCCAGGAATCCTGCCCCCATCCCGAGTGCAATGAGAGCTGTGACATGGGCTTAGCTTGGCCTTCCACCCACGAAGCTCGGCTGCTCTCTGAAAACAGGGTCATGGCAGCAGGCTAATGCAACACCCCCCCACCGGACCTTACCCCCCCCCCCCAGCTGAGACAGGCATTTTACAGAATTAGTCACAAAGCTTTATCTGCCATTTGTACAAGTAGGAGAGGTGGTGCCTCAGAAATGTGTTCCATTTTCACATCCCATCTTTCTGTCCTCACAGATGCAGACGGGAGCGATGCCAGGGGTCAGAGTGCGCAGCTCGGCCCCTTATCCGCTGCCCCTAGGCATTTTCAAGGGGGTAAGGACCTTACTCAAGAGCCCAATGGAAATGTTCCCACTTTGCTGAGCACGGGATTCAAACTGGTAACCTTCTGATCGCAGGCAAAGAGCAGTAACCCGCAGTCACACACCACTTCCTGCTCGCACAAACTTGGGAGCATGTCTTACTTTGGGGGGGGGGGCAAAGTAATAAGTAGTAGTACAATGTGTACAGAGTACTTACCCCCTGTAGGACATGGAAGGAGCGAAGAGCATGACGAGGGAGGCCGAGATCCTGGAAACCGCTGTGTTCACCCTCCTCCAGCAGATACTGCCGCCCTCTGTAACCCTCCTCTGAGTAGCCCACCCACCTGTCAAAGGAACAGGGGTTAAAGGTCAAACGCAGCACCGCACATAACAGTGAATCAAGAAACACAACCTTGCCGGGCTATAGGTCACCAAAACATGCCAGCACTTCCAAAACCGCTTTACCAGGGGGGTATTCTATCACATGACCTGTGGGGGGCGGGGGGTGAGGGGGAGACATGCCCTCATTTTTCAGGGCATATTTGCAGAGGGAGGTAAATCTGTGTCTGAATGCCAGGCAGAACATTCCAGAGCGCTGAAGTGAGCTGGCCGAGAGTGAGATTGTGAAACAGCACACTCGCACCTGAGAACATGACCACGCCTCCAGTGGCTGCACGCCCAGGAGGCTGCAAGGGCATCTACAGGGCGCTGTCACAGGCACCCCTCCCAGAAACAGGAATGGGGAAGGAGGGGGTGGGAAAATACAGACCATCCCCACCCTCGCAAACTACCCCCACTAATAGGCTCCATGCACATTTTCTGCGGCCAGTGGACTGAGGAGGAGGAAGGCGGCGGCAGCTCACACTCCGCCAATGACTCGCAGCGACGCTGCCCCCTGCAGGCCTGGAAGACTCTCCAGACTCGGAACGCTGGTGTCCAGCTCCGCCCTAGGTCCTTGGAAGCAGGGCTGCTCGTACACCACCATCTAGGCCAGGGGGAACAGGACAGGCTCATTAAGCATCATTCTGGGGGCTGATGGAGGTTCTAATGGGCAGATGGTTTCATTCCTCCAGCATTGGTCTGACCTTGGGATCCATGGGCTTCCGAACAGTCAAGCCTCCCTGTCAGCAGAAAAGAAGAGGATTATTAGATCAGACTCCTGGAAACCTTTCACAGCCTGCTTCTTTCAAAAAAATATGGAGCACGTTTGAATTCTTGTCGACATCCTTCTGATCTTTCCCAGGTATCATCCATCCCATCACATGAGCCCTAGAGAGGCCAACTTCCTCCCCCCCTACCATTCTCAGCGGACGCAGAGACCGGACGCAGTCGACCAGCCGTCCATGTGGACCTGGTGTCGGCGGCCGGCCCGCCTCCAGGACGGCGTAGCTTCCAGTGAAATCGACGCCGTCGTACGCCAGCCAGCTGCAGGGACAGAAATCTGAGTCACGGCAGGCGGCGAGCCAGGGGCAACGACGGTTTAAACAGACGGACCTATTTCAGGTAACTGAGGCTGGAGAATCCTGAGATCGGCACCAGCACGTTGGATTGTCTTAAAAAGCTGGTGCACCAACACTGTTTGCTTAGAGGTAGAGGCATCTATTGCTTTAAAGCTGCAGTTTTTTCTCTCTGGTTTTCCTCCCTGAAAAGAATTTCTAAACCCTAGCTAGCCAATAATGTTCTACTACACAGACACTTCAAAAAAAATAATAATTCATCCTACTACTCCTAGACTAGCGTTTCTCAACCTGGTCTCTGGGAACCCGCGGACTACATCCCAGGTAGCAAAAACAGGGGGGAGCGAAAACCGGTACTGTCTGGGGGTCGCCAAGGACTGGATTGAGAAACACTGTCCTAAACGATGTTCAATAACTTAAATTAATATTCATAAATAGAAGTGAGGAGGACTGGAAAGTCCCAGGCAAGCCTAGGGCAGGGTTTGATTATTTAGGGGGGCAGGGTTTGATTATCTAAGGGTTTAATGGCTTTTTGCTTTGAGTTCCTGTGAGTTGTGAGTCATCAGGAAACCGCTCTAGCACTCGGGTTTCCGCAGAGTGGGACGGGGCCATAAATCACACAGACCTACTCCAGACTGGACTGCCTGCCCTGCGTGAACACTGCTTCAGTCTGGCACGGGCAGGGAACCCGGTGGACAGAAAGGACCCTTCCCAGCAGGTGTGACTTTGCACACCAGGAGGGAGAGCGGTTAGGGTGAATATCCGGTGGTGGCTTTTAGGAATGAGCAATGAAATGCAGCCCGGTGAAGACCTCAAATCGGCACTGTTCGACGGTAAACAACGTGCTGAGAAAGCTTGAGTCAAGGCCACCCATTGTCCCACCGTGATGTCACGCCCCGCGCTGAAACTCGCTTTACAAGACTGCCATTGTTCCATTCCTCAAGTCCTCTGTTATCTAGGAAATGCGGGGAGCCAGCGACCACCCCCCTCCCCCCCGGTAACCGGTCAGAGCCCGTACCAGCCGGACTGGACGGCGAGAGACGCCAGGTGGATCACATCCCTGTTTCTCTCCAGGTCACAGGACTCGGAGCAGAGACGCTGTAGGACTCTGCCCTCCTGCCGCATGCTGATTTCCGGGGCATTGTCATCCTGTAGAGAGACAGACATACAGCTCACTGCATTGGCCGGCTGACATCATGCACACAAAATGATGTGCATCTTTCTCCCCAAAATCCATTCAGTGCAGCCATAACCCATCAGACAGTTGGGGCCAAGTGCTAACTACCCCACCGCTAATGGTACGTAGCTTTGCATGCTGACAGAAGCCAATCCACGGTGTCAAAGGTTACTGATCCAGGTGAAGATCTGCATGTTCCCAGCCAGCTTAGAAGCATACCTTAACTGCTCTTCTGATGGATCCAATTGCAATGGCAGTGGGGCCATAGTCAGGGCTGCCGAGGCCTCCGGTGTGGGTAAGCACGGCCTCCCCCTCCTCCAGGGCGACACAGGATCCCCGGTACCCCGGTAAACGGTACAGCAGCCAGCTGCAACGTAAACACAGACACACAACCTGGTTTCATTACTGTCCCCGCTCTCAGCAGCAATAATGTCCTCTAAAGGAAGCCCTCTGAAAACCGTTGATCAGGCCGACCTCAGCTCTATGGAATCTCCGTCCACGGCTGCCACATTAACTAGCAGGCAGAGAATCTGCCAGACAGCCAGGCTAAAAGAGGCGGGAACCGACCTCCCTCGATCGACGCTCGCCTGCAGAGCCGCGTCTCTTATAATGTTAAGCTGCTCGCTCAACCCACTTAACGTGAGACAGACGGCACCACAGGAAGCCGAACGAAAGCTAAGGGAAGCTCTCTGTTGCCCGCAGGGTCCAAAACACGGGCGACGTGACACGACCTGTAGGTTTGTAGTTTAAAATGAGCTTGCGGAGGGCAAATGTAATGTGTGCCAAAAATGCTGTAACACCTAAAGACTAACTGTCTCTTAGTACAGCGTGCTATATTCAGGTTAATAATTGTCCCATTCCATAAATAATCTATCAAGACCTCTGGAAACTTCCTCTGAACCCATAGGAGATGGACTATTGATTGGAAAGATGGGCTTCAGCCTAAAAGGTCTAGATTTACTAATTTAGTCTCTGAGCCAATTTTGACAGGATCGATATTTTGTTGAAGCGCTGAAAGGCCGGTGCAGACAGATGCCCGTCGTTGGCATGGGCCAAAGGTGCAACAACAATGGTTTAGAGAAGCGATGGGGTGGTACCATGGAGACGCAGAGTTTAGATGTTTCCGGAAAACCGCTGCCTGGGAATCGGGATCTCAGATTGGCACCGGTTGTGCTTCTAAGCCCCTGCTGGCCTGCAAGGCCCCTGGGTTTTACTTTCTGGCTTTCGTGTCGGACGTGAGTCTTTGAGAAGGGGGGGAAGCTCCCATCAATAATGCAGCCAAGGGTGGGCACCGGGGGCGAGGCCTTTGGGCACAAATGGATGTGGGCATCCATTATATATGAAGCATTACATAACCCCCCCATAAAGAAAAGAATGACTCCCATCTTGTGTGAGTCACTCCACAAAAAAAAAGCTGTGCGTGTATTGTGTGTTTGACAGAACAAAAGGCACAGGCTACCTGCCACTTAAATGTAAACAGAACCCATAATGCTCAGTGAAGCCTGGGTCTGCATATTCCTACCACTGAAATGCTCGGCACTACTAAGTTCCATTCTGAAATACAAAATGCCAAGGGATATTTTCTCCACAACAACCATTCTTTTGTGTTTTTCAGGGGAAAATAAGCACCACAAAAAGCCAGCGTCGGCTCCTTAAGACTGAACTCAAGGCAAAAACTACAGGGGCGGTTTTTATTAAACAATCAAGCATTTTAATAACTCACTACAACTGCCAATTACGGAAAACAAACATGGGTGCCCCCCCCCCCGTCCCTCAAGCACCCTGTAAAGCTGTATTTCTTTTCCTACAAATGATAGCTCCCCCTACAGAAATCCCTCATTTAATCTTCTGAGCAGGTAGTAAATCAGACGAAAGACAGACGCAGCTTTCTGAGGAGAAAGACTCCTTCATTACTGTAAAAGAGCTTCTCAGCATGGAGGATGGCTGATTAAGCCACTCGGGACAAAAGCTGCGGCTTGTTTTAAATTGACCGAGGGCGACTGGTCATCCTTAAATCCCGCAGAGGCAAACAGAGGTTACTGATGCACATTCCCAAGGTCAAATTTCCAAAAAACAAGGACGCCTACTTTCATATCCCCAAGGAGACGGAGGTCTCCCGGGCGACGGCGGCTCAGAAGCGCGGTGTTATTTTTAGCCTTAATCCCAGGTGATGTGTGCATCCACGGAGTTGGGGCGCATTCACTCAGCTCTCCAGTCGAGCAGCCCACAGTGAACCAGGCCATGGTCAGATGTTTCCGGTGCGGATAGGGCTGAGCTTTAATGAGCAGGGACTAGAGGGACCTCAAAACTGTGTGGGCTGGTCACGGTCTCCGCCCCAGACTCTGGAGGAACGAGGGGTCTTAACCAGTCCCAGAATACATGCAATAGCGATCCGAATACCATAACAACAATACATTTATTCACCATTTATACCAGTACATAGGATGCTTTGGTTTTTCCCCATCCAATATCGCTCTCCAGTGAAAAACACACATATACAAAGCTTAAAGTCAAACGCTTATCTGGTGACCCCAGAGTACTTGTTGGGATCAAATGTGATATGATTACTTTGCCAACCATGGGATTCAAACCAGCAAGCTTCTGGTCAGAGGCACAAACTCCTAACCTACAGAGCCATACACGGCTCCCTAAAACCACACACTACCACTAACACCACCCTCAAATAACTGCGCATCGTGGACTTAATAGATTATTTAAAAAATCCAATTTAAAAATCAGTCACTGGAGGATTGGGGTCACTTTGGATTTCAGTTTGGATGATTTAATTGGTTAGCAGACATTCTACAATGTCCAAAAATGGATGTTTACTGAATCTGTCTTAGGTACCTCAAACAAAGGGAGAATTGCAGTCTCAAACATGGCATTAAAGTTTATGAGCTTCACAAGTCCAGTCCCATAGTCACTATGTCAGAAAACGACCTACATCCAGAGGGTTCTCCTCCATTTGTAAAATGGGAAAACATCATAAAACAATAATACAGGGGTAAGAGGTGGTCTGAATGGACACTTACCAACCCCTCGCAACGCGGACTGAAGCTCCGTGGAGGAACACCACCCCGGCCGTGGACTCTATGTCCGTGTGGAACACCCGCCCCTCTCCGCTGAAGGACACCTCACTGTAGATGTGAATCTTAAGGGGGAGAGAGATCAACATACGATAAACCCTGACATCACAGTCACTACATGTGAACGACAGACACATAACCCCTCCAACAAAGAAGAGCGAACATCAGCAAAAATCCAGGCGCCAACAATGGCCGAAGTCCTTCTACAGCAGCTTTTAACTACACCACGTTCCAAATTATTATGCAAATGATATTTTTCTCTGATTTTCCTAAATAGTTGATGCAAATGACAGTCA
>JAODJW010000106.1:17855146-17868210 GCA_026777045.1 Hyperopisus bebe | reverse complement strand
GTTTAATTGAAAAACAAAATATTTAATTTTTATGACACTTAAATACAATTTGCATAATAATTTGGAACATGGTGTAAACTTAATGAAATATTCATCTATGGATCATGGAAAAGCATGCAAACACCAACACAGAAACAGAAATCGGGGGAGGACTGGCAGATGTGTGTCGACTAGTTCATTTCGTGAGACTTTGGTGACCTGGCATAAAAGCCACATCACACCGAGAGCCAAGGTACAGCTTTAACCAGGCTTAACCAGGATTTCTTGTAACAGAAACATAAAAATCACACACATTCGGCCTCCGTAATGTCCCGCAGACTCACAGGGAAACCAAGAAATCATGAGAAACTCCAGAAATCAGAGCTTTGTTTAGTGGAGCGCATGGTTTGTTTGAACACGTGAGGCCTTTTGTCCCCCTTCATACTGTAAGCAGAGGCTGGATAATGTACGCAGAACACAATAAGTTGTTTGTTCTGAGCTGTGTTTCCACTTTCCATCTCGCCTCAGTAGGGACAGTACATCTGAGACCAAAATGCTACGGTATTAGCACCCTGGCTCTGGCCCCAGGAAAGCGGTGAAAAGTCACTGAAGTACACACGTGTGCGGTGATCCTCTCAGTCTTACCCACACAGGGCAACAGGAAGCTACAAACAGGGTTGAGCATTTGAGGTCCAGTAGCTACAATTGCAGACCACGTACTCAACTGGTTGGTAGACACAAAATCATGGTCTGGATTTATAACTTCTGGACCTGAAATGCCCAACACTGGCTACAAAGGAACTATGTGGGAATCGCAAAAAGGTATTTGGCACTTTCATGGACCTTGACCTGCCAGGAAGAGAGCTGTCCTACTTTCTACAACTTGGCATTTTTATAAAACAAAGGGATACTGTCTAGCCAGCCTCAAGACTCTCCTCTGTTCAATTTAGTCTGAAGAACTTGTGAGATCCACATTCTTCAAATCAAGACAAAACTAGGAAACAGAGTTATATGGAATGCCAGACAATATGGAACTCATAATCTTACCTGCGTGGGTCTTGGGATGGCTTTCTGGGATTCCTCATTAATGACATTCTATAAAAAATGATAAGCAGTCACAACCACAGCATCAAGTTTAAGGAGATATAAGTGCATTGAGCTGTACTAGACTTACTTTCCTAGCAGAGAATGAGGAAGCCCCATTGTCATGGTACAGAAAGGCACGAGATTCACGGTCCTCAGCTTTACGTTGCGGCGCACTAGACCTGGCACAGCGTATGTAATTATAGAATGGAGTGCTAGAAATGTCCTTAAACTGAGCTGCTTTTATTCTTTCCTGTGGTGGAGAAACTTGTTTTGTTTGTGTTGTACTCGCAAAAGGTTCCGTCGGGCTGACAGATCCAGGTTGTTCACTTTCGAGATGCCGGTCCTGCAACTCCTCCCCCGAGCCACAAGCCAGGGGCATTGAGAAGCCAGGGGCCTCAACCTCTGGCTGTGCATCCTCCTCATCACCATAGCAGTCCCAGGAAGGGCGGCGCAGCAGGGTGTAGGGAGTCTCAGAGGTCTCCTGATCGCAGAAGGCACTTGACTGTAGACGTTCACTGACAGACTGCAGCAAGGACAGGATGGATGAGGCCTTCTGCTCCATGCTACGCTGCTCCTCCTCCTCGATCAGGGGAGGCTCCCGAAGATCTTCCACACAAGCCTCCTCCCGGATGCCCTCCTCCTCATAGATGGGGGACAGGGAGAAGGGGTACACCTTGCCTCGCCGCGACGTTGGGCTGAGGGTCACCCCGGTGTCATTCACAAACACCGTATCCATCTCCTCCTCCTCGTTTATGATTGGGAACCCGCTCTCACCCTCAGAGAAGTCCATCTCATGCAACCTGTAGAGTGGGCGCCCAGAAATCTCACTTCTGTTGCCCCCGTATATTAAATCTGGTGGCACTTTCTTGCTCAGCACATTAAATCCAGATGTCCTGCTGCTAACATTGTTATAGAAACTTACTCCGGCACCTTGTCCCAGTATCTCTGAGTCCTGCTGGTGGTCCACTGGGAGACCACAGTTATAGGCTTTTACTGCACTCCGCTGCCGCCCGCCCTCATTACTTGGGCTGGATGCCCACTGTAATGCATGACTCTCCTGTTCCAGAAGTTTCTTTCGTTCTTCAATAGCATTCTCTTCCCCCAGCTCAGTCACTTGGCAGACCTTTTCTTCACTCCTGGAGACAGCCTCTTCCTTACTGACAGCTGCCAATTGACCCACAGATTGAATGAGGCTTTCATCTACCCTGCTCTGTGGGTCACGCCGTTCTTGCTGACCCTTCAAACTGCTAGCAGCAGTGAGGCAATCTTGCATGAACCTTGGACTGTGAAAGACATCCATACTGGAGCTTGAGGAATCTCTACTCTTTTCTACATTCAACAGTCCTCTTCTGTCAAATTGCTCCTCTGAACTCTGCAAGGATTCTGATTTGGCTGACGAAATGGCTATTTCAGTAACCTCTTCCATTATTGGTTTGAAAGCTCTGTGCAACTGAAGGTCATCTATCCTTTCCCGTCCCCTATCAAACACTTCGGTTTCCATTTTGTTTTCTAGTCCTTCAAAGATGTAGTCTTTCTCCACTACAGTCATTGACTTACCACTCTCAATTTTCAAATTTACAGAACCTGGGGCAGATAATCTGCATGTATTATGGAATTGTTTATTGCTCTCTGTAGATTCTTTGGACACCTGCAGTTCTTCATTGATCAGTACTTCTCCAGATACTATGGATAGCACTTTGTTAAAATCATTGTCCCCTGAAGCTCTGTCTACCTGTACATTGTCTTTGTCACTTATTCCTGAGAAATTCTCTGGTTGCTCAGACACATTATCAACTTGGTGGACTATATCACCATTATCCCTGTCTAGACATTGTTTTTCAAGGAAGGCTTTGCCAACTGCGATTGATCTACTGTTCTGATTAAGCATATCACTGCTATTTTCATCATTGTGTGAGTCTTCTTCCATCAGAACAGTGGGCCTGACCTTAATGCTTGATAGTGTAGCAATTTCCCCTTTATTGCATCCACTCTTGCTAGCTGAAGAGTCTCGGATCTCCAAAGGGAGTATGAGGATTTGGTTCTCCACAGGAAACTGTTCCTGCTGCCTCGGATCCAGAGAACTCAGTGAGGAGCAGGGCTCACAGAGTATACCAGAACTGATTCTGATGTCAGTGTCAGAACCAACAATGGACTGGTACCCTGAGGACTGAGTGGACCTGCTCCCATCCATCAGGGATCTGCTCGAAGTAATTGGCTCCACAGGGACACGAAACAGGCTGTGGACACCTTGTTCTAAACAACCCCCTACATGCAGACATGTTGGCTGAAAACACCCATCCATACCTTCTTCCATTTCAGCAGTAAAAACAGGGCTAAGTGCTGTACTGGCCATCAGCAGCTCTTGGTTTTCATGCTCAGAGGTCTCAATTTTCTCCAGGGCGGTGAAAGCGTTCTTCAAAACACAGGCGACCAACAGCTTGGACTCAGAATGAAAAGCCTCTGCTTGACCAATGTCTTCCAGGCATGCAAAGCTGCCTGCTATCGACTCGCTGTCACTTTCTCCTGAATCATTCTGAGTTGAAGCCAGCACAGATTGCAGCACATCACTGGCCCCTTCTGTTGGTACAGGGCCCTCCTGACCTTCAGGCTCACCTGAGCTTGACGGTGAAATACAACACTGGGAAAGCTGGCTGTTATGAAGTGGAGAAGCAACAGCATTACTCTGGGTGCCCAGCTTCAGAGCATCTACATTTACCCATGCACTTCCAGACTCAAAGACCATGGAGTCATCTCCTGTTGAAAGTGCCCCCAGTAAGCATCCTCGAGTGGGTGAAGTTTCTGCCTGTCTGACTCCTGATTCTATATCCTTGTTCATAACCACAGGTGCTGCCCCGCCCTTCCCTTCAAAGAGTTCTGATGGACTTTTTTGCATTTTTTGAGTAGAATCCAGAGAGGACAATAGCTGATCCATGTGACCTTTGCCAGGTCCAGCAAGAGGGTCCGTAGCCTGGTCTGCAGCAGCAGCCAGGCAGAGCTCTGGCCCACAGGATAAGGCACTTTGGCTTGAGCTATCCTCCAGCAAAGCCAATACCGGAATACTCGGAGTGGTGGGGAAAACTCCAACAGAGCCCACACCCCCCTCTGATGCCTGGCTGGCTGGTCTTTGGCACAAGCCCACAGAACCAGCTGGTGTAGAAAACTCCTCCCTCGGCGGTGAGGGGTGCGCCAATTCAGTGTCACATTTCTGCTCTTCCTCAGCAGCCCGTGTCTGATGACTTCTCCTCATCTTTTCAATCGCCCTCAGGCCACGGTACGTCCCGTATGTGACGACGGGAGGGCTGGACAGTCCTAGGCGCTGATGCTCATCCACAGCTCGCCACGGAGGCTGGTCAATTGTCACGCTGTGCTCGTGCGTTATGTGGTCATCCTCCCCAGCCGCTTCGTTCGGGGGCCTGTGAAGACACAGAGGCACAAGCACAAGCAAGCTGAGTATTCACAAACACCCATTCCGGCCATGATTTCTCTGAGAGAGCTTGCATGCAGGCAGCAAAAAAACTAAAAAAAAAGTACATATTTTGGGGGGAATGACTTGCCTGAAATCAACTGCTAAGAAGATAATATCGGTTCTTCTTTAAGCAAGAGAGATATATTCAGAGGAGTGATCAGAGTATTGGGGGTTTACATTTTGGTCAGACATCAGTATGACTCGCCTACACATTTGTATCCCAAGGGTACCAAAGAAACCCCCATTCCTTCCCTCGACTTTTTAACGTCCATGTTTTATGACTAAACACTCAACTAATTGTGCTCCAAGTGCTGCTCTCGCATCTTCTAAAACTAGCTGAACCTCAAAAGACAAAATATTGCAATATGCACAAGCATGTTGAAACCGTGGGTTGTCTTAGAAAACCCCATTTGTGGATGGGTTGCTTCGCTTTCCATGGCATGAGGTTATCGCACTCAAACCTTGACAAATGCACCCCCACATGAACCTCCACCTGGGGCTTCAGATTCTGGAAAGATATTTACTGTCACCTCCTGCTGCAACCTTGCTGTGCTATCAGTCACAGATAGGGATAAGAAAAGAGACTATGGAATCCAAAACCAGGGGGAGGGGGGGATTCTATAACAAAGGAGCGCTGAGGTATTGGAACTGATTGGTAATATACACTGGGGGAGGGGGACGGATGCGGGACAGGCTGTTGTGAAAGAAAACAGGCACTGAAAACACTGAACGCTGAACCAGAGCTTTCATTTTGCAAAGGGCCTGAAAACATTCAAGCTCAATTCCCTTTAAATCAACACTAGATTCAAAGAAAAATGAGCGTTTGCAAAAAGATGCGAAAATAGACCACGAAGAATGCGGGAAGTTCATCCTGAATGTGTGGGAGGTAACAAACAGATGTGACTTTGGTTAGTCAGCCTCCAAGGTCCTCGGCGGCCATCTTGCCTCATAACAGTGCCACCTTGGCATTCCACAGTTCCGCAGCATACGACAGCGGCGTGTGGGAGTGCAGCATGAAGTACTGCGTTTGCCTTTAGGTGGTGGTATGGAGTTGACAGTATTGGGTGGATGAGGGTGGAGCCGGAGCTGGAGATGAATGTGGAGTCATAGCTACAAGGACCAAGCTGGGCTGTGACATGTGAATGGCAGACCTAGGAGGAGACAGCATCATGCTGCATGTGCACGAGAATATGCATAAATCCCAGCAAGCACTAACAACACTCCACTAGAGCCGGCCGGAAATGCCCAAGCTCCTTCTGGTAAGTGAACCATCGACCCCTGCTTCCCCCCTCCCTGCTGAAACCGTTCTGCACGAGAGAAGCTCTCCATGACCCGTTTCTTCCTCCTCAATTTCAGCGGGTAGGGCCTCACCCCCCCCCCCCACACCTTCCTGAGTGAGTAATGGCTTCCTTGGGCGGGCACTGGCCGCAACAGCCCTCAGCTTCCGTGCTCTTTGTCTTGCCACACCCCTTAGTCACTGGACAGGACCCTCCTCGCAGTGGGCCGGTCCTCATCCAGCCTCTGTAATTACCCTTCGTCACACACTGCCTGAGTGCTTATTCATAAGCTCCACTGCCGGAATTGCGAAAGCCGTGCACAAGCCACTGTACCCCCACCTGGCTCTCCTCTCAGGCCGTATGGAATGCTCCTTTGTTTAAGGACCAGTTCACAAAAAGACAAGTCTGTTCACACTGCAACCTGCAAGTTTCTTCCAGGTAATTCGAGTTTACTGGCAAAGTCCAAAAACACGAGGTCGGGGCACCGGCTTCTCTCCATTTGTCGTAGTTTGTATGTGAGCTCCGAAACCCTGTGAAGGCCTAAGCACCCCTGGCAGGATGCACCCTTGCCCTGTACCCTGTACTTCCTGGGACAGAACAATGATGTGAATCATATTTGATGAACTCCAGTAAAAATCTGCAAAGATCACCCAACACAAAGGCATGTAAAGTCACATGAACTTATAAAATCTGATGCTCACAGACCTTTCAACAGGATCTGGTCACGAAAAAGAATGACAGCTATAAATAGACTAATTTTTCCCCCATTAATCACTTTGCTATATAAATGGCAAGCTGGATCCTGGACCAGAAAACCAGATGGCCCTTAGATCCTGACCACCAATGAAGCATCAGGAAGACCACCAGGAGACATATGGCCTTACAGGGCAATACCACCCTGATGGCAGCCGGCAGCATCTGCCAGCCCCTGGCCTCCTCCATGTCCTTGCTTAGCTTGTGATGACTCCGCCTCCCCCCCCCCAACCTAATCAGTACATCTCTCTCCTTTGCTGTTTGCGGCTCCCATGTCAGTTTTTCCAGGCGCAAGACTGTCAGTCACACGTAGAGTCCCATCTGCTCTCTAGTTATCATTTTGATGTCGTAATTAAATTTAACCGCCGCCCCCCAGGCGCTTTCCTTGGCCCCCTGCTGCTCTATCCCTCCCATATATAAACAGCATCACACCAATTCATTCGATGTCCCAGCCCTGTCCCTATTCTTCAATCTCGGAGTGGCTATTCCACTCTCCGGTACGTAATTGTGCCGCTATGAATAGAGCGCTTGTTTGACCTACTTCTTGCCGCGTGAAAAGCAGTTTCACCTTCACTAACATTATCGGCTTTTCTCCTCCATCTGAATCCTGCACTTTCTTCCCGGAGGCTGATATTGAATCCCAACTCCCGCTGGTCGGAGGTCGCGCGGTCCCCCCGTCGGAATACTCGCCCCACCTTGCGGGATCAAGCGACAAAAACCAAGAAACATTATTCCCCATCGCTGCTTTCAGATTTTGCTATTTAATCAGCGACGCTGACTTTGCGATGGATGCGCTCCAAGCTCCGGACCTATTCATGGCACCAGATGATGCCAGTGAAGGCTCCTCTCAAGCATTCACTTCTCAAGATCACTGCTGGCATGTCACTCCTGCAGAATCTGATGCTCGCCGTCCACCTCAATGTAGAAAAATTTGAAGGGACAAAGACACACATCCTTCACCATGGTGGAGAACGGCAAGCTCACCTTCTAACCCCTGGAGGATCGCTAGACAAACATTTTTCTTTTCTTTTCCTTCCTGCAGCTAGACCTAGATCTTTTATATGGCCTCCAAAGTAATGAGTCAAATGCCTAGTAACTAGTTTCCCTCTTTCGCTTCACACTTCTTCCAGCAATAATTCCTATTTTTCTACTGCCACCTCATTTTGTGCCCTTTATCGATTTGCTCACATACATTTCCAGTTGCTTTTCCATAGCTAATGCATGTTATAGCACCCACATAAACTATTCTTACGATAATTATATATACATTTGTTCCCCCACACTGCAAAGCCTTGTGATTTATGAATGTCCTCTGAGCCCATAACTAGACAGAAAATAAAACAAGGACATAAAAAGCTACCATGGGAGTTAAGGAAGTAAGAAAATGTGTGTCGTCACTTTGCCCAAGAGACCGAGGAGGGGGAAGCACGGAGAATGCCCCCCCACCAATCTGCACTACTGGCAGATATATTGGTGAGCTTGACAGCTTCACACTGAACCGGACGGATACAAAAAGACAACCAAGATCTTGGTGGAGCACAGGAAGTTAACTGGCACTGGGGGTCCTGGTCCACAATGGGATAACAGCAATTATTCCTGGCGTCGAATTAATGCTGTATGATCTGCTCGTACGATCTGACCCAGCAATCCCAGTAACAGGACTGGGACACACTGATGGCACATTGGTCCAGGATTTAGGAGCAATTGAGGGGTGAGGGGTAACACTGATGAGCTCATGGTGAATGATCACCACGGTGCCGCCCCTCAGGACCTCCCCATAGAGAAGGGGGGAGGCGGAACAGCGGCAGTGTGTGCTTTATCTTTGTAGGTCTGGAGCCACCCGCCGTAATGCACAAACCCCAGACTCAGCAAACGGCGCCTCCTGCAGCTGCAACGACAAAAATAGGGTCCGCAGAGTGCAGGGTCCCGCAGCTGCCCCCAGGAGAAGCCCCTCTGTGAGCCGAGGATGTTACCCCCCTAGTCCATCATTATGCCTGTTGGGCTGGTGACACTGGAACGTTCCAGCTGTCCAGGTTATAGCCAAACCTTGAGGTGACAAGGGGAACTAGCGGAGAGCGTGCTAAAGACCCCCAGAAAAATGGGGTCATTTCCCTACAAGGGGGACAGGGGTCTGTTTATGGAAATCTGCACCTCTCACTACTCACCCTGACCCGACTCGCAACCCGGATTCTAATTGCCTGCAAGGTTAGCCTCCCTCCCCTTTGAAGTTGGTCCCCTCCCCATTTGGACTACAGCTTTGCATTAGTGACGGGTCCACAGACCTAGTACTTAAAGTTTTTAACTGCCGGAAGCAGGGAAACATCTGCTCTCAGGTCAGTACCGCTAGTACGGGGAGTTACCGGCTACGGAGAGGAGGATGAGGCAGGAATGCGTACTTACGAGCACCGGCACTCCTGGAGGTCAGGCTGTCTGCGCTCCTTGCGAGGAGGCTCCGTCTCTGTCCTCTCCTCCACCTTCTGACACGTGTGCCGCGCCCCTGCTTCTCGCCGCACTCCTCCGTCAGGGTCACGCTGCTCTGGGCTCCTCTTCACCGCCCATGTCATTCCCGCGGGGCTGGGCTCCGGCTCCGGCGCCTCCCGCTCCTGCCGCTGCTGCCCAGCGTCTGCGGGCTGCTCCTCTGTCTTGCCGGGTGACTGGAAGAGGCTCCCCAGCTTCCTGAAGAAAGCATCTAAAGAAGCTGTGGGCGTGGCCGGTGCCGGGGGGCGGGAGGCGGGCGAGCCGGGGGCGGGCTGCGAGGGGGGGGCTCCCGCATCGGCCAGCACGCTGTCCTCGCTTTCCCCTCCAGAGCCGCGGAATGGCTGAAAGGAAGACGCCCCCCAGGAGAGACACGGCAAAAGGGGGGAACAGAGAACCAGAGAAAGAAGGAGGGTAGGAGAGAGAAAGAAAGAGAGAGAGATGCTGATTAACTTTCCTGCCACCGCACCGGGACGCTCAAACGATAGAAGAGAGAGACGAAGATATTCGGAAAACAGAGGCAGAGAGAGGGGAGGGAAAGTGAGCCGCGATGGGCGGTAAACTCAGCCTCTGCCCGGCTCTCCTATAGCAGAAGCTGCCGCTCCCTGATGCAAATGCACCTCGGAGGCAGAGCAGCCGCGTTCCCCTCCCCCTCCCCCTCCCCCAGCCCTGCCTGCATCACCGTTAACTCTTTCCCTCCTGCAGCAGTGAGCGGGCTGCTCTCTCCTCTCCTCTCACCCCCACCCCAGCAGGGCTTGCAGACTTTTCACCAGCATCCCGGCAGGCTTACGGTGCTCACACTGTGTCACATCCACATTTGTGTACTTACCATAAAGCTCCTTGCAATTACACCACAGAACCAGGCTGACATCACAGTCCTGGCATTTGTCTGCAGCCATAATAACCTGCCATGCATCTCCAGTCATGACAGGACAATCCAACAACCTCCGGGTCCTATACGTAATGTATACTCTAACACTAAATAGTCACTCTGTAGTGATTAGTATTCTTAGTACCTTACCTTTCATCATTATTATTATTATCCTTAATTATTGTTACTATTTCCAGTTTTGTCAGTCTTATTATTCTTTGTTCATCTGCCTCTTTTCCTATTGCATTGTGGTTTTTTTACATGTGTAAGCTACTAGATGGTTAAATTTCCTTCGGAATTAAGTAACTGAAGTAAGTCAGTACAGTATCCATCCACCCATCCTTCTATCCAGGATCTGACACTGTTATAAACAGAAAGCAGCACCACTGTGTTTATCACATCACCTTTCAGTAGCATAAATATGTAGAAAATAAATGCATTAAAGGTCCAATACAGAGCATACACTGTTCCATATTTCCCCAGGCTCTTGTGTGCCGAAAAAAAGGAGGAAAGGGGGTCAGAATTTTATGATGTCCCTTTTTCAGGGTCTGACTGATCCATTTGCTATACATGTACTCCTATGTGACTGAAATCATAATCTTACATTTTCAAAAGAGTGATTTTTCGAATCACTCTTTGCAACTATTTACTATTCTAATCCACATCTGCACAGATTTACAGTTGACAGTATCACAGTCAAATCCTAGATGCAGTGTTCATGTGGAAAAGCCAACAGACACCACAACTGCAAAAGTGGAAACATTTTAATTCAAATATTTAGAGATCACACATCCGAGTGTGAGGTTAACATTAAAGTCAGCATCCACTGCTCACTGGCGCACTAGTCAGCTCTGTCGCTAAACAATGGCAGTTTTGCACTGCAACGACTCGTAGTGAAAATGTTATGAAATTAATGCGGATGGTCTGGAGCCGATGGCATCAGACAGAAGCAGCAAGAGAAGGAGTTTTAGCAAGCAGTTTAAGCGGGTATGTGGTGAGACATGGGGTAAAGTTACAGGACCGGGGGGCTGGGTGCTGCCCGGCTGAATACAGCCTTTGGCTGAGCTTAGGAGATCCGCAGAATCCAGAGTGTTCAAACGTGTACGTGAAGAACACAGAAAGGTAAGAAGCAGCTCAGGAACCATCTTGTCTTCATACCTTAAGCTGTTTCTCCTATTACATTGAACCTTTCTCTCTTAAATGCAATCGCAGTAAACGCGCTTTGTCATGTGGTGTAATAAGAAGAGTATGACGTTAGGGTACACGAAGGTCATGATTACACCACAGCGTGGCACTGTGGGTCACTGGGTGTCACTGTTGCCTCAAACCTCCAGGGCTGTGACAAGACAGCGGCAGAAACCACCTCAAGAAAAGGTTCCTAAACATGATTACCCACCATGACTGTTGCCTATGGGCGGGGCCACAGGGATTCTGTCCATAGCTGAAAGTTGATTGGTCCCCAGAGTGCCCCTGTCACTCACCAATTCAAAGCATATCATTGGCTAATGCTAAGGTTGTCCCCCTGCATAAATTATGGCTCTCTGATGCCCTCCATATAAAGAAAAAAAAACATAACTAGCCCTACTCTGGTTTGTCATTTCTATACTTATAGAATCCATTCTACAGGAGTCAAGGAAGAGTTTTCACTTCTTCAAATGCTGGAAAATTGGAATAAACGATGCAAATGGATCCAGTGTGACACCTCACCACTTGCATGTGTGAGGCATGATCGGAGAGTGGGGGAGGGGAGGTGCTCCACCTGTGTGCCACCCTGGAGGGGCTGTACCTGTCAAGTCTGACATCAGCACCCTGGAAACAGTGCCGAATGAATAATCAACGGGAAGCCCAGCGTACTGCCCCCTCCAGCCCCTCCAGTCCATCACCACCATCAGCCTTGACCAGCAACCCCCCCCCCCCCCGCCCGCATCCCATGTTTTTTTCACCCTCGACAACGGCACGGATTAGATCTCCAAGGCTCCATTACCGTAGGCCCATTCAGTTTTTGGAACCCGGCCAGGACCCGCCAGGACCTTCTCGACCCATAAAAGTGTATTTCAGTCCACATCCCTAAACAAGTTTTAACCACATGACTGCTACTACTTTAAAGCAAAATCCACACCGTTACGTTTTATGCTGCTAAAGAGTATCACTTTATGCTATATACCATATATCTATATTGTACATATTTTATTATATAATATGTAGCATTAGTGGGAAAGAACATAGTTTTGCTGTACATGTACAATGACAAACATTTTATTTTATTCTACAGCTAAAATATGAAGCAAAAACACATATTTTGTTATGTATAACAAAAATGTGTACCACAGTTTGCCTCACTGATTTGTGTGTACACAGTATCGTCTTCTGAAAAGTATTTTTCTTCTCGCTAAAGTTTCCCTTAGTACAATTTCAGCCCAAAGCAATTCAGTCAATGTTAGCTGCTCTAAGCCAGTGGTTCACATATAATATTTTATATCATATTCCCGGTTTGAAAGCAACACTTCCTCCACCTCACATACCAAACTGAACCCTTCTGCCGTAAGAGCGAACAAACGCAGAGACAGAGTCGTCGAGCTAAACAGGCCAGACAGGAAACTAAGGGACACAACGAAACCACAGAAAACCAGTGATGTAATTCATATAGCCCAGTAAACGAGTGAAGTCAGGGATAAAATGACAGTACAGCAACGCAGAAATGCGGACTGTGTTTTTGTTTGCTCTGCAAAGGACACTCAGTGCTTCTATGATCCTCTTACCTCATAAAATGCTTTGTGTTTTCAGCTCCCTATATGTCACAGGAACCCGCCAAGATAACCGATCGGCCGATACTATGGCTTTAGTCTAAAAGCCCTGGAAACAATGAATGAACATAAGGTCACGTCTCACCGCCTCTCTGCACAGACTGCAGATTAGCGTGTTTATCCAGTAGCGCCTCTCCCAGCCAAAGGCATGACCACTGGCCCCCATTAATGCTTGCGACAGGCCCCATCCTCCCAAAAGCTCACAGAAGGCCACATTTCATTCAGATCCCCACACCCGAATGGCGGAGGGTCCAGTAAAGCCATTTGCAGACCGGTGTGCATTTAGTGACACGGTCCCACTCAGCTGGGTGCTTATCGCTGCTCTCTGCGACGACAGCCCCACAGCATCCCGA
>JAODJW010000106.1:17830723-17855139 GCA_026777045.1 Hyperopisus bebe | reverse complement strand
TCGGTGAGGACAAGAATATTCGCCCAACGCTTGTCTGGCCATCCAGTGACAGGCAGAACCGGAGTGGGCTACTGTATGCGCACCACACCGCTTACCCCCCAACGTCCCCCACCCCTGCTTTGGTCACAAACCCCCCCCCCCAAGGGGGGCAAGAAAGCTGGCTGGCAGCATGTGAACTGGACGAGTGTGCACCAACTGCCCTCTGCTTCCTGGTACATACTGGCAGCAGAGGGGGGGAGGGGGGTGCGGAGATAATGCTGAAAAGGCTTAACAGGGCTGAAAATTGGGGGAGGGGGCAAACAAAAAGCACTTTAGTATAGCAATGTGTGGTTTGTGGCTCTGTGGGTTAGTATGCTGTGTCTGTGCTCAGAAGATTGTGAGTTCAAATCCCAGGGTCAGCAAAGTCAGTTTATGGTTGGGGCCCCTAAGCGAGGCCCTTGACCCCCAATTGCTCCAGGGATTGACAGAGTCAGTTCTCTGACCCTTTGGACAAGAAAGTCTGCTAAATGGATCCAATATTACTACTGTCAAAGTACCATAAACAAACCATAAATCAGCTCCACTCAAACATGCTGCAATTCTGTTTGTATGACAGCTGCAAGAGCGCTGACGATTCGGAAGAGGGAGAATGAGGCCAGTTGGGACCCGTTTCCCTGACCTCAGGAATTCAAGCGTTCTGTATCAGAGTGTGAATCACGTCGGCCTCTGTCTAGTTAGCAGGCATTTTCAGCCAAAAAGAGTAGACAAAGATACAAGAGCACATTTATTTAGCTATATTTTTTTAATGTAATAGGCCTATATTTAGCAGAAAGCAGGGTCAGACAGTCCCTGAGCAATGGCGGCGGCGGGGGAGGCTAGGGCCTTGCTGAAGAGCTCAATGGCAAAATTACTCCACTGACTGTGGGATTTGAACCAGTGACCTTCCGACTGCAGGCACAGTGTCCTAACCCACTGAGCCACACACCCCCCTTCTGAGCACTGGATTTGACATACATAAACACTGATCTATCCATTGCATGTCTCAACTGGGATGTCTAAGCAGTAATTAGGGCAGATGATAGTACTCAGCAGCCTGTACAGGGCCAGGGGGTGAAGGCAGCAGACACACCTCCACAGCATCATAGCACAGGAGAAAACTCAAGGCAAACATAAACCCATCCTCCAAAGTTTTTTCTGTAAGTAACTGCGTGTTGTGACATTGCTGGATTCCAAGACACAGTTCTCAAACACTCAAACTCTCAAACCCTCATGCTGTCTGCAGAAGATACACAGTATGACAGAGCCCAAAACTGTCGGGTTGACAGTACAGTTACGTAGGTTAAAATGCTGGTTTGCCAACTATCACGCACCCTGTATGACACTCACGCTTTCAGACTCTCACGCAAGAAATCTTACGGTAAATCTGTATTATTCCATTATACTGTAAACCAAAAATCAGCTACATCAAAAGCGTTGGGTTAGTTTGCAAACCAGACTACAGACTATTTACAAGGTAATAAAACGGTTACATAGATATAATGCGTATGAAGATTTGTCTCATATTGGAAATCTCATGCCAGCCATGCAGCTGACCTAAGCTGGCAACCCTGAAAGTGACTTAGAGATACACACATCCACAAACACACACACACAGGTCCTACATGTATACAGTCATACACCTGCAGGGCAGACCTGCAAAAACAGCTCCGAGTCACAGCTTAAGTAATTCATATAAAATCGAATTCAACAACAATAAAAAAAAACGGCTGAACGTGCGCGAAATCAATGTTTACTGTATGTTACCGATCGGACTCGGGGATGGATAAACAAGCCAAACACAAACTTAACTACAAACCATTTCTTCTTCACTGTCAACAAACAAAATACTATTTACTTTCAGGCCAATCGGTGAAAAATCCCTTTGCTGAGCTACGGTGCACGTACCTTTGATAAGTCATGGGCGAACTCCGGGCTCTGTCCCTCTTCTCGATCATCTTCCGGGACAATTGAGCTGAAATCAAACGGACGGGCAGCGCAAAAACGCTGATCAGAAAAGCCTGGCGGCTTGCTTACTGTGATCATTACCACACGTACACGACCCGTCCAGTTCAGTACTAGGTCTGATCCCATGAGGTACGAGCTTCAGCTCGATCATGTCCTGTGGACCCGAGCTGGGTGTGACTTCACGGTTCCTTTAGGCGCCAGATTTTATATTAATCATAACTGACTAAAAGTATGAACGTCCTTGTGTGAATTAATCGTTTCCTTTGAACACTTAATACAACTAACAACTAAATGTAATATGAAACACTGATTTATCTTAAGGCGTCTCGTTACGTTGTAAAGTTAGGACAAAATGTCCCCATTACTACTATACATTATAAACATAAAGCATTTGGTGCAATCATAAATATTTAAACGTTGTAATAGTTTTTCCAGAAGACTACAGTTAAACTATATTCAATGACGATACCAATAGAAGAAGCACGGACTTAAAGTATGTTGCGCCGCGTTACTAAATCTGTCCGGAGGCTACAGTGACCATTCAGTGGCCAAGTGTTACACTCATGACAAATAACAGCAGTTGTCTCACGTTTGCACACGCGGGGACAATGATCCGTCAATTAAAACCTTGTGTTGGGACAGGATCGGTTATCCGGTTTTGTGTTTCCCCGTCTTACCTGCTTAGGCTGCTGCTTTTCTCCTCGCTCTGCGATTTACTCCTTAAAAACAACCTGGAAAAGTTTCTAGCGATGTCTTCCTGCCATGAACTCTGCCTTTTCATGCTTGACATACTGGCACTTTTAAAAAGCAACGAAATAAAATAATCACATCGGGACCGAGATTTCCAAAGTCGAGTGTAAGCTATAACTTAGGGAGTGATTTACTTGGCGCACTGTCAGTTACTTCATATTTACTCTTCAGGGTATGGTTGTGCGTTCCCACTCCGGACCTTCCCAGCTACCTCAACGGTAGTGGGCTACATTTAGGGAAGAGGAGGAGTTTATTGCCTGGGCTGACTAATCTGTGTCATGCTCCATAGTACGTTTAAATATCTGCATTATTTTTGTAAGTTTTTTTCAAGTTAGACAGCCGATCAGATCAACATTTGTTTATAATATATTTAATACTTAAAGCAAAGTGTGGAAAACATGATTGACTTGCCTCGGCGCCATTTCATTGCTTTTACACACCAAAGCGTGTCAAGCGGGTCGCCATGGCCGCGTGTGTATTTTCGGCGTTTTGTTGCAGTTGCTCTTTGATCAGTCACATAACTTTACTCCCTTGACTGTGGAGCGCCAAGTCTCACTGGAACTCGACAAAACTGTTAATAACCTTATAAGAACAATCCCGTCACCCCCGGGGGTATTGGTGCGTATCAGATAACATAGTTAAAGCGCTAGTAGACGGCGTGTTTTGGCGCGCCGGGATAGGGGGATATTGCGTTTCAGTGGTCGTACACATTTCCTTACACTGGACTGTGTCCCAGAGAAGTGCAACTATAATGTCGCCACGGAAGCAGGGCTAGTCTCCTTAATATCCGCCAGCTCAGCTTTCCCGAGTTTACAGTTAACCACTGCGATTTGACAGCAGTTATTAAGACCTTCTGCAAAATGACCACATTTCTGGTGGGATTTATTTTTAATGAACCCGGTATCCGTTTTGCCTACAGTGTTTCCATTTATAACTAAGAAGAACCAAACATAACGTTATTTACACTGATGTAATAAAATATCCGTATTTAACGTTCAGGAAACTGATTGAAGCTGTATTATTAGTACTATTATTATCTTGCCGTGACAGCATAAAAAAGCTTATTTTCCCTTATTGTACTCGTGTCCATCTAGACCACATGATGATGTGACAATGACCATATCATTTTTTATACTGAGGTGAATAGTTTACTGGCAGTGTTTTCAGTTATGGCTATTATAGCTGGTTAATTTCATAAACTTGCGTCTCACCGCACATGCATGGTATTAATCATTTTTTTTTATTCTGTAGCTTACTATACAATACCAAAAAATGTCCAAAAACACAACAGAATGTGCAATGCAATCAAAAAATAACTACTAAAATAACTCGTATTTAAACTGTACATCATGAATATTGTTCAAGCCGTAGCATGTTCATTCTTGTGGTAATGCGCTCTACAATGCACTATGCAATAAAATGGTACTGAGATTATTCTAGGACAAAGCTCCCTGCAACACAACGAAATCTGATGTAGGAAATGTGAGTTTCTGGGTAATTAATCGGAAAATCGGAAGTTGTACAGAAAAAAATCCAACTACTCTTACTCAGCCAGCCGTTCATACAAACAGATTGAATTGCGGAGACAGATGGTGGGCAAAAATACCTTCTAGCGGATAAATAACTCTCCACCTTTCGGTCCATACGTAACATATATTGGTGAGTGGCGCCCCCTGCTGCACATACCCAGAAATACTTCGTTTGCTCAGCAACCAACCGAACCTAACGTCTTCCCCTGGTTACACTAGGCCACGTGATGTTATGGGGAGTGAACTCAGTTCCTGGTAAGTCATTTGCCAGAGATCATGACCATGTGATAATAGGAATAAAACAGGTCTGGCAACGTGTCCTCATGTCTCTAGGTTGGGGGGTTGGATCAAATCTCTACTCTGTTTATGATTGGTGAAGTCCAGAAACGTGCAGTTATGCTACATCTGTAAAGTTCAGGGTGTCCCCTGCCTCGTGCCCTGTGATGGATTGGCATCCTATCCAGGGTGTCCCCTGCCTCGTGCCCTGTGATGTCCTGGCATCTCATCCAGGGTGTCCCCTGGTTTGTGCCCTGTGATGTCCTGGCATCCCATCCAGAGTGTCCCCTGTCTCGTGTCCTGTGATGTCCTGGAATTCCTTCCAGGGTGTCCCCTGACCTGTGCCCAGCGATGAACTGGCATCCTGTCCAGGGTGTCCCCCTGCCCTGTGCCCTGTGATGGACTGGCATCCCGTCCAGAGTGTCCCCTACCTTGTGCCCTGTGATGGACTGACATCCCATCCAGGGTGTCCCCTGGGCTGTGCCCCGTGATGTCCTGGCATCCCATCCAGGGTGTCCCCTGCCCTGTGCCCTCTGATGGACTGGCATCCCATGTGTACCCAGACATGGCATCCCAGAGTGTACCCTGCCTTGTGCCCTCCCCCCAATGTGCTGGATAAACAGTTATGGAAGATTGATTGATATTTACACTTACAAAGAAAAAAATGACGCAACTAGGCCTATATATTTCAAAATAGAGCAAACATTAGCAACATTAAGTGTGAAGCTAAACCTCATAGCCTGAGTATGACTCAGTGGGAAGTATGAGACATTTTCTGCGAACAACTCTGCCCTCAAAGCTTTTCACAACCTGGTTTTCATCTCACACTAAGGCATAATTAGTTAGGCCTGATTAGGCTCTAACACGGCACTGACCTACATGTCAGCTCTACTAAACGTTACAGGCTGCAGGTCATGAAAAATATTACAGGTGCATTTCAGCAAGTTAAAATGTTTTTTCCTTAATTTGTATCAGCTGTGTCTTTTAAAGAAAATTATACAAATGAATATAATAGAAAATTGTGTAGTATAATGTAAAATATGATTTTATTGATAAGTCACGTTAATGGGGGTGGCACGGCGCACAGTGCTCGATGGATAGATGGATAGATGGGTATCAAGTTAATCTCGCAGAATACTTTAAAATGTAGAATGAGTAAGAAGGTGCTAGCAGTGGCGTTGAAACCGCTACACGATTGAAGATTGTATTGGCCACTAGGGGTCTCATTTCCCCTTCTCTTTTTCCCAATTCGCGGTTTCTCGTTTGCTAGGCTGTCCTGTGTTTAGCAACCATCTCACCTATGACCGTACTCTATATTGTTTACAAATAAATCATACATTTTTGTGGGCAGTATTTACCTAATAAAACTATAACTCCATTGTTGCCATGTGGTACATTTCTTTTTTTCTACTGATTTAATGAAAATATTTAACTAATTAAATTAAATGAAATTTTATTTTGACTTTTATTTGTTAGACCTACTTTTTAAATTATTTGTAGCATTTCATAAAAATACATCAATATTACTAAAATGCGTGAATTTTTGTTCAAGTTATATTGTGAGACGAAATACACCAATGTTAACATCCACTGATGAAAAATAATTTAAAAACAAGGTCTCTCAGTACGGACTAAAATATTGTTATTATTTTTAATATGAAACACGGTTTGTCTCCTGAACTTGGGCATTTTTGTACGGCGGTAATATTTCTCAACATTTTACTCATACTTTATAATTCAGCAAAAAGCTCAGTAAACCAAATTAAGAAATAAGTATACATTTAAACAGCTATATATCTCATTAACAAATAGGACTCCCTAAACGGTTAATACAGCCAATTAATGAAGAATACGCGCTTGAACTTTAGGCTGGTTGTTTAAAACAAAGTTTAATCCATACGTGGAACGTGTGCGTGTGAATGGTTCGTTTAATGATATGGTACTGAAATAGTGATTAGCAAAAGAATTTTTTGCAGACATCTTGTGAAAGAACACGCGTGTTGAAACTAAACAAAAACCATGTAAACTTGGAAGAAATGACGGTATAATTGGATCCACGTTTATTAATAGGAGCCAGAAAACAAGTCCGACAGCCACCTCTCTCCATTTAAAGGGGCATAAAGGAAACAGATCTCCTGTAACTTAATTGTCTGTTTGTTTTAAACTTAATAAGTCTTAATTGCCCGGATTATTCTCGTCGTGGTGAGAAGCTGCAGTGTTCTGCAGACCTCAATTAGAGGAACCGCTAAGCAAACGTCTGAGTGGGGTGAGTGTTGGGTCTTGTGGGCTATAGGCGTGTTCTTGTTTTTACCTGTTGGGGGGCCTGTCTATTTCAGCGCAAACCATCAAATCTGTTTTTCATATCTGCACACGATGCCCGAGAAATGCGACGCAGAATGATGAGTCGATGCTCTCCAGCACCCAGCCCCACGACAGCGTACATTAAACGTCAGCGATCTCCCCTTAACTATTCCAGTTCTACTAAAATGTTTCCATAAGGTGAAAGTACAGCTTATTGTAACTTTTTGTGCAAAAGCAAGTACAAGTTGTGCGACAGTGTCTGCGCCCTGTTGTTTTTTTCATGATTTTAAATTAACATCTGATTTCGGTGTAGATAGAATAATACAACCGTCAGTGGGATAAAAATAAGTAGGGCCGGTGTATTTTTAAAATAGGCCTACCGCAGGGCGATAAGGAAGGGAATGACTGGTGCTGGGCTGTAATCATTTGGCCACTCATTGTGCTACAGGTCAGCGCACAACCTCAGCAGACGCATAATTAGCGGCAAGTTCAGTGTCTCCTGGGGAAAATGCTTGTAATAATAAAGATTAGACTAATATTGTGCCGATAGAGGATTGCAAGGGAGACTGACTGCTTCCATGGCTTTATCAAGGAAGTCTCAATTATGGGGTGCACTTACAATAATTCGGTTTGCCCTCTTATGCATCTCTACACATTCCGTGTAATCTAAGGCGTTCGCTAGCGCATATTCACGTCGAGTAATCTTTTGTGGGTAGATGGTGCGGGTTTGCATAAAACGAATGTAACTTTAGCCAGAAGTGCCATCTGTAGTGGCCGGAAGCCATATGTCTGCCATCAGGGGGAGAGAGGGATCTTGGGGCCACCTTACTGAGTAAGAAGTATTAGTCCTCAGGGACCCGAAGCTGGGGGATAAAACAGAGGGTAGAATATTATAGATGGAGAACTACATTTTCCAGAGCAAATCTTCCGTCCCGTGGAGTATTGATCCTCAGGTCTGCATTTCATCAAAAGTAATATGTCTGCTTTTGGGGGAGAAAGGAGCACTTGTTAAATAATACTGCGGTGACAATGCGATGCTGTTTTACTCAAGCAATCAGCATGTGAGTGTGCGTGTGGCACGGGTAATGAAAACAGTCCTCAGCTCCAGGGTTCTGGATTTTTCCCTTTTCCTGCTTTTTTTTGCTTCTAATTTTGGGCTTTAAAAAGTGGAACAATTTATTCAGCGTTTTTCGCCGCCCGAGTCCTTCGGAAGGACGCTCTAAGCCAAGCCTTGTAGCTATGCAGCACTTCTCGAAATCCGCTAATTTGTGAAAGACTTTCCCTTACGCGGGGCTAATTAGGGCTAATTAAACAGAGGACTCTGATTTATGGTTGGTGCGGGTCAGGCGAAGGCGTCTCTGGAAGACCGTGTCCAGGAGTTACATAGGAATAAGAGCGCTAAATATATTCCATATGTTGGCCTCACTGTATCGCCCGTGTGGCAGACTGCTTTACATTGGGCGGGACGGGATTCACAGAGGGCGCCCTGTGAAGTAAGATTTAGTCTAGGAGACCAGTGACACGTCAGATCCCAACTCCGTGTTAAGCATTTCCACCCCGGGGGTAAAGGGAGTACGGGAAAGGGCTGCACGAAGGCTGGGATTGACCAGTAGGCCTCACCCGCACCACGGTGCTGGACCAAGTCACCTGACGCGGGTCTTGTAGTTTTTGGCGTTACGGTTCGCACTCGAAAAGCATACGTCTTTCTGGCATGATCTCAAGATGCATCAGCGAATAAAGATTTAAGGTGTCGAGAAAGCTAAAAATGTCTTGGATCTTTGGCTGCTGGTGTCAAACGCACCAGCTACTTATAGCTCATTGAAATGGCATTTCTGAACGCTTCAGACGAAACACCACATGACCTTGCAAACAGCCATTTGGCTCGAAGTTAAGGACATGTTCCATTAGGGAGCCATTAGGATTAATAGGGGCGGTAAATTTGCCTGCCATTAACCACTTTGCTGGCGCGTGTTTTGCTTGCTTCGCACCCCTGCTGGAGGTGTGTGCCACGATTTTATGAATCTGTAAAGAATGAGGACAACGCCGCGCCTGAAAAAAATGTCTAGGACCCAGAATTTTGACTGTTGTCTATGAAATCCTGTATGAGAAGTTTTTTTTTTTGTTGGCAATGATTATTTTCTGTAAATGCATTTTAAAAATCTCTTCAGAGAGACTCCATCCAACAAAATATTTGCAGTGTCTGTTTCATTCAGGTGAATTGATTGTCATCCCATCCATGGTGCACCCCAGCCTCGTATCGAGTGCTCCAAGACCTCCTCCCCACGATCATGACCAGGATTAGTGCTTAGTAGATGGGTGCATGGTTGAATTTCTGGTCTGTGCCTTTCTGAAATGTAATCTCAGGAGAAAGTTTATATTCGAAGAAAAGAGCTGAAAATGAGCCTGGATGAACAAATTCACTGTCAGCGTTTGACTGTAGTGCTGATAAGATGTAAATCATTTTCAGTTATTCATGCAAAATAAAATAATTCGAAGCACCGTATGGATCGAACATTTGTTAGTCACGATGGCTTAGGTCCAGTAGAGGGCAGTAAAGCGTAAATCAAAGACTGCAAAATGGAAACGCTGAGCTCGAAGGGTAGAGGACGGGAGAATAGCCGTTAGCGCATCGCCAGTGTTACTGCATTAATAGGCCCTATTATGGTCAGAGGAATATGACCTTACATCTTGTAAATTTTAAACTAAATTAAAAGAATTGTCTAAAATAGAAATTTTAACCTTTTAAAATAAATGCAAATTTTCGATATATATCGAATATAAATAGACCTGTATAGGGCTATAAAATGGTTGCCAAGGAAAACCATGGGAGATTAGCCTGTGGTTTTTATTTATCAACGTTTAACGTTTAGAAATATCAATAAATTTTTCACTATTTTTTTTCAAACACCATGAGAACATACATTAATACAGTCGCACGCCCAACACTTGAATCTAGTTGATATAACCTAAGGAAATATAGGCATATATTTAAATAAAAACGAGATGATGGAAATCGCCGTTAAAACCAATCTTGTCATCAAATAACCAATCTGTCGATTCTTTTTCATGTGTTCAAGCTTTTTTTTTTAATACAAATCAATAATTATTTCCAGGGGCACTACAGAAAATCCGACTTTTTCATAAATGAATTCGAACAAAATTGTGTGTTGAATGTCGTTTTTGTGATATGCTAAAATAAGCAGCAGTTTGTCATGAATTATATATTTGCCATATGTCAACAATATAGATATATAAATGTTAAACATAATTACTCATTAGGCATACAACATACCCGTCAAAGGGAAAGAAATTTAACTGACGTTACCTTAACAATCTAATATTTAATGACAGTCTCAACGTTTTCAAATGACCCATTTTCATCATCTGAAACTATGAAGAAGTGTAGTAATTAATTATGACAACACTACAGTCAAAATTTGCTTATTTAAATGTAACTTGCTCTGTGAATGTCAGATTTGTGCATTACGAACGACTGATCTGCAGTTACAGTATGCAATGTCTATATGTTACCATGCGGTGCTGATAATCTCCATGCATGAGTACCTTTTCTGTAAAAGCAAAATGGAAAATGCGCTCTTACAACGATTCGTTTCTCCCAAGGCCTCTTTGGGCAAAGCAAACAAGTCAATGCAGAGCCCGTTACAGCGTGTTTACCCCGAGTCTCTTCCCACGAGCTGAAAACCCTAAGAGGAACAGGATTAACGTTATGCGATATAAATGAAGATATTTTCAAGATTTATTTTCAACCTGCTGAGTGTGTTTAACCTCAGGGGTTAAGAATCAGCAATTCAGCCTCAGAACATTATAAACCCACCACATAATACGATAGCACTGGAGAGGGAATATGATTAACAGTACAAACTGTTATATGGAAGATGTTCTGGGCTGAAAGTCGTAACAACCAATAGACTTTACTGAAGTTATTTTGTATTAGTGGTAGCATTTAGGGAGGAATAATCATAAAATCGCTTCTGAGCCGTTGCGAGACAGAATAATTATATTTCTTCGACGAAACAGGCAAGATGGGATGTTGAATCACCTTCAGCGTCCTTACTTCCAGCGCTACTATTCTCCGACGAAAATGGCTCTCGATTACTGCCGCAGCAGGTTAATGGACTAAATTTTAGACGAAATGTCCCGGCTAGGGGAAAAGACGAACGATCCCCGTAAAAATGGGCAACAGGTGAAATTCTGCCATGGTCATTTGCCCTCTCTGTGAACTGCCATACAGGTGCGCAAAGGCATTGTCGATAGATTAGATAAAGACAACAAAGGAAACGTAATCTCTCAGCAGAGCGTAAACGCCTGACCCAGCGTCGCCTGAAACTAACGTATTTCGTCATTTTCATAGGTCTATTTCAATATGTATTAATAGTCTAGATCTGATTAATGCAGACAACGGAATCCATGCTATGCGAGGAAAGTATCAAAGCAAGATAACCTGCCAAGGAACATAATACAAAATGGGACAAAAGTTCATTTATATTCCGGAGTAATTGTTGTGTAAAATGAATTTGCAGTGCAGTGGTATATTGATCCATTCAGTGACAGAAAACTGATTACCGTTCCCCAATAACTCGAGTTTACCGAGCAGATTAGTTTTTTTCGTTCTTTTATTTGCGATGGAGGTTCTTTTATACAAGAATCTCTACTTAACGCCGACACTGCAGCTGCGCGGTTTCCAAGCTTTAGGACTTTTTTAAAAAGGATTTAATGGTGGTGCCCTGGGGATTGATGTTTGTGTTTCAGTGTGTTTGTATGTGTTTCGGTGCATGTGCGCTCATATCTCTTAAGCTATGTTTTTATTTATTTAAGGAAACAACACGTTCTTTAACTGAAGGCAGTTTTATTTTTGTTGTTATTTTTAAATCTAGTTGGATTACCTTTTCTGCGAGGCGCAGCTGGATGTGTATCATGGAAAAACAAATGAAGGCACCAGTTAATTACCTTCGCAAATATTTTTTCATTTATATTTGAATCGAAACTTTTATAAAATGCCAGTATTTGTCGTTGAACGTTAGAAAATGTTATCTAAAGTTTTGTTGTTAATTGGTGTTAAGTGCTTTGCATACACTATTATTTGCATCAGTCATATGAACTTTAATGCATTTCATCTAGGTCTATATTTAAAGTTAATTTTTTAGTAGTATAAGGTGCTTCCATGGCCCTGTGCTGGCAAAGCATATGGAAAATAGATGGACTGCAGATGGATCACAACACTGATGTGGACGAAGCACCAAGACAAAGANNNNTATTTTTTAAGCTTTGCTTAATTTAACATTAATTTAGTGGTATGAGTGATGTGATGCACCTGGTCCCAACCGATGTGGAATTGTCTGTATACCAGGGGAAGTGTGCTTTACTTTGCTTTACTATAGCTGGAAATTCTGTTAAACATTTAGGGTGAGTATTGTTAAAATGAGTCCCTTTCTGAAAATGTTGCTTCCTGGGAAAATCATCGCAGTGTCTTCAATCCCAACTTGACACCATTCTAAATGCAGGAATGCCCCTTGAATACTATATAGAATAAAGAGTATTTAACTTTGCAGTTAATATATGTGTATTAACTGTCCCATGTTCACAATACTCAACTAAAATGATTAGTATATAATGTATAATATATTTCTGTTTTATTTAGGCTTCTTTTGGGTTAAAGCTGAAGGTGATTGTTAACATTCAGTTTAGTTAAACTCATTTTGAATAATGTTTATGTAATCTGTTTGTAAATGTAATATCTATGTAAAAATGGGCCCATTTGGGAGTAATAGGAAATTAACTATATGAAATCATTTTTAGACTGTTTTTTTTTTCGTGAATTCCTCACATCAGTAAAGTATGTGATTTATGTAATTTATATAGGTGTATTATATGTAGGCTGACAGTTGTACACATTCACCTCTGGGAAGACACTCTCCATGAATTGCTGTGGCTCGGTGCATCTCCTGTTCTTCGAAATGCCAAGAGTGATAACAGAGATACACTGAACAAACAGAAATAACCAGTAACTGAGTGTTTGTTACAGTTAAACTCATTAAAAGGAACAAGAGGGATTGGAGTCTTTTGCAAAGTGTGATTCGCATGTTGACTCGGCGTGAGGAAATAGTCAGGCCAAGAACTTTGCATAACCGCGGCCGGGTGGCCTAAACAGATTGAAAAGCTGGTGTTACTGTCATACCACTCAGCCCAGGCCATGAAGGTCGTGAATTCGTATGAACTAGTTCGACTTGCATCCATTTCATGAACACTTACAGTGTTGTGTTGCTAAGTCCCCTCTTCATTTTTGAAGTGAAGCCCCCCCCACCCTTCCCCTTTTTGGGGGGGGGGGGGGGGTATCCCTTCCTTATGTGCATCATTACTGTGTTGTTGGGCGGGTTGTGAGCGCATGCTGAATCCCCCGCCTCCTGACCTCAGCCCCCGATTCGTCTGTTCTTCAACCGCCTTCCTCTGGGAAATCTTTCGCGGGCGAACGGCAGTCCCTAGGCCTCTGTGTAATAATGTGCCACTGAAAAATGCCACATGTACGAAGGAAACAAGAGAAAGAGACATTTAAAAGAAAAAAAATCTTAAAAGAATCCTGGTTTAAAAAAAAAGGGCATTCAGTTCCGTAGGGGTTAAAAAAATTAAAAACGTGAAAAATGAAACTGAAAATTGCAGAGAGTGCACAGATGCCGGCATGTGTGAGCTGATGTGATCTACATCGTCTTTGCATGGCTGCTCCCCTCACCTCCATCCTTGCAAAGCTCTCCCATCCTCCTCATTTAACTGCACACAAGCTTGTCCCTGACTCGCATGGCCAAACAGCCCTTGTGACACATCGCTGCCACTCTTCAGCCTGAAGGGCAAAAACCTTTTTTTTTTTTCCAGAGAACCTTCAAGGTGGATTGAAAAGGAATGAAGTCAGTCTAAACAGAGTCGCAATAACTATAACAAAATGAATAGCTAAATGTTTACCTCTAATTGCCTTTAAGGATATTTTACACACCTGATATACTTTTGCTAAAATATGGAAACGTTTAAGGACCTCTGTCCTCAAAGTAGAAGGAAACAACTGACTAAGCTATTCCATATGACAGTAGAAGCAATTGGAAATCAGACAGAAAAGAATATAGTGCTGTGCAATATACACTGTTCCCTGCTCTAGCTATGGCCAGGTTCTTCTGTCATAAGCGATAAGATAGACAGGAGCTAATTCAAAATGCTTCCACGACCACTTAGCTGATTTGACAAATTCTACTAAGCCCAATTACATTGTTTTGGTTAGATTACTTTGTCAAAATCAATTACTTCGGTTCACTTACCTATCTAGGCCATGTGACCCTCTAGAGATGCACCTCTCCTGGGTTCTGGAAGTCTTGGCAATGTAACATGGAGCAATGGGCATCCAGTATTTATTTTATAAATCCTGAAGAAGGTTTCTGATTGGGGGGGGGGGGGTCTGTAGACCTTCTTACATACTACTTCAGCGGTGCTAAAGTGATTTTTTTTTTTTGGCTTCTGTTGACTAGAAGCAAAGCAACAAAAAGAGAGCAAGAGACCATAAAAACAGCAGCATCTCCTACCTTATGATTTAAGAGATGGGTTTGGGAGATCATTATGTTGCAACTTGATGAATATGCTGTCATTTTAATTGTGCTTTCTTAAATAAAATGGTATATTGGGCAGACAGGACTCAGGACAGAATGCAGGACACAGGACACAATGCAGGACACAAATATCACCCACCTGCTTGTCCTATGCAGGGTCTGGAGCCTATCCCAGAAACTATGGGTACAAGGTAGGACATAAACAACCCATTGCAAGGCACACTCACTATTCACACTGGCAGCCAGTTTGGCAGCTTCAAATTACGTTAACATATTTTTGGACTGGGGGTGGGAAACCTGGGGAACCCAGAGGAAACACCACAACAATATAGAGAGAATTCCACCCAGGGACACGGAGACTTGAACACTGGTCCCAGCTGTGCTAACCACTGCACCACCATGGTGCCACAGAGAAGTACCACCCCTTAAAAAGCCAACTAATGCATGAGTTAGTGAGGTGGATCTGTGCGACTGCAGTTCCTTGCTAGTGATGATCATTTTAATAGAATTTGGACTATATTGGTACAGAACCGTTCTCAACAATATTAAGTACCACAAACTGCTCCCTCACCTGAATAAAACTCCCCGCTAACTTCCTCACCTTTTACAGAACAAAGTTTGTCTGGTGTCTCTGTTTCTTAGAGTAACTGCAGTTGGTTAACTTGTAATTATTTAAGTTGAGTCACATGGTCTGTTTGCACTGCAAAATCAATACAATATAAGCATAACAGGAAATAGCATGCTGATGGGAGAAGCCTGAGCCCCAGATGTTAATTTAGGTATTAAAGCTAATTTGCCATATCATTAATCATCTCCCCCTGTGACACATCGTATATTTTTGTTTTTGTTTTATTTTAACAAATTGAAGAATCGATTTTGATTGATCTGAGGTGTTTCTCCGCAGGTCACGTATGTGTTTTCATTTGTTTCTGCCAGACTGGAGCAAACTCCTTTTATTGCACAGCAGCCAAAATGTTTTGAATGAAATACAGTTTGGTTCATTGCTGAGGGCCAGCCCTTCAGAACATGCTTATGGTTTTATTGTAACCTTTGATGCGCTCTTATGTTTAAGTGTAATACTGCACAGTGTGGATGCAAAATGACATCCCTGGTGACACTTGTCTCTTGGATAATGTATTATTTTAAATTTATAAAGGGACACCTTTGGATGAAATGAAGCGAAACAACCATAAACACCTTTCATTTCAGTGATTGACAGGTGTGTGTGTGTGTGTGTGTGTTTGCATAGATCACATTTGGGGATCAAAATGTCCCCAAAAACCATCAAAAAAACAAAAGTCTTCTATTTTGTTTGGTTACTTATGGTTAATTAAGGTTAGGGCTGGGTAGGGGTTACGGTTCTCATTATTGGGATTAGGGTTTTGCCCATAAATATGACAGGATGGTCTCCACAAAGATATAAATACAAATGTGTGTGTTTGTGTGTGTGTGTGTGTGTGTGTGTGTGTGTGTGTGAACACTGTAAAAAAAAAAAAAAAAAAGGAAATACATTGCTTATTAGTTGAATTGAAGCTTTGATTTTCCAATGTAAGTTTTCATTGTCCAAAGGAAATTTTCCCCAGGTATATAAGATCAGTGAATGAACTGAGGCATGGATGGAGATATTTGCTTAAGATAATTGCTGCTGTTGCCCACGTTGACTCCGATTCCTGGGGTCAGTATGTGCGAGTCAAGCCAGTGTGGGGCTTATCTCTCAGCGGCATCAACACCTCCAAAGAAGGTAAGAAGAAAAAGGTACAGCCCGCGCCAAGACGTGCCAGGTGGAAAGAGCATTCCCTGAAGGATGAAAGCCGCACTGGCACACATAGTCCGCAAACTGGGAGCACTGGAAGTGGATCAGTGGGCAGCACTACTGCTTCACTCCTGCAGGTGTGGGGGTGTGATTTCTGCTGCAGCTCTCTGTACGGGGAGTTTGGATATTCTCATGGTGTCACATGGGTTTCCTCCTCGAGCTATAGGCGAACAGATAACTCTAAATTGCCCCTAGAGTGTGATTGTGTGTGTTGGTGTACGAGTGCATGTGCCCTGTCATGGACTGGCATCCCAGCCTGGGTGACCCCAGCCTCGTGCCCTGGGATAGGCTCCAGGCCCGTCTGCAGCTCCAAAAAGGATAGGTGGTTAGAAGATGTGTGGATGGATGGATAGATGTGTGGCAGCACTGGAGGATTAAGATGCCCACTGGCACATGCTTCCATGCAGATCCTCGCACATCAACACACACAATTATTAATTAAAACTTCATTATCATTGAAATGTGACAATAATATAAAATCACCGTCATTTCGCAATATGAATACAACGGGAAAATTGATGATTGATTTATTGGTAAATATTTCATTTATGATTCATTATACGTAAAAATAAATGTTAAAGGGAATTGTCTTACATAAGTATGAGAAAATATACGCTTTTATGATTTTTAAAATTTGTTATTGCTCATTTTCCTTTACGATTAATCCTGGGCACTTGAAATGACGTTCTCCGGCTGCCACGTTTACGGTTGGAGGATAAATGGCGCACAGCCTGACCATAAAACAAACTCTGTACTGTAAAAGAAACGACGCCTCCCGAAGTACAGTGTTCTCAGGTTTTGCGGCTCCTCTCCATAGCTCGCGTTTGAGATGGCCGTTCGAAAGAATCTATAGACTTAAATTAACAAAAAAATAATAATTTTTAGCGAGATGTGAAAGGTGTGGGCTGGGTAAGGAAACCACAGGCTTTGGCGAGAGAAGAGCGGGAGTCGGCGGCAGCGTTTTCCAAACCGTGGTTTCTCTGCATTAATCCATCAACGGTGACAGGCGCGTAGAAAGCGATAGCCTGCATATCGCGGCCAGCGCTGAAACGAAAATAAATGAACTGATTACACCTAAAAAGGCAGTCCTTCAGCAGCGCACGGTGATATTTTCTCGGGGGCAATTATCCATATCAAATACTTTATGAGCCATGTGTGTAAAGTTAAAGATTTCTCCAGACTATTTGGAGATTTAAAGCCTTCCAAATAAGAATACGACACTACCAATAGGTCTATGTAAGTCGTACAAATTGTAACAATCTATTATCCCCCTTCTTAACCACAGACGGTTATTTATATACTTACGTTACCACATTATAACAAACATGTAAATGGCTATCCAGTGTCCTAGCCTTTCCTTCTGATATTCGCAGCATCGGTGTGCTGGTTTCGATGACAGGACTGCACACCATCATGGATTTGTTCCGTGCAGTAACAGTGATTCTGATCGGAAATCCTCGCTGATCCCTTGTTCCACTTAACACGGTGATCCCCGGATCTCTCCTGACGCCCCGCTAATTCAGTGGGAATATGCATGCTAATGCACCGCCTGGTGCATTCAGGGGAACAGCGCGCTCTGCGCTCGCCGACACTATATAATCCGTCGCTCCGTTGACCGTGAACGTGCAATGCGGTGTGGAGAGATGACGCCCGATGACAGGGGGACAGGTATCGCAACGGACATCCTGGCGAAAGGACTGCGCGTTGAGGGTCCCGCCGGTTCAGCACATCAATAAGTCGGGCCTGCGAGCTACACAGGATTAGACCGTAATACTGACACTACTTATTGACGGAAAGTCATGTATCTTATTTCGTCGGTGTCGAGAATGCGTACGTTTTTTTTTTTATTTTAGATGTACTGTTCTTAGAAATGGATATTTGGGTATTATACTAAAAATATCAAAAATATTTAATATAATGTATATTTTTAACTGTCATAAAACACAAGCAGAATGCCACTCGAAACAGTTGACTTAAATAATGTGAACATGTTGTTTGGTATATTCGGCGTGATTAGCTACATTGATACCTGCATGCTATAGAAAAACATGCTTGTTGATCAAGGTATAAAAAGTGAGGCGTTTTTGGGCTTATTATGCATTTTACGCTCAGACTACTCCATCGAAGGATTAACAAAATGTGATTTAAGACGTAAATTAGTACAACAAAAAAACAAAGCAATACATTTTTAGATATTTTCGAACTTAACTGGGTTTTTTACACAGGGGAAAAATATTACGTGGGACCGCTGATGTAAGGCGACGTTCGTCTCCTCAGACAAATCCATCGTTCATTATTATAGGTATTATACACGGGAGAAAACGGGAAACTTCCGCATACAACAGCTTTGACTTACAATAGGCTACTAAATGCTGTATCTGCCAGTGTTGTATCAAGCCAAAGCACAAAACAAAGAAATGTAATTTGAAGCGATGTAATTGCATCTCGTTTACGACATCGATATTTCTCTTAAACTGAAGGAGGAATATTAAAGCAATATTATCTTCCTGTGTACACCCGAAACTCAATCCACAATGTAAAATATGCGACAACTGTCTTCAACTATATTATTCTCGAAGGAATTCTCAAAGAATGTAGCCTAAACCGTTTTACAGACGCCAAAGAATAAATAATTTATACCCAAATATTAAAATATTACCTCCCGTCAATGTTCTGCAATGAGATTTTTCGGTAGCCTACAGGTTATGACAAATAAATTTGCACCTTTAATAACCTTACTGTAAATGTACATAAATCAGGATTAAAAACGCAATGCCAAATATTTTCATTTGTAGTATAATAAATAATACGTGTTATTATCAAAACCAAAAATCGTCAAAATATATTTAACAATGAAATATGTGCTGAATTTGTGCAATTTGCAGGTAAAACAGTACTTAAAACATTTTAAAATCACTTTTTATTGTTCCATAAGCAAGAAAACTCCCGTTTTCTTTAACAATAATTATTTGTTTTAATGTTTAACAATATTATTATGTTGTATTGTTGCAGTATAATAACTGGATTGTGATTAATTGTTACTCCAACTGTTGTTGAATATAATCAGGTGTAATAAGTCATTGTTGACTATTGTGCTGTTTTTGCTTTGCATTCTTACTTCTGCCCATTTGTCTAAATTTCTACAGTAACAGAGCATATGTATTCGACAGATATCCATACAGCTCAGAAATACAAACAAACCTAAATTTATATGAATGCCTTAAAGATACACGTTACAATTAGGCCTATACAACGCGCAATGTCAAAGCATAAAACAACAAAACGGTGATATCTTTTAATAAACATGAAAATTATTTTTTAAAAGAAGAAAAAAATATTTGAAGGATGCAAATGCGATAATTATAAAATACTTTTTCCGAATTCTTCAGAGATGTCGCTGACCTTGAATTGAAATGAACATATTGAGGATCGCGTGCGGATTTGAATATTTAAAATACAAGTGAATCGTTTGCAGCGAAGCGCGGAGCGTTTGCTACCACAGCGCACTCTATTCAAATCGCCTGACTGATTTCTCGCGTTCATCAAGCATGTAATTCAACTCATTCAAAATAAAATCACTGGCATTTTCGAACAAACTGCGACGACTACAAAATGTGTCGGCATATGCATTAGACAATATGTATAATCTGAGGGACAATATTCGCGTCTGACATTTAACAATGATTTGATTCTGTTTCAAATTTCCCTGTGAATTCATGAATTTGCATCGTTTCTGTGTGTTTTTCTAAGCGCACTATGCGTTGGCCTATGAATGAATGCAGCAAAACGATCACCTTCGTAGACGTAAAAACAGTAGTTAAAGCTCGACCAATAGTATAAGGATCAAGCCAAACAACAGGCTATTTATTGTCTAGTAAAGCGTTCAGCTGATAAATGTCACTGCTTGCCCGTTTTATTACACTGTACCTCGTTTCACCTAAGACGGCGTAGACACTGTGACGTAACGGTTTGGAAGCGCGCCCCCCAGCTTGCTCGGTCGTTCGCGCCTCCCTCCCTTCCTCCATCCTTCCATCCCTCTCAGTGCGCCTCCGCTTCTGCGAAAGGAATTAGCGGCTGCTGCTTAGAATATCATTCCATCTTTTAGGATTATCGACCCCCGAACAATGCAAACTAGAAGATCAGCCCGGGGACAGGGAAAGTGCAATTACTGACAGTGAAGGAACTCCGTGTCTTCTATAATAACCGGGATGTGGGCTGTGCGACAATGTGAATCCCGCAGTTGAAACCTGGAGATCATTGCAATGGATTTCTTTATGTGTTTATAAAGGCATGTGGGAATGAAGAGCGTTCACGTTTATCACCATTTGCGCATTTTCATCATGGATTTTTTCCTTTCGTACTCGACTAAAGGCATCATTGGAGCAATCTTGAAATAATTGTGAATACATGCAGGTAATTCTGATTTACCCACTACCTCAGATCGTCAACATTTGATTAATTATGGGCGTCCCCAAGAGTGGTTTAAACGGTGCACGGTACACGGGAAAGTTTCTTGGCGAAAGGCCTCTCAGCGAACATCAAAAGGACAATATTTGCATGGGATTCATTTGAAGAAGTAAGAGCGAAGAATTTCGTTCCCTGCTTTTAAAAGGTTAGTGAACTGCAGTCCCGGGGTCGTAACTAGCTTACGCTTCGCGTGTTCGTTGGAATTAAAAGAAATTTAACATTCGACACCTCTTTGGAAGTTTGATTGGAATATTCCTAACGTACAGGACGTCAAGGTAAACCAAGAAGTTTTGTTAAGAGTTTATTTGAAGTAAGCCAGAATCAGTACAGCCCGCATAACTAGAGAGGATTTACATGCCGTATATATCATTGACCAATGACCAAAATGGTTGTTAAACTTTTCTATTGTCATGCTATTGGTGGAAACTTCACCCACTGTGAAATATGTTTTTTAATAGTTGATTGAGACCTAATTGTAGGAAGTTGCTGTTGCGCTTATATTTAGATATGGGACACAGCTGGTGTCTTTGCTGTATGAAAATTATTCGTAATTTGAATAGAATTAACTTTAACCTGTATGTATAAACTGACAACTGCATACTACTTGTTTACAATAAAATACAATAGGTTTAAAACATATCTTACTTACCCTCACGCATTTTTTTCACTGGCAAAGACGTGAAGATCAGACAGCCAAAGGATTGTGTATATAGGCCTATAGTGTTTTTAAATATGATAACAGACATACTACTTAATAAACATGTCTTCTTTTGACGAATATAACCATTTTCTGATTCAAAGATAAAGGAAAAGTGGCCGAACTCAGCAGTTTCGGAGCTGGAGAAGGCATATTGTTATGCGAGCGGAATTATTTTTCATAAGTCAGAAATGAAGGAGAAGTCCAAGAATGCAGCGAAGACAAGACGGGAAAAAGAAAATGGAGAATTTTACGAACTGGCGAAATTATTGCCACTACCGTCGGCCATCACTTCGCAGCTAGATAAAGCCTCCATCATTCGACTGACCACCAGTTACTTGAAGATGAGGGCCGTCTTCCCCGATGGTGAGTTTCTCTACAAATACCGTGTCTTTATCCGTATGGACTGTTTTGTAATTAATATAGCCTGTTAGTTGTCAGAATATAATAAATTCAATTCGCTGAAGTTGTCTCTCACAACACATTTTCTTAATGCCTAACTGATTAACTTCTAAAGTAGCCTTGCTATCTGTTTGTAGAGTCCCCCGGGAGGGGGGCGCTTAATTATTATACATTTACTCGAGCGTGTTTTCACGGACTTCGGTTACATCAAAACGTATAGTCGCATGTGCGACGTTAATGTCATCATGATTTAATGTCAACATGATAGTATTTCAAAACGGCACTAGCCTTCTAAAACTGATATAGGCCTACGGTAGACGTGTTTGTGTGTTTCATAGACGATTAATAGAAACTGATAATGTAAATAATGTAATTGATAATGCAAATAATGAAAATGTACATAATGCGGGATGTGCAGTTTTGTTTGCATCCGCTTCAGTTTAAAGACGATGATAAATTATCCAATTATCCTTAGTAAAACGAACACTTCAGCGGGCTGTTGGAAGAAAACAGCCCTCTTCCTCTGCGTAAAATGAGTCTGTCATCACTCATCATGTCACTTAAAACTTACACTTGGGTCATTTCCCCCCAATCTTTCCTTTGATGTCTGATAGCGGGTACAGCACGAGGAACCGCACTTTAACGCCAGGGTTTCCCTTTTTCATTTGTTTTTTTTTTTTTTGAAATAGTCAAATAATTCATCAAAAACGGAAAGCAAATGACGTTACAGACGGCTGAGTAACGAGCTGGTTAACGGTCAGTGTCTTATCATGCGCAAATGTTAGCACGGCAGTGGACTGTTGAAGTTAAGGGCCGCGTTATTAGGCTAGGTATAGTATTTAGGTCAGAAACACTTAATTGAAATGGCATAATTTTAAGGGGACTCGTGTCACCAACAGCTTACATTAGAAGAGCATTATGATTTTTTAGACAACTAGAATTAGAGTTAGAATACACAGAGCTTTATTAGCTGGTTTAAAATTTAGACTTTTTATTAACGAGGCAAACGAACCTAATTTAGCGTGTATTTTTGTAGCACTTTATAATGCTTATCGGAATTAAAACCAAATTACCAAATCTTAACGGGGTGGTGTGGATAATTTGTTGTGTATAATTTGTAGAGGCAACTCTATCGAGTCAGTTTTCTTGATGTTTTTTTTTCGCTGAAGACCCACTGAATTTCCATTTCCATTTAGAAAACACATATATCGGTTAAAATGTATTAATATATAAGGCAAATAAATAATTTATGCTTTATGATCAAAATAACTCACGTCTGCTAAACATTAAAATATTACCAAATAAAAGTTTTTCATTGGCAATTATCCAGACATTTTAAGCACATTTAATTATCCAGACATTTTAAACATATTTAATTGGGGTATATATATAGCTTTGTATTTTATTATGATTTGTTATTATTAATGTACGTTTTAATATTGTAGGCGTATGTCAATACACATTGGCTAACTAATCTGCAACAATGATATTCTGTGCCATTTTTTGCAACAGGTGATTTTTTGTTATTATAAATTGATGGGGTATAAGATATTTTCAACAGGTGCGCGTGAGGCCGTGAATTAAGCTCGTGAAATGTTAAATTAAAATTAAAAGTGCACAAATAATTGGGTGAACGCTGGTAAAATGAAATATTGCTCTTAAAAAAGCAGCCTGACGATGCATTCAATTAAAATGTGGCATTTGTGTTAACAACTTTATATATTTCACCCTGTGCCCGCTAAAATGACGTTTTCTAAGATCAACTTGCAAAGTGTGTGCGACAATAACATTTTTACTGTTACAGTGTAGCAGGTATAATGTACCTTAACACAGTTGAAGATCAGGGTAGCTAATTAGGGGTGCGTACGGACACTATCGTACAACTTTAATACAAATATACAAAAACAATTCAGATATAGTCAGTAGTTCTCTTTATTAACTTCATATTAAGGCAGTACCTGGGAGCATAATTTTTACTGATTAGATGGTAAAAAATGCGTAATTTTGTGGAAAGTGAATTGAGCTATATGAAACATTTATTATCACTGGATTTGAAAGGCTTATAATAATTTGAATATACTTCTAAATATTTAGCTTAATGTTATATATTGTTTGTTTTAGCAACTCTATATTTATATTCCCCATACTGGTGTTTATTATTATTATTAGTATTATTATTCTTAGTAGTAGTATTATTACTGCACATATGGTTATATGTAGGGCTAAATCTTTATCTTTATTTTTTAGATATATTAGATGATACTGATACTGGTATTTGGGGGCAGCGTTGCCGTTACTACGCCGGATTTTATTTCCTGGCGAATATTTTAGGAACTTATTAACTCCTCTCCTTTCTTATAGAAGGATATTATTAGCAACTTTTTGATTTCGGCATTATTGTGAATAATTTTGTCCTCAATTCGCGACAGATGTCCACCACGAAGTAGCCTGCAGAGAAGTGCAGTTTATTTAAAATACTTACTTACAACGTACAAAAGCCTTGTAGCCTAAACGTGCTTGTAATTGTAATAACATGAAAAAGGATTCGATACCCGTTAGACATGCTGAAAAATTTTTGACCAGTTTTTTATATA
>JAODJW010000106.1:17813593-17830700 GCA_026777045.1 Hyperopisus bebe | reverse complement strand
CTGCTCATTTTTAAAATGTTGTGCCTGTATAGTAGCTGAAAAGCTCACTAAGTAACCCGATTCCTGTATTCCTACCGACTAATCTAGTTAAATGAGTTACATACGTTTACGACTAATGCGGACAGTCTGACTGAGCTCAGGGCCCGAACCGGAGAGCTGATCCCAGGCCGGCTGGACACGCAAATGGGAAAATGGCCCCTTCAAACTACGCAGTAGCAATTTAACATTTAACATTTTAAGCACTGGCATACGGAAAATGTTAACAATTACAGACTTTACAAACCACCAGTTTAGTATAAAATTACTTATTTTTTTGTTCAGACTGTTCAGATTTATTTGAATTTTAATTTTATGCCTAAGAATCTATGCTTTTACTATAAATTAATGTTATGTTCTATATTAATTTTAAAAATGAAATGATACATACAGAGAGGGCATTAATAGAGTTGTTTTGTAGATAAGTTACTGGGAAATGTAGACCTGAAACTGTCCATACAGCATTTCTGGGAATAACTGAAATCTTTTTCATTCTTTTTTCATTTTGTGCTGGACACTATAAATAACACTTTTATATTATTTTGCATAACTGTCCTGCTAATCAACATCAACCAAATGCACTAGTGATTATTATGTGGCGGTCGGAGTGACAGATCAGTTGTCGTTCTGACACCACATGCTCACCCCCCACCCCCCCATCCAGGAGTATAGATTTACTCCCTCCCGTTACTCTCTGACAGGGGCTTCGGCCAGAAGTGGCCCATGTGTTAAAGTCCTCTATCAGCGCCTCAGTCCTGAGTGACTGGGGGGGGATGGCTTGATTTAATTCCAGCCCTTTGTCACGGAGTGTGGTCTTAATGTGCAGTGAGGATGGGGCCACCTCTCTGTGGTCTGCTACTCATTTAACAGTGCCGGTACGGGGCAATCCGCCAGGACCCCGGCTGCCAAAACACCGGCTTTGACCGGCCCCTTTCGGCACGCATTGTGTTAAAAATAGACTTTGCGATAGGCAAAAGTGGTTAACTAGTCCTTTGAGCTGGAAAATAAAGGCACTGTATATACCTTCTTTCTTGTCGTTAATGGCAACAGAGATGGATTATTGTTAAGAGGTGAGAGATTAGTCTGAATCATGGGAGAGTATCAGTATTCAATGAAGTCCCCTTTGGTTCCACTAGATTGGGTTGTAGGATTGTCCTTTGTCTGCAATCAGACAGATTAAAACATTTTCTCTGAGCACTGCACAAAAAGCCCATTCTGACTTATGTGTTCTGCTAATCTTGCTTCTCCCCAGAACATTAAAAGCAGTAACGAAAAGAGCATCTCCATCTCCCATTTCAATGTTCTTCTCAGCTCCAGAAAGTATGACGGAGCTTGGAGACAGAGTTTGTGCAGCTTGTGTAATGTCCCAAGTGCCATTTAAGTTTTTCTTAATTGTACAGAGAGTATTCTCCACCCAGTTTCAATCCTATATCATTCAGTGGAATAATAATAATAATCATTTTTTTAAAATGGTTGCCAGGCTCTGGGGTCGGACACCTTTAACAAGCGAGAAAGACATGACATAATCATCCATCTGAAATACTCTCTCATAAGATGATGTCATTGGCTGTGTGGTCCAGCTCATTTACGAATGATGGATAATATTCTGGAACCTACACACACGCGCGCGCACACACACACACATAAACACACACACACACACAAACACTCTCTAACACACACACACACACACACACACACACGAAGTATTTATATCTCTGTGGGGACTTCTATGGGCAAAACCCTAATCCCAACTATGGGAACCAAACAAAATACAAGACTTTTGGGTATTTTAGTTTTTTTTATTGTGGCCACAGATTTTATAACTTTGAGTTTTCCCCTTGGGGGACTGGAAAGAGGGTGGCCCCACAAGGACAAAATAACAGGTTTTTAATATTTTTTTATATTTTGGAGACATTTGGTCCCCACAATGTAATATATACTTGAGCACTGACATGACACACACGTTTCGGTTCCAGCGCCCTAGTAGAGCGGGGGGGGCCAGGGATTCGCATTCGGCCTTTTTCATAACAGAGCGGATGTGATTAAGTTCCCTTCTGCATCCGAACCCGACTCTTTTTGTTCAGCCTGTTGAGACGGAGCTGGGGGCTTTGTGTTGATATGGCTCTGTGTCCCCCCCCCCACCCCCATGCCAGAGATGCCTGCAAACTGGTGATCTGCTGCAAGCTGTGAAATCTCCTCAAGGCATTTACCACAAAGCTGTTCATACTAGTGGAGCCTAGAGTTTAGGTCAGTTTTTGTTGTTTTTTCCTACATTAAGCCAGAACAAAAGAACATTTCAAACGTGCTATGCAAATTTATTGTGGATGTGATAATTATGTCCAAATGTCCTCGATTTCACTCTGCAGACATGGCAAAGGCCCTGGAGGGGGTGGGGGGGGGTGCATATTTTAGATGTGACGTCCCACGATCTGTCCTAGAATAAAACCGCGGGGGCCGAAATTATTTAACACTCAAAAGAAGTTGCAAAAAAAAAGAAAAAAGCGATGGCTGGATTTACTTTGCACTGGCTGGTTGAAAATGACTGAATTGCCCTGGACAGATTTATTGAATCTGCACAGCTGCTCCATAAGGGTTATGGAGTATAATGAGGCTGGCACTTTTCATCGCCCTCACCCCTGCCCCAAATCCACACCACCGAAACCTTTTGCTTTGCTCGCAGGTCTCGGAGAGGCCTGGGGGCATCCCACCCGTGTCAGCCCCCTGGACAACATGGCGAGAGAGCTGGGGTCCCATCTCCTTCAGGTGAGTGTGTCGTCTCTCTGGAAACCTCTAGATCAAACCAGATCAATCTGTATCAGATTTGCATCAGAACAATTATAACCACACTGGGAGGAAAAAAAAAAACATGTTTCTAAGAAGTCTAGGAAAAGGCCAGGAATCAATGAGTTAAATTAAAATCAGCCAAATTATCAGCCGTAGATGGATAATTAAAGTGCGCCTGCGCAATTTAATTTCAGCAGAGCGCAGATATCATATGCATTTGGATGTTCAAGTTAGCGCCTTTATCATATGCAGTGTCTATGCAGTGTGTGCTCAATGTGTGTGTAGGATGTCTGCAGTTTGTGCTCAGTGTGTGTGCTAGGTGAATATTGGTGTGCATTTTTGACGCCCACAGACCCTGGATGGCTTCGTGTTCGTGGTGGCCTCAGACGGCAAGATTATGTACATCTCAGAAACGGCTTCCGTCCATCTGGGCTTGTCACAGGTGGGTGTGCCTAAATGTCACCAGTACAAATGGATCCTTTTCTGTGGCATTCATGAAAACAGCTAAAATCTTCAGCTGCATCTCAATAATATTTATTCTTCTTGTCATTTACTCTGATTACAGTCTGATTAAACATTTACCAAGCAAGCTAACCCAATTCTTTCCTCCTCCAAACATACAAAGACTCATGAGTTTAGGTTTGGTTTTAGCATTGGTGGGGACTAAACCAGCCCCAAACCCTCCTAAACATACATGCCACTCCCACAATATTGGTGGGGACATGTCTCTACCGAAATCTACATCCACATAGTGCATATAGTCCTCCAACTTCCCAAGTATGTCTGGTTTCTACAGCAAATTAGCGCTTAGCGTCTGCTAAGGGCCATGTGATCCTAGTCATTCCACACCAAAATTTCCCTCAATAAAATAAATTATAACCCCAGTGTCTGTAACTTATGCAACATATATGAAATAAACAGAAGCCATGGCTGAAACAGGAAATATGACTAGTACAATGAAATATATAATATTTGAAATAAATATAAAGTATATTGTTGAAGTAGAAAATATGATAAAGCGGAATGAGTAGAACCATTCTTTCCGATAAAGTATAATGTGCATTTATGTGGTTAGAGTATTATCTCCCTGTCCAGTAAAGTGTACTGTGCATTTAAGAGGTTGGAGTATAGTTAGTCTGTCCAGTAAAGTGTGATGTGCGCTTTTGAGGCTGGAGTATTATCGCTCCAGTATGGTGTAGTGTGTTTATGCAGGTGAAATATTATTGCTGTTCAATAAAGTGTGCAGTGTGTTTATAAAATGGGACTATTATTACTTTGTCCAGTAAAGGGTACTGTGCATTCTTCTGGTTGGAGTATTATCACTTTGTGTGGGGCCTGGCCTTCAGTCGCTGCCCTGGCTCTGCATAAACAGAGGATTTAACTAAGCTGCTGGATTCAGGGGCCGTTGTTTCTTTCCAGCTTGGCAGGTGTGTGTGAGAAAGTGACGATCATTGCTGTGTTGCCGCTGGTTTTGAAAGAGGCACGTACAAGCTTTTTTTTTGGATGGTGGGAGGACGGTTTCGTCATCTGTTCTCCAGACCAGAATGTGTGTGTGTGTGTGTGGGGGGGGGGGGGGGGGGGGGGTTGTTGGGATGCCATTACTCTTCTGTAGCACTTAAGCTTGGCTTTTCCGCTAATCGCTCGCATCCATTCTGCCTGTGCCATTGAGGACAAGATCGAGGCTCCTTTATTCATCACCAGTGGCCGATTTCATGCCATGGAACCCAGACAACACCGGAGCGATAGTGATGGCTTGGAAAGCCCTGGAAACCTAAGAGGCCATACTCATTTTGGCAATCCCCCCCCCTCCCCCTCCCACTACAGCACTAGGTCCTGTTAATGTGTGTGCAGCCTTCTGTACCAGGTCAGTTTGTAATTATCCAATCACTGAAAGTTCCCCCACTCTCATACACATCCCTGCCCTTGTCTTTCAATAGTGCCTCCAGTGTAAAACCCCAAGAGTAAAATGGCCCTACCTTTTACTCAAAGACCTAATTGCATTAAGTCATTACCTTAAGTATGTAAGGCTGGTCAGTTACAGGGTGAACAGTGAAAATAAGATCGTTAAGTTATTATTTTCAGCATAATGCAGTGGTTCACACTGGGTCAGTGCCATCAGTAGTCTGTCTGTTGGGGGGAAGAGAAAACCACTGGATTGACATGTTCAGAGTCAGGAGTGAGTAGGGATGTCAGTCTGGGGGGAGGGTGAGGGGATCAAGAAAAACAGCGGTGAGCTTCAGACGTCTCACTGGGATGCAGTGCTGGAACACCCATTAGGCGACATGGGATCTGCCTAGGGCGCCATCTTCTTGGGAGGCACTGACATAACAAGCCAATTTCAGTTTGTCACAGATGGGGGGGTGTCAGGGGTAAGGGTTGCCCAGGGGGCCATATGGGCTTCGACCAGTACTGCCTGGATAGCTACAAAAATAGTGGGATAAATGGAAGAGCTCATGGAAATGACAGCACAGACAGGCAGCGCCTTCATGCGAAGCCGTATGCAAATCAGCAGCACTGCCACACGTGTGAAGACAGCACCTGTGCAAGCCCCCATTCAAATGCGGCCTAACACCATCCCCACCACACACACGCACACACGCACACACACACACACACACACACACGCACACACACACACACGCACACACACACACTCTGGCTCAACCCCCCAGGGCATGATCAGTAAGTGATTGAATGCCATGTTACCAAATAAACACAAAGATTTAATAAGAATCATAAACATGTCACTCAGGTCATATAAATAAAATATAAATAAAAGGTTGTGTCCCATTTTAATCATGATTGATCCCCAAATAACTAACAGCTAACCAACAAAACAACTTGTTCAACCTCCATTATTTTGGGGTGGTGATGTAGTTTCGTATAAAATTAGCTTTGAAGTTACCTATCACCTTTTCGCTTCTCCCCTGCTTATTTAGCATAAAGGTCCTGGTTCCTGTTGTGCGCTGGGAAAGCAACATAAGAAAGTAACTATTAAAGTTTCTGGTTGAGATGGCCCAGGAACTGAGAACCGGGTACTAGGTTCTGGAAATTTGGTGGGAAAGCTCCTCAAGCCTAGGGCACAAGGAAGGGGAGTCAAAAGTAATAAAAGACATGACGCTTGAACAGAAATCAAGGTGTCAGCAGGTGACACCACCAAGATCCGCCCTGCTCACAGGCCAGACAGCCCCAGCTGGACCCTGCGGTGTCTCAGCTCCCTGTCTGGCCACCCGTCCCCCGTGCCCGTGGTGTGAAGCCCACCTCCATGACTCTATCCACCAATCCCCGATTAATGTGCTGGACCAATGCCGCACAGAAGCTGATTTGTACTTGGAATGTTGAGCAGCGACCTGGTCAGTGTTCTGATTCAACAGCGCTAATTTTTGGTGGGGGTGGGGGGCAAATGGATCAAAGTATGAGTTTTTTTGTGTTTAGACTAATTTTTTTCTTTTCTTCATAAATTAACCTCTGTCCCCCCCCCCAACCCCCCCTCCCATCTGTGCTACCCTCTTTCACTTCATTGTTAATTTGGGGGATGGGGTTGAATGGGGCAGAAGGGATCAATTTCAGGAGCCGGCAGGAGATTTGCCGCCCCCACCCCAGAGCTTTTTATAGTAGGGCCCCCTCTACCATCCTGCTCATTCTTGAAGCAAATCTGTCTGGATTTATGCTGACTAATGCTTACTAAATCTATGCTGATCCATTCTGCTCTCACGCCATATTTCTGCTCTTCATTTTGGTGCTAAAGGCCAACTGGTGTCACTAGTATAACATTTATACACATCTTATATGGTATCGTGCCTCCTATGTACTGTTGTGGGAATTGCAAGGTCTTAGTTACCTTGTAACTGTCTTTGAAGGCCATTGTTCTCCATACATCAGGTGGAGCTGACAGGAAACAGCATCTTTGAGTACATTCACCCTTCGGACCATGACGAGATGACTGCGGTTCTGAGTGCCCACCAGCCCCTCCACCCACACGTCTTACAAGGTATGTCATTTCCTGCTAGTCGCCTGGGAGATGCCTCCCAGGTTGCCTGTTGGTATGTTAGTATTGTGGGTATGGATGGGGATCTGGCAGTTCCAGATTAACTAATTATCCTAAAATGGCCATTAGCTGTTGAATGGCTGCTGAATGTAAGCTCAACAAAACATGTTACTGGGTGGCACTGTGGCCCAGTGAATGGCACCGATATCTCTAACCTGCCCCAGTATGCCCTGCAATGGACTGACAATCCAGGCTGTACACTATGCCATCCGGGATAGGCTAAAGCCCCCAATCTGACCCTGACCAGGATAAGCAATTGGAGGATGGATGGACAGATGAAAAGTAGATAGAAAATATTATTGCTCTTCAGTCTTACATCTATAAACATCTGTTTATACCCGGTTACCTGAAATCCATTCTAGGCTAGGCACAGAGCTAATAAATGAGCTCAGCACCCTCAATATCGCTGTAACCCATAGCTGGACAGTATTTGCACACACCTATGAAGTACCAGTTCATTAATAACAACATAGAAGCACTGGTCCACAGTACCAAAGGTGCTTCATTGTTGAGTTGGACCGTGACTGAGGAGCTTCCTTGGTACCAGGAAACTCTCAGATCCCAAGTTTAATAGGCCCTTTAAGATCATCCGGAAACCACCCTAAGCAGGGGCAGTTTTGTCGTTTCTGGGGCCACTACCCCCCAAGACATATCATAAACTAAATAAATAGCTAGCCAGTCGAGTCAGAAGATCATAGCTAGCTACTTGGTTATCAGAACATACATAAGGGACCTGCTAATTTATTATTCAGTGCAGATATCATGGCCAGCAAGGGACCCCATGAAAATGCGTGCTTGGGGGTTGATCGACAGGATCTTGGCCTGTAAGAAAACCTGCTGTAGTGTGCATATTCCTGACAATGATGCCCCCCCGCAGAATACGAGCTGGAGCGCTCCTTCTTCCTGAGGATGAAGTGTGTGTTGGCCAAGAGGAATGCGGGACTCACCTGTGGAGGTTACAAGGTGGGGGGGGGGTCGCAAACCCCCGATTTACTTATGCCAATTCATGATGAACAAACCCTACTTTCCCCATGGGATTTCCTAACAAAGCTTGGTTGTGGCTCATGTTCAGCTAGCGAGGAACTACATCGTCACATTGTCAGGGAAACAGGCAAGACTGGCACTGGCTTCGTAAACTTTATCATGAAGCAGCTCCATTCTGTCCCACTATGGGAGAAAGATGCTTCCCCACACAGCTAGTTCTGAAGCCCAACAGCTTTCCTTTCCTTACAGCTATTATACAATTAATTCCCCCTCTCTGCCGAGGTATGTCAATCATGGGCTAGCCCTATCCTTTTTGTTGCAGAACAGCTGTGTTTCATGACTTTAAATTAATTCTCCCAATCAGCCGTCTCCATTAATCAGCCTGTGGGGTGGGGGGGATTTATCTGAAGTTTACATTGGCAGTGAGTGGCCCATTTATGCTAAGTAGAGAATAAATCATCGCCGAGCACAAGAGACTTTCCTGGACGGCCAGGCTACGAGAGCGAGTAAACAGGAAGTGGCAATGATAAACAGGACATGATGGCTTCCTGTTTGGGTGGCCAGGAGGGCCACTTGATATGGCAGCGTTATTAGTGACATGCGGCATAGGAGCAGGGCGTCCTGCCTATGAGTGAATAATAAGTTATCAAAAGGCTAAATGGCACAGCAGTGGAAGTGACCATTCATTCGGGAGTCACTACCTAGAAGCACGGATGAAGCTGCTTAGCTTGAAGTGACAGGTTTAATCAGGTGGCCTTTGGTGGCAGAATCCTTTCCATAATGTTAGTGTATGTATTTAGCAGATACTGTCTGAAGTGATGTACTGTAGAAGCAATGCTAATAGTAAATTACAGGCATGGATTGATCAAAGAGCCAACTATGCACAAGTCCAGCTAGGCTAAGCTAATTAGCATAGTTAGCATCAGAGTCAGAGCTATATTGATCATTACAGAACATTGCAAGAACAAAATAAGAGAGCTATTCAGATCAAAGATACCAGGAAGACTAGGGTCCCAACTAGACAAGTACAAAAATACATCCATAAAAAAGGCCATAAAAAAGAGAGAACAGATAAAGACAGAGCAAGTCAGTAGTTGGATGAGCTATGGTTTTAAATGGTATTGGTTGAAGGCCATGTAATGCACTTAGAAAACTTCACAGTCAGAGTTCCCCGTACAAGACAAAGTGAGACTAGCTTGCTAAGTTGGTGCCCCGTCAGATGATGGCGCCCAAGGCAGCCGCCAATGTCACTTAATGGGTTGACAGGCACTGGTCTTGAGGCTTGTCTTCAAGGTTGAGAGCAACTCTGATGGTGGTTCAGGCGGGACTGTGGATGGGAAGCCTTGCCTGGGAATATTTTATTAGATGGAATGTGTGACCCAAGCGTCTGATTTGTCCAACGGCCAGGTGATCCACTGCAGCGGCTACCTGAAGATACGGCAGTTCATGGTGGACATGGCGCTCTATGACTCCTGCTACCAGATCGTGGGGCTGGTGGCAGTGGGCCACTCGTTGCCCCCCAGCGGCATCACAGAGATCAAGCTGCACAGCAACATGTTCATGTTCCGTGCCAGCTTGGATCTCAAGCTCATCTTCCTGGACTCACGGTAGGATACCACAGCTTCCAGCAGAGGGCCGCTGAATCAGCGCTGAGCTCACTATGCCTGGTATATCTAGGTGTATTATGAATATGTAACCATTCAGAGCTGGTCAGCCATTATTGTATGCCATGATATTTATTTAGGGTGGCATGTTAGCCTTGCACCTCCAAGGTAGGGGGTTTGCATGCTCTCTCCATTGCATGGTGCAATCCAAAGACATGCAGTTTGGCTAACTGGCAGTTTTAAATTGCTGAGATTGTGTATGGACTGGCCTCCCATACAGAGTGAACCCCAGTCCCGTGCTGCCTGGGATAGGCTCCAGCCCATGCGTCCCCCCAGGAAAAGTGGTTGGAAGATGGCTGGGTATTTATATTCAATTTACCTAAGTCCCACTGCTTCTGTGTGCTTCAGGGTGGCAGAGCTGACAGGCCATGAGCCACAGGACCTGATAGAGAAGACCTTGTACCACCATGTGCACGGCTGTGACGTGTTCCACCTGCGATATGCACATCATCTGCGTGAGTGTTCCCCCTGGGTGTGGGGCCCACCTGGTCACTCATGGGAGTTTTCCTTACACAAAAATGTTCTGAGAGCAGAACAAAAAAAGGACTGGGTCCAAGCAACTAGCAGAGGTGGGACCAACCAATCAGATGTCTTGGACCCACCTCCTCAACAATCTGACTGGTTATCTCTCTGAACCAATCATTTTTCATTCTGTCTTCAGAGCACTTTTGCGTAAGTAAAACTCCCACGAGCCACCTGGTCTGCCATGACTGTCCAAGCCTGAGCCTCCAGATATGCCTCAGAGGCTGATTTATCAATACATGCGATCAGGAGTGGGTTTGTTGTTTCAGGGGCCCCACTTAGAAAGTCACTTTGGGGTCTCCCCTGCTCCCCAGAATGCTTACTGCTTGTGGCCAACAGGGGGTCCCTCAAACCCCAGGGGCCCCACACAAATTCGTGGTTTGATTATTGCTGCATAAAATACATGGGTGTTTATGTTAGGATGCAGAGGGTGACTTTTCTGTCACAGCTGGAAAGCAGAGATGGCTGTCTCTTCCCTCTGCCCTCCTGCCCTTGTTTCGAAGTCCTTGCTCGGCCAGCTTTCCATAAACCTTGTAATCTGAATCACAAGTGCCTGGCGGCATAGAGATGATCACATTAAGGACTGGGAGAGTCACGTTTGATGATACATGCAAGCCGCTTTCTGGCACGACCTGAGACAACTTAGCGGAGATACGCGGAAAGCTTGTGGATGGCGGCCGCAGATGTTTCCAATGTAGTGTCGCCTCTCGCAGGACATCGTGCGAATGAGCGATTAGCGATGGCCTGGTAAACGCTGCGAGCGTGGCGTTTCACAATAGGAGGGGAGTTGAGATCAAGCCAAGGGCAAATGGGGTCCAAAGGAAGCTCTCCTGTTATCCCTTACAGTGCTGGTGAAAGGTCAGGTGACCACCAAGTACTACCGGCTGCTCTCCAAGCATGGCGGCTGGGTGTGGGTGCAGAGCTACGCCACCATCGTCCACAACAGCCGCTCTTCGCGGCCGCACTGCATCGTTAGCGTCAACTATGTCCTGACGTGAGTCCCCGTCATGCCCCTCCCCCAAATCATGTGACTCCGGAAAGCCACCTAGGGGATGAATCAAAACTTTTCATGTCTTTGCAACACCTGTCACAAGCACCACAGAATCACACATGCAAAGTCTCAGAAAATAAAGGTAACTTTGTTATTTATTTTGGACTTCCCCTGTCACCCCCTGGAGTATGGGCTCCCCCTTTGAGTCTGGTTCCTCCCAAGGTTTCTTCTAGGTTTCTCTTTCTAGTTTTTCCCTTGCCACTGTCACCACTGGATTGCTCACTGGGGGCTTTGGGCAAGAATAATGTAAAGCACTTTGAGACAATATAATGTAAAATAAATTGAACTGAATAATGGATAATAAAATGTTTTCCAACACCTGGGGTATATAAAGAGATAGGGCCACAGCTGAAAGCTGATTGGCTTATAGGGTGCTCCCCTCCCCTGTCATTCTCCGATTCAAAACACATCATTGGTTTCGTATGAATTATAGCCCCTCTTATGCCCCCACCTTGCAAAATCCTAGAGTCCTTCTTGTTTAGCACCCTGTCCCCCACAACTGTGTGTGCCCTCTGCAGAGATGTTGAGTATAAGGACCTGCAGCTCTCGCAGGACCAGAGCAGTGGTGCCAAGCCAGGTCTGGCTTTCAAGAGCAGCCTGGTTTCACCCCAGGACTCCCGCAAGCAGCTCAAAGCCAAAGCCATCAAGATTAAGACCAAACTGAAGAGCACCCCCTATCCCCAGGTGAGCTTCCAGCATTTTCCCATAGAAAACATTGTATTTATATTTATATACGGGTGAGTTGCCCGAAGCCTTCTGTACGCTACGTCATTCGTAAGTTCTTTTAACATAGAATTACGAATGATATAGCATTAAGGTTTCAAGAAACTCACTCCGGGATGGGACAGGACAGAACAGGACGTGTTTCTTGTCATTGTAATAAGTTACAGCGAACACGTTTACCTGGGTGGCTAGGAGCATGCAACGGCAGCCTAAAATACAAATTTTTAGGTTTAATGGTATAAATCTGTGATTCGCAAACCAAATGCTTATGCTAGTAATGCTATGCAGGGTGCCACAGAAATGTTTATTAATGATGTCAGAAAGTGAAGTTTTTAGGAAACAAATGAAGACAGCTTTGAGCAGCGAGCCCTTAAACTGCCAGCCACAGAGTAACGCTGGACACAATTAACTATATAACAATAATAAATTAATGTGACTACTGGTGAATAACGAGGCCCAATCAAGGCTGGTTTACATTCAGGCACATTAAGTCTGAACTGGCAATTTTTTTGCAGCCAAACAGCTTGTTCAATCAGGACAAAACAGAGCGCCCCCCGCAGGCCTGGAGCTGGAAGGAGAGCCCTCCATACAGCCTGACCCCCTGCCAAGAGCAGAGTCCCACGCCAGAGGCCGGGGGCGAGGTGCTCTGCAGCGCTCCTTATGGACTGGCCTTCCCCTACGCGTACAGTCACTTTGCTGCTGAACCGGCCGCGCTGGTGGGACGGAAGCCGCGGCTGGGACAGAGCCCCCCCAGCCAGCTCCTGGGCCCACTGCAGCCACACGGCGAAGGGCGGTGGGGCTGCGCCAGTGCTCGCTCTGCCAAGCCCCTGCACGGGCAGGCGCTGAGCAGCTCCCCCCTCCCCCACACCGCCACATATGCAGGTGAGCAGCAGTGGGTTTTACGCTGGCCTCTCCACTAGACAGGACAGGAGAGTTGGGAAAATGGCCTTGTTTTCCAAATGGGAAAGGTTCCCGAGGAAAATCTCATTCCAGTAATGAGTCGGATTAACAACAAAAACATTCGATAACCACTGACCCACAGCGCCACCCCATCTCTCCATACTAGAACATGCCGAATGGACTTTTCCTGCTGTCACTTTCAAAACCATTAACCGCATAAGTGAATGCGTTAAGCCCACAAGTCAGGGTTAACCTGCCAGGAAACTGAATTTAAAACATGCAGGGAAAATCTGTTGGGGGGGGGTGAGGGGGCATCACTGAGGAAACACTGGGAGGGGCTTAACGCGCCCTTTCCTTATGCCGTGTCATTAGCCTCAGTAGGACACCACACCGACTCACTATGCCTGGGATATTCAGAAGGCTCAGAGCAGTGTTTCTCAGTCCAGTCTTCAGAAACCCCCAGACAGTCCACATTTTTGCTCCCTCCCAGCTCCCAATACACCTACACCAGGTATTTGATGTTCTTCATTAGCCAGGAGCTGGAAGGGAGCAAGAATGTGGTGAGTCTGGGGGTTCCCCAAGGACTGGGTTGAGGAACACTACCATAGTGTATAATTTTCCAACCCCAGGGCCCCTGGCAGGCCGGAGGTACGTCAGCGACCCCACCCTTGAAGACTACACCGGCTGTGCCCCCTCCAGACCCAACAGCAGGTTCAAGGAGGAGCCCTTTGACCGCAGCGCACTACACCAGAGCAAGGCGGAGGCTGGGCTGCATGTCGTTAAGGTTGACGCCAAGAGCCCTGTGGGGGCCGCCGAGAAGGCCCCCCCCGGGCCCCTCAGTGGCTCCCTGCTGGACAGGGCCAGCTGTGAACACCCGAAGCCCCTGCAGGGCCTGGGAGCCCACCTGCCCATGCTGGAGCAGAGGCGGAGGCTCTGCCTGATGGAGTCACAGTATGGCCACCTGGGGACAGCGCATGTGGACAGCAACGGGGACCGGGAGACCCCCGAGCTCATGGAGCAGCCGCAGGGGGTTGCAGGTCGGGCTGAGGAGGAGTCAAGGTCGGGCTTTGCGGGGGTGGGCATACCAAGCCAGGCCCCATACGTGTCCCTCAACTTCCACCACGTGCTGGCCAAGCACGGCTCCTTGCAGGGGACACCCTATACGCTGGCGGGACACTTAGCTGACGGTTACAGCTACCGGGGAGAGGAGATCAACCCTTACACTTACAGGGGCCAAAGTCCCCCCTCCTCACCGGAGACCCACAGAGAGATCCCCCATTACATCGGCACCTCCGTCATCATATCCAATGAGAGGTGACACCCCCGGGACTCACAGGACACAAAGCGCACCCCCTTATAAAGAAAAAAAAATCTCCCAGAGGTGCCAGGACTGACAACAGACCTGACAATGCAGGACGTCCCACGGAGATTCCCAGCGGACACCCAGCTGTCAGACTGGCAGGCCAGTATTACGTACCTACAAAGGGAACAAACTCTAATTTCAGGGGTTTTTGTTTTTTGGCCTGAATACATTATATTTTTGCAAACTATTTAGCAGTTAATATATCAGTGTCCTGCCCTAGTTCTAACAGACTTTTCTAATAGATAATTATAAAATTACAAAAAATAAACATTCCAGTAAACACTCCTTTAAGATGATGAAAGAGGGTACATGGCAGAGAAACTCTGGCTGAACGGTCTCTCTGAATTAAAGCGTTATTTGTTACGGGCCTTATTGACAGGGGAATGAGCAGGTATACTTTGTATTTTCGTACAGAATCGATTCCTTTCCTGCCAGAGGTGGGAAGGTTGCGGTAAACTTCCTGTGACTACTGCAATTTTTTTTCAAGTTTGTTTGCACCTTGCATGCTAGACCCTCGGTACCCTTGCTGTATTGCAGCCGTACTGCCATCTTATCAGCAAACCGAGCTGCTGAATCAAGTAATCTCAAACACGACTCAACCGTGGAAAGAACCCTCTGTTCTCCACATAAAGCTGTACTAAACCCACAGTGTTTTTTATTTTACACATTGTTTTGTATTTCCACATTCATTTAAATAAACCCCAAGTTTAGTAGCTGTTTTGTATATCATTTTTAAAACATGCTTTATTTTTTGATGGCAAATCATGAAAGAAACAGTGGATGAGGATAATGGCTAGCACTGATGCTAACAGCATTAACTGCGACCCGGCCCAGAAGCTGCAGTGATTCTAAGCCATGATGCTTTTATATTACCATCACAGAGCAAAACCCAGGAGTTACTCTCAGGTTGAAAACAACAAACGTATGTATTTATTCTTGTACGGCACTTAGCATTTTGCTAATTGATGATTGTTAACATGCATAATAAAAGATAAATGACCTGGTTATGAAGAGGATGGTGGTACAGCTGGATTTAACTTTCAACTTCAATAAATGGTCGTATCGAGACTAATTCACGTTGTTACTTCTGAATGCCACTGTCTACTTTTACATGTATCAGCCAGTGAGGTTAAGGGCCTTGGTCAGGGGCCCAACAGTGAAACCACCCTGCTGACCCTGGGATTGAAACCTACGTTATATTATGTACAATAGACCCGATCGGCTGCCATTTTAAGAGGATTGTCTGACAGGATCATTAGGAAAGCTCTTCTGCTTAAGAATCAACTCATTTTTCCCCACCAGTAGTTGCTCTACAGCCCCCCCCCCAAAAAAAACTGTACTTTTTTTGGCAGACGCACTGACCAGCGGGGAGGCACTTAGGTAAGCCCCCACTCTCTGCATTTCATTTACTGCACTTGACAGGTCAGGGGTTTCCACCTGGACCACATCATTGAGCTGGTGGGGGGGGGGGGGGGGGGGAGTATCCAACACATTGGCGGTCGGTTTGCAATGCTCCCCTGGGGCTCCAAACATATAGACTGAGTCAACCTGACCCCATCCCTTTTCCCAGCTGACGACACCCAACTTGAGGTCCTGTCAGAGCCCTCCAGTGATAGACGACTACAGCTGGAGGGAATGTAGTAGACACTGGATCAGAGGCACCAATGTTAAACTCAACCCTACATTCCCTGATCTTCTAGGAGTACGACTGCGTGGTACATTCATGCTCAAAATGAAAGATTTAAAGGAGAATCAGAAAACGTACCTCTTACTCAGAAATCCCATAATTCCCTCAGATGCTTCTTGGTTTAAAGCTTACAGACTGAGCATCTTGAAAAGAGACGGTTTTGAAGGTGAGCCAAAGGACTGCACCATCCTCTCTAGGGGGGGCTTTGGGAGTTAATGTGAGGAGTGATGTGGAAAATAGATTCCATCTGACCCCACAGACCCCCTGGGGGAAAATTGTTTAATAGGATATTGAAATGGTGAGCATTTATGGACTGAGTGCAGGCAATTTGCTTAATAAACTTTCAGGCAGCCACTAGCCACCTAAAAGCAGACCCATACTCAAGGCCCTGGCAAAAACCCTACATTTCTCCCACACTGATTGGTCAACTCTTAGGGGGTGTGTCCAAGGAGCTACTGCCCCGCCCACCAGACAGCTGGGTGGCCCAAGCATAAATTAGGGGGAGGAAGGCCTTCAATTGCGCCACATGCCAGCTACTCCCAGCACAATTCTCAGGCACATGTGTGGTGCTGCTCTTTGCTCTTAGAGATGAAAGCCAGCAGATGTTTGTTTTTATTCCCTGATCATGACCAGTTGTGTTTTTTTTTTTTAAAAAAAGATCAATACTATAAACTTTCTGCTGTGTCTTTGGGAACTGTTTCAAAACAACATGCGGGACGATTCGAGCATCTAATTTGGGTATCTCCGCGGCAATGAGGTGAGGCCACAGACGGTCTGCAGGGGCCCTGTACATATTTTCACCTCATCCAGTTATGATGAGCCAATGGCGTAAGGTGTCAGGGACAAATGAAGTGTCATCTGAGCATCTCAGCAGGGAGCCAAACCCCCAGATGCGGCCTCGAAGCGCGGAAGAGCGGCCCCCTCCCTGCCACCCCCCCAACCATGCTCGCAACCAGGTCCACCTGCAGCGCTGAGCTCTCCCGCACTTCATCTGTCCGACACAGAAAAGCTTGACAGCGAAAGGGAAAATTCAGATTCAGGCAGGGTGGTTCTTTTTAGTGGCTCATCGCTGCACCCTGCAGGCCGGGGCGAAGATGACGGCAGAGGTCTCGATCTACTCTTCAGCACCTATAATATTATCATACTTTATTACTCAGGTGAAATAACCAAAGCTCCCCTGCAACAAAGTGATTTACAGCGCAGTCATTTGTTTTAATATTATACATTTCTAACAGTTAACCTGTATGTAGAGCTTACCTGTCTGCTGAAGATAGGCAGGGCAAGCCTGTTCTCAGGGGCAGGGTGGTTGGGCCTCATGCCTTAGTTTGACATGAGCTCACTG
>JAODJW010000106.1:17799839-17813493 GCA_026777045.1 Hyperopisus bebe | reverse complement strand
CCCCTTCGTCTTGTCCCAGATCTACAGTGACTTTCAGACGTTCCATAAGACACTCTTCCAATAAACACACCGGAACCATTCTGGGAACGATCAGGACACTGGGTCGTGACACGAGTCACAAGGCCCGCTCGCAGTCGACCGCTCCGCACCCCGTTAACAGAGCCACGGAAGGTTCCAGAATGTGTGGAGGCAGATGACACCATCTGTGTTACGTTAAGTGGTCCTGCTCTACTGGGATGACAGTGGCCTCTACTGGTGTTCAGAGAACCAGTGATGTGATCATGGTACCAGGGCCTCCAGCCACACCCAAGGTTCTGAATGCAGCTTCTGCTGCGACTCACGGAGGCCCTGCTCCCACTCTCACTCCTCCTGTGTGCTTGTTTGTGCTTCGGATGTCTGTTTTTCTGCATTTGCATGTGCTTGTATACGTTTTGTAGGCTAATCTCCATACTCAGGGAGACAGGAAGCTCCCATCTCGTGCTTCTTAACCGTACCAAATTTTGACGGGTGTGTGCGCAAATTCACAAACACGCCTTAGCGTGTTAAGGTCTTAACTGAACACAGATCTGGGAGATGGTGAATGATGTGCTTGGTGGGAGGGGCTTACAGGACTGCCCCTCCCACTGCAGGACATTCCTGTGTGTTCCACCAGGGGGTGCTCTGGGTGTATGCCCCTCTCCCCACCCCCAGCAGTGACCTCTACATCCGGCTGGTATAAAAATCTCGTGTGCATTCAGGACGAGGGCCAGACCTGATAACCACCCGATGTCTCCTGTGAAGGAAACCCATGGTGCTCCGGAGGGATTTGCCTTCCCAGCAGGCCAAGCAACTGGTGACTGTGCGGCACAGGCACGTATGGGGGGGGGTTTGTGTGCGTGAGGTTGCAGGTTCGAAGCCACGTGCTTCACCACATTCATGAGTATCACAACATTCTACAGCCCTGGCGGGCGGACGACATTTATAGCTGAACGGCATAGCAAAGGAACATACAAAAGAACGCTTTTAAAAAAGATCGGAAGAAAGCAGTGACAAGCTTACGCACAGGCAGCGGGTAGAATGTTTCATCTCCCCCCCTCCCACCCCACGTCTCTCTCCCTCCATCGCCATTCCAGATCCTTCTATCCCTCTGAGAGTCTGTTTTGTTTATCTGTGCTCAGTTTTGTTTACCATTTCAGTTTAAATGGAGGGGGGAAAAAATCATAGCAAGAGAACCCATGACCCTAAAAGCTGTCCCCTGTGCACCTGGTGATGATCATGGGGGTGGTGATGGGGGGGGGGGTGCCTGTCCCCCAGCAGTTCACTGCAGGCACATATCACAATTGCTCCACACAGAGTCTGTATGTTTCATTTTATGGGTGCTATTTCACAGACGCTTGTGCTGTATCCAGGAGACACTAAAGTCCTTGTTGCCTCGTTTCGAAACAGAGTAATGTGTGTACAATCTGTTTGCATGAACGTGCCAGTCTCGGACAAGTCCATGTGTTAGGGGCGAGCAGACACCCAGCTCATTCTGCACACTCCTGACCCCACAAATAGAGCAGTTTCTGGGCGAACCATAATCGCCACTCGCGACAAATCGTAGTTTGCGACTTTTCTGCTTTCATCTAGTGTGACGTAAAGGGCCAGAATCGTTCTGAAGATGACGCCGATTTAAGGCGATATTGTCCAGAGGTGAATGGGGTGGAATCCATTCATTTTGGCGTAGATTAAACGCAAAAGGTCAAAGGTCACTACCAGGGATGTGCCTGAATGCCAGTGGACGGTAGGCTGAAGCAGTCCTGCATTAGAGATCCTCACGTTTACACCTCAAGCGTCACCAGACGACAGTCTCCACCTGCAGAACTAGCTGGTGTCAGGCCTGTCATCTTCTGCTTTGGTGTGAGGTTTATATTCACAGGCAGCTTTACAGAGCCGATCTGCATTCACCATTAGCTCACCATTAGTTCACCATTAGCTCACCATTAGCTCACCATTAGCTCACCATTAGCTCACCATTAGCTCACCATTAGCTCACCCGCGTGATTCCCTTTAGTGCAAAGCCCCTCCTATCCGTCCATCTTCGGAAGACAGCCTGTCACGGTTATTACTTGAGCTCTGAAAGCTCGCTCGATTCCTCCTCCCACCTCCTCCCCTGACATTCGCCTCCCGTTCTTCCGCTTGTCTCTCTCCTCTCAGGCTCGATATGTTTCTCCTCTCCGTGTCTGTCTCCCTGACCCGCCCTCGCCCTCCCCTGTCCCTCTCTCCGGGTACGGACGCCCGTTCCTGTCGGCGGCGGCTCCATCACAGCGCTCCCTCGCCATGGCAACTCTCCTCCCCATGGACGATCAGCAAGGGGAAGAACAGAGCATCGCGGTAGTCGGGGGGTCTGTCTCCTTGCCGATTTGTGTCTGTCTCCCTCTCCACATCCTGCTCGGACGCCCTCTCTTCCTCCTCCTCCTCATCACCGTAACCCCCTCTCCCCAGCACACCCTGGCTTTCCTCATCCCGTCGGGCCCCGAATCCCAGGAACCCCCCGCCCCCGTCCTCCCCCCTGGCTCCTAGGCCTCCCAAGCTCCTGGAGTGGAACAGGCAGGCATGGCGCGACGTCTGCAGGCGGCCCAGGGAGAATCCGCTGCGGCTTGGTGCCAGCCTCGTGGCCCCGCGGCCCCCTGGGCGCCCCGCCGTCGCAATGGAGACGCTACCCCTCACCCTGGAGGGCAGCGAAGCGCTACTGGGGGATCTCCTGCAGCGGGGGCAGTTCTGGAGGAAGTAGCCCCCACTGTGGGGCCCCAACCTGGCCAGGGAGCTCCCCCTAGTGGGCAAAGCAGGGTTCGCGTTGGGGTCCGGGTCCATGAGCAAGGCCTCGGAGTAGCTGGGCACCATCTGCTGGTTGCAGCGGATGTGCCACTCTAGCTCGGTCATGTCTACGGTATTGACCCGTGAGATCATGCGGTAGTTGGGGCCCACGCTCTCCCCACCGGGCCGGAAGCCCCCATCCTCGGGCGTGTTGTCATTGGCATCCTCACCCTCCCCGAACAGCTTCTCCACATGGTAGTGCACATAGGCTGTCCGGTACTCAGAGACCACACGCAGGGGCCAGGAGAGCAGGAGGATGGACGCCAACCAGAATATGTGACGCCGCGAGTACCAGGGCTGGCGAGATGGGTCGGGGAAGGCCAGCATGTGCTCGCGGAAGTCCACGTTCTTCAGATGCATGCCCTCACGGGCCTCCATGTAGTCGTCCAGACCCTCGTTGTCTCCAAAGAAGCGGGCACGCTGGGTGAGGTAGGCGGTCTCGGCACGGGCACTGGCGAAGCTGAAGCACTTGGTGAAGCGGAGCCGAGTCGCCGGGTGGTCCAGCAGGCCCAGTAGCTCCTTGGAGACGTCCTTGACGCCGTGCCGGGTGTAGTCGAACTCGGAGCTGGCGGCGTGCGTGTTAACGCGCTCATGGTAGACCTGCGTGGTGGTGTAGGCGTCGCCGTTGCGGTAGCGCGTCACCTGCCGCGTGCGTCGCACGTAGTGGTAGCTGATGGCCTTCCACCAGATGCAAGGCGTAGCCCGCTGTAGGCGCTGCACGCGCTCGTAGACGTCGCTGATCTCCACCTTAGCCAGGGTGGCCGTCTTGGAGTAGCAGTACCAACACTCCACCAGGTAGACGGCGTAGAGCATCACCAGGAAGGCCAGCGGGATATAGACATAGCCGTTGGAGCAGGGGCTGTCGTGGTAGAGGCGGGCGCGGCTGCCGTAGTAGAAAGCGGAGCCGTGGTCGTCGGCCATGACGGTGACGCGGTAGAAGGAGCACCAGCCCAGCGTGCCGAAGCAGCCGTACATGAGCAGAGTGAGCAGCAGGCACTTCCAGTGGGACTCTCGACACAAGGAGCCGCTCAGGGACTGCTTCAGGGGGCGCTGCTGTAGGGGAGGGGCGGGGTTTGGGTGGGCGCACACTGCAAATGACATGCTACCGGTAATAGCTGGCTCCATGGGTTTCCTCTTTCAGAAAGACAAGCCCCTAAGCTCGCACAAAGCCCCCACAATTCTGGAAGCCTTTATCCTAGATCCCAGCAAAACATGCGTACATGACCATACATTCACACCAGTTTGTCTTTCGTCTCATTTATCACCAGAGCACATGACAATGCCTTCCGATACCTTCATTTCGCACAGAATTTCCCCAATTTAAAAATGTCAATTCAATCTCTTACAAAGACAGCTGACCAATTAACACAATTGTCAACAAACTGCAGGATAAAGGCAAACATGATTACAATCTAAGATTTTTAAAAAAGAAAATCAACATTGCTACATAAAAAACTCTTACCCTTCCCAGTACACTAAGTACTTCAGAGTTACAGATATTTACGGATTTATATACGGCATATTTTACTGAAGTGTATTGCTGTATACTTAGGTGTGAAAGTGAATGAATAAATGTTACTTTTATATAGTGCTTTACAGAATCAATGGGGAGCCCCTTCAACCACCACCATTGTGTAGCCCCCACCTGGATGACGCGACGGCAGCCATTCTGCACCAATATGCTCACCATACAGTAACTAAGGTGGTGAAGGGGTGGGAGAGAACTCACCAATTAGATATGGAAAATGATTAGGAGGCCAGATTTGAAAGGGGGCAATTTTAGGCAGGGCATCGGGATACACCTCCCCTACTCTTTCAGAAGATGCCCTGTGATCTTTCATGACCTCAGAGTGTTGAGACCTCAGTCTCGATTGGGATTCCTGAGCACCACACACACATAGGGATCCAATCCACAGGACAGGCCAAACAAGTTGGCCAAACAAGCACTTCTTCCAGCAGTACTGGCCAGGGCCAACCTGCTTAGCTTTAGGTGGATTACCTAGTCTGAACAGCAGCTGCTAAGGTTGCAGATATAAATTAAACTGATTCACCTTAAGTCAACATCTACATCTGCATGTTAACAAACAGCAAGTATGACATGTTTATAGCCTTTAAATGTACTTCAATACTCAGAAAAGATAATTAATTAACTCCAAACAAGAAACACCACATATACATTACTTCTGACTACAAGTTAAGTGCTTTTAGAAAAAGAAAAAAAAAATCAGAATTACTGATCCATAACAGGCAATATTTTAAATCAAACACATCATCAAATTTAGGGTCAATAATAAAAGGGTTCAATGTAATTAACACTTTCTTTTGTCCAAGCTTCCGTTGTCCATAAGAAACTACTACCTAACAAACATTTAAGCATTCAGAAAAAATGAATGGAATCTTTGCTGCAAATGGAAGTTCCTATACGTAGAAATACCTCCCTGTGCTATAAAACAAATAATCTTTATCTAGGTCAAATATGCACATTCATAAGCACACTTATCTAGAGCGCCCCCCGGTGGGGCTTTTGTTTTCCTAGGAAGTACATTTGATTGTGTGAAGCTGGTGGGATTCTGCAGGCTGCCAACAGGAGGCGGTGGAGAGGCTGGTGCGGACCAGCACTGCTTGGTCACGATCAGGTTCTTTTGATAAGCATTATGTCAAGTTGCCAGTAGGAAGCGACGGAGGGGCCAGAGACAGACTATCGCTGCTTGGTGACGACCAGGTTCCTCAGCATGTCGAAAGAGTTGCCATCGGGGTGCACGGACGCGATGCCCAGCTCTGCAGATTGCACCTGCAGGAAGCCATTGTCGTCTAGGCCCACCACCTCCACCTGGGGCCCATCCTCGCTCTGCAGGCGGACCTGCGTGCCACTGAGAGGGGGGGGCGGGGTGATGTGGGTCAGAGGGAGACAGGAAGGGGGGGTAGGCATCCTCATTTAAAAAGTTACCAAAGCTGCAAGTTACATGCCTCAGTTAACAGAAAATAATAAAGACTGACAATAAAGTCAAACTGAATTTCCTAAAGCCAACTGGACCTTAAAATTGGCTTGGTGTAGGGTCAGCATGAGCCTGTCTGTTGTACCACTGAATAAATGTGAATTTATTGATTTAACTTTAAAAATAAAAAAAAAAAACTGGTATATACAGTACCAGTCGATAGTCTGGACACACCTGCTGAAAATCATTTCTCAATAAGATAATGACACTAAACACACCTGGAGGTTATGCCAGTAAGTTTTATCTTGCGTGTGGGTGGAGCAGTGGCTCTGAGGTTAGGGCCCTAAGCCAGCAATTATACGGTTGCTGGTTTGAATCCCATGAATGCCTGTAGTGATTTAACTCCATTGGGCCCTTGAACAAGGCCCTTAACCGGCAATTGCTTCATCCTGGGAATGATGTCGATCCATATCCAGCCCTGCAAGCAGGTCCTCCAACTTACGGGGAAAATTTGGGGGCTGGTGGTAAGATTAGCACTCCAGCCACTGGAAAAAACGCTGGTCCACTAGTGTGGTGCCGAGGTATCGCCTGACATATAGCTGCACTCAGGTTCTCATGCCTGAGGTGGTTTGTTGTGTGGTGGGTGCGGCAACGCGCTTTAATAAGCACATGCTCCTTGCCTTACCATCATTATCTTGTGAACAAGGAAAGAGACAAAGTGCTGTGACAGCTGACCTGGTCCCTAATCTCCAAACTACACCCTAAATAGTCATTTTGGAATGAGCTGGATCAAAGAGTAGGAGCCTTGTAGCCAATTTGTGCCCAGAACTTGAGGAAACTACAGGACTGTTGGAGAAGCAATCCATGTGGCTACATCAAGAAGCTGGCTGAAAGAATGGCAAGAGTCTATAATACGGTCACCAAAGCAAAAGGGGGTAAAATCTGAGATTATGTTGAACACTTCTCTTGGTCATTGCAATATTTACTGTGTATTACTTCATTGCTTCGAGGCCTTTTGCAGAGTTTTGACTGATACCATAAATCAGGTAAATCTTAACGTTTCTGAATACAACTCCCAATTAAGTAACCAAAAATGGCATACATTTTACTTTCAATTAATTTCTGATAGACAGAAAAATAAAAGTCTCCCAGGGTAGGTGTGAGTGTGAGGGAAATTCTAACTATCATTTTCAGGGGATCTCTCAAGTTCTACTTGTCACATACACAGTTGTACTCAGGACAATGTGCAGTGAAATGCTTGGTTGTATAAAGACAAAACATTAATCTATAGTCAAAAATATCTATAAATAGTGTGCAATTAGAAGTTAAATGACAGATGATAATGCAAACAGTCGAATAAATTAGTCGGTATTTACTGATGTAAGCTGTACATGAATAGGTATGCTGAGCAGGCTGCAGTGGACCATCGGTTATCCAAAGGACATAGACTCTGTCCTCTTTAAAGATCAGAATTGTCTTTCCTTAATGCACTGGGGTCCCTCTTTGCAGGAGTGCAATATATTTATTTACATTTATTCAGCAACCTGATGCTTTTATACAAAGCAACTTACAGTACAGGGAAGGGTTACAATTTGTCTCTGGGATTCAAACCCATGACCTCTGTGTTGTTAGCGCAAGGCTCTAGTTGTTGAACTATGGCAGCAATATACCTAGAAGTGTGTCTAAGGCAGTAAAGTCAACCGTCGCTATGTACCTGTGCACCCATCTTTTATAGTACAGGGGAAGGACAGCATGTGGCCCCCCATCCTGGAAGGAGGCAATGAGGTCCTCCAGCAGGGAGACGCTGCGGGCAATGAGCAGGGAGGTGTCCAGGGGCTCTAGGACGGACCCTCGGTGGCGGTTATGCTGCTCCACCAAGTCATTTATGCAGATGGTGGGGTTGCTGTTGCTGACGTTGAAGCCACAGCCTGGCGAGATTATTCATCAGATCAGCACCAGGTATTCAGAACGCCCCCCCCCCCCATGGTCACCAAGCTGGGAATGGCTGGGAATCTCACCGATGAGCAGGTGGAACATCGCCCCCATGAGGGTGGAGTTGACCAGTACCCCACCCAGCTTCATCAGGCTGCCGTAGTAAATGTCATTGGGCCACTTGACAGTCAAGTCGATTTCCTGGGAAGACATCGCAGAAGGTGGCGGATCAGCCGCCATCAAGAGCAGCAAATGCCCACAGAAAATGAGACGAAAGCAGTGTTTTCCAGCCGGTCCTTGGAGACCCCCAGACAGTCCATGTTTTCATTTCATCCCAGCTCCCGACACAGGTACAGTACCTCATACCCGGGCAGGGTGCGAACAGCCTCCACCACAGCAAGGGCGGCCAGGTGCTGCAGGAAGGGGATGCTCTGGCCCAGCCGTGAGCTGACAGGGACACGCATGTGCACCGTGAACGTGGCACAGCCCAGCGGGCTCAGCCAGGCGTTTCCGGCGCGACCTGCAACATGAGGAGGGTCAGACAGGGGATGCGAACCAACCAACACCCAAGCGGAGCCATTCACGCTGAACACTAGCAATCGAGACCAGACACTGACTCTCGAAATCCAATAAAAATACTGACGATTAAAGTCGGAGCATTTCCAGTCATTTTATATTTTTCAATAGTTAAACTATTATAAGGAAAGGTGAGGGGACATTTCAAAGGATAATTTAAGTAGAAATAAATACAACAAAGAATAACATAAGTAAAATAAATGGACAAATATTTAAAGAAACTAAAAATTAAATTTTATACATAAATACTAAGACACATAGGTGCCAAAATTACTGCCCGCACCTGATAAGTAAGAACTCAAAGAAAAACAACAAAAAAGAGTGTTTCTCTTGCATCTTGCAGCACAGAAGTAGCATCTGTTTAACCACAGCCTGGGCAGTTCAGTCATATCAGTATGGTAACATACTCGTTAAGGTGAGGTTTCTCGTTATCGCAGTTACGGAACGGAGGCTTGTTTCAACATCGCGGTGTGACCGCAGGAGTCGCCCGCGTGGTGTATATTAAACACGCCATTTGCGATTGGTGGTCACCACGGTGACCCCTGACTGACCTCTGCCCTCGGTCTGTTGCGCAGCTATGGCTATTAATCCCACTTCCTGGGGTAACTGGAGCATCAACCTGCGAAAAAGAAAAACACACCCCAGCATTAAGCGAGCCGGAGAGGGAGGGACGGCAGGTTTGAGCCCCCGGCACTCCACAGGACAGACATATCGCTGACAGACGTGTGTCTACCCACATCACCGGCATGTTTTCTTTGTCGCCACAGCACCCCGTGCAGGACTACTTGGCCTTTAACTTTCCAACATTCGCGGGCATCTCATAACCCATGATCAGCTCCTAGTTCAGTTAGTCATGGAAGCTCACGTTTGTGATGGAGATGTGAAGGATCTGCCACCCCCCCCCCTCCAAACTCCTAAACCATGACCTCCCCATCTCAGGGATCACACCCAAACACAGGCCTGGAATAAAACTCCAACCAAAGCAAACAAGTGGGTGCTGGACCTGTGTTCTAAAGCAACCCCCCCCACCCCCCCCAAAGCCCGAGACTTGCCAGATCAAGGTGACATTGTGATGTCAATCAAAGGGTTTCTGCCAGAATTAAGCAGCCTTAATAACCCCTCCCAGCCAAGCTCATCCTGCTCCTTCCCCCGACTGCCTGAGATTGCCACAATACACTACGTTTCAAAAAAATTTTTTAAGAAACATGACGTCGTCTTATAAAATGAATTATGTTTGAAAAAGACAGCTATTTAGTATTTACATAGAACACAGTTATATAGTATTTTTTAATTCAAGACACACAAGTCACACGAGTCAGGGCGCATGAACCGGGACAGGTGGGGGCCACGCAGGACGTATGCACAGAGCCCACAGCGGGGTGTCACCGAACATAGGACCGAAAGTGCCAGACGGAGGGCGTGTATAAACCACAGGACCCCCCCAGGGTCAGAGTCGCGGTCTCACCCAGCAGAAACACTCACATTCCTGTTACGGCTAAAGAGAGCAGCCTAGTCACTGATAAATACCACCTTTACACAGACGGCAGTTCTTGAAAGAATCTCACTTCCGGATATTTCTAAGTTAATGTTTGATGGGAGAGCTGCTGTGGGCCATTTCTGCAAAGGTTTACCGGGCGTCTGGCACGAAAAGTAAAGTTAAACATCAGCCACTATGCCAGCAAAGGGGTGAACACTGCCCCCTACAGTGCCAGTAAACACACGTGCACACAAGCTACTTACAAGTCACTAGTATTGTTAGTGACCGCTGCATGCTAGGTGCAGTAACTAGTAGCGGGTTAGCAGGTTATCCTACCGCCCCCCGGATCTGACACACGCCAGCCTGGGGATCTCGAAACGATTCTTCATTTCCAGGGAATTTGCTTAACAGCTTAGCAGCGAGGTGAGGGACGTCATTTATTTGCCCAGATCTAAAGGCCAGCAATGCTGGGGGCTTTTATGATGCAAAGGGACAGCGTTTGGAAGGGAGGGGGGGCACAGAAACCCTTGGGGTAATCCTCCAGATTCAACGGACGCGCATTTGCTTCCATAGGCCTGCTGCATCTGGCAACTTTTCCCTGAATTCTTAGTTAATAATTAAAAAACAATTCCAGTGGTTAAAGCTTCTTACCTTCAGACAACGATAGGTGTTAACACCCACCCTGCCTGTGTGCATCTGTGTGTGTGTCTCCTGCTACACAGAGGCATCAAATGGACACAGATAAGGCCAAAACACTAGAACTAGACTGCTTTTTGCCCGAAGATTTTTTTTTTTGATTTTGTTTTGTTTTAAACCTCGATTTCATGGATGCATGAATCATGTAACCAAACAACGGGCTAAAATCATACCCTGGAACGATTTCATTCGCTTAAATTGTCAGCAGCAAATTCCTTGATCTAAACAAACCTGTCAGGAAATCAGAAAGCCAGTGAGGAAATCTAGTACAGTGTTTCTCTATCTGGTCTTTTGGGAGCCCCAGACAGTCTACATTTTTGCTCCCTCCCAGCTCCCGGTAAACGTGGACTGCCGGGGGGTCCCTGAGGACGGGGTTGAGAAACACTGATCTAGGGGAAGTAAGGGGGAGTGTGTGGGTGGAGAGAGAAACATATATATACCAACGCGCTGATTTTCCAGTTGAGGTACCTCTATTCTCAGGCACGGTGTAATTTAACTGGACATGACTGTCCAGGAGCCAAAAAACTGCCATCTTCTACTAAACAAGAAAAAAATGACAGGAGGTAATGTCAAAACCTTGGAGGCCTTCAAAAATTAATTAAAAAAAAAAAAAAAAAGTCCTCTCAGACCTCAGTCCTTTTTGCAAGTCCCTTAATTAAGAGCTTAAAAAAAATCCAAGGTAAACTCATCAGTAACTTTTCAGCTGTAGGCGGCGGATTGGCTAACGCAGGGGGTGTGAGACACCGGTGCTGCTCTTCTCCTTAGTCTTAATGCGAAGACGGTATTTTGTATGGAGAAATGTGCGGAGTTAAAAGCGGCGACAGTGCAGACGAACCGCGCGACAGAGGCACCATCACTGTGCGCGAATCAGACGCCGCTAATTTAATGATTTTTACTCACAGGCAACGGAGGCCGGCAGCACATTGCCCAGCCCCCCCGGCAACAGTAACAATGGGCACGCGGGGGCCAGACGGCGGCTGCTTGTCGTCCCTGCAGCCTGCAGGAACATGACCTCCCCGGAGTCGCGCCGGGTTAACCGGCCCCTTCGAGCAGAGCAGCTAATTGAGAGCTTTCGGTGTTGGGCAGGAGCGCCGGAGACCCCCGCAAGCCGCTCCGTGCCCACGATGCCTCCCCGGCAAATCAAGCACTGGCGCACGTGGGCGGGGGGCCCAGCTGGCTCTCTCGAGTCCTCCAACCAAATAAATGAACTTTTAATAAGAACATCAGTGCCTAACAAGGCAAGGAAGGCCAGCCGTGACCCCACAGCCGCGGCTGAACCGAGCACACCGGAGGCAGCGTGTGATACAGCTGTGTGTGCGCGTGTGTTTGCGAGGATGCGCGTCCATGAGGTTTCAGACAAAGAAGCGAAACATGAAAGGAATCAATCAGGGAGGTTCTGGAGGGATCCAAACGACGCTACGAAGGGTGGGCTAGCTGCGTAAACTGTGACAACCTCGGCCGAGAATGCCACACAGCTCCGAAACTCACCATGAAGGAAATTAATACTAGAGCAGGTAAAAACACGCAAGTGACACATGGCAAGCCAGGAAATATGGCTGAATAAAGGGGAAGGGACAGATTCCCACGATCCAGTGATTTTGTAACGGACTGACGGCGTGCCTGCGCTTCCACGTGAAGGAGCAGCCCGGGGTTCAGCAGCCAGTTGGTTATGAGGGACCCATTCAGAGCTGGACCTGGGGGGGGGGCATTGTCCAAAAGCTGGGAAACGAAATGAGCCATTCTTACTACAAAGCCCCCCCTGCTTTTTATTTTCAAAGCCCAAAATGACTCTTTTTCCAGGATCCCTGCCCAGCGGAATCAAACCCTGCACAGATTAGCATGCAAATCACCATCAAATTAATTTCTGCAACGCAAATATGAGATCAGCCTGCGGATCACACAAAACATCTCACTCCTAAACACGGTAATGCTCTTATGCGCCCGCTGAGGGGCCTGCGATGAAAGAGAGGGTCGCGGCTGCCGGTGGGGGGAGGGCGGGACGGTGGGGGTGGCTCAGAAGCTCAAGTGAAGAGCGATATACAGAAGGCCGGCTCAGGCCGCGAGCTAAAGCATTCCTGCAGAAGTTAATCTCGTCCTGAAAGCGAGTCCAGTGAGAAGCACAGGGGCTGACGGTGGCCCAGGAGGCCAAAAAACGCATTAAAAGAAATTCCCAATAACTGCCACAAAGGATGAGAAAAAGGCCCAAGGAACAGGCCCACAATTAGCAATTAGCATGGCACAATGGCTGCCTTTCAGCGCAAGTGCAACATATCAAACAGCCGTCCAGGCGATCCGGGGGGGTGCGTTAATCCCCGGAGGGGGTGCGTGGGCCTGGGGAAAGGGGTGGAGCTGAGGCGGAGAGCTCACAATGAAGACGCAATCCGTCAACGCCCCAAGAAATAGGCGCTTCATTAATGCATGCGGTGAGGAATGGAGCGCACGGGCAACATACCAAGCTGTGTGGACACGACGTGAACACGCACAAAGGAAACATACAAGACAAAAACTCATACTGTTGCCAGCTAAAGCTTTTCTCCCGCCAAAATCATGATGTTTGCCCGGGCTGAATGGAAAACACCAATATTTCCCCTGACTGATTCATTCTTTACACAGAGACTGATTACCCAGCCACATGGAAAACATGTGCAGTCTCTCAAAGGTGACCATGTGCGTTTCCCCAAATGAAACATGGTCACAGAATCTGGGAGCCTAAGCTGCTCTCTCAGACTTGGGGGTAATCAGCATCACAATGCATAGGGCACCATCCAGCCGCTGCATGACTACCGCCTCACCGGGGGCGACCAGGGGAAGCCACTCCATGCTCATTGGACAGGAGGGGGAAAAAAATCATTCAATTGACAGCAATCAACCATCTTCAAGTATTTAAAAACAGAACAGGAGATATGTCATTCAAAATGGGTAGCTTTGCATATCCCATCATCCTCTTCTTAAGACACAGACACATATACAGGTAAGAGCAAAAGCTTGGAACAATTGGGGTCAACGGCACAGGGTCCTAACATGCTGAGCCACACAGCAGCCACCACCCTGTCCATCATAAAAGCAGAGACACTCATTTATCAATACTGTGCAAATGTGATTTTGCATTCTCATTACAAATACTTTAATACAGTGGTACCTCGGTTCTCGAACTCACTAGAACTCGAATTTCTTGAAAGTCGAACAAACCAGTTTGACCTAG
>JAODJW010000106.1:17781009-17793034 GCA_026777045.1 Hyperopisus bebe | reverse complement strand
CCCCCCCACCCCCCCACCCACACCCCAAGAGGAAACGGGTGGTGTGTTACCCCTCCAGCAGGTCCATGGTGGAGGGGGTGGTCTCGGCAAACAGCACACAGCGGCCCAGGGTTCGAGTGCGCAGGTGGAGGCTGTAAGTCTCCAGGCTGAACTGCGGGAGGAAGTGCTGGGGGGGCTGCGTGACCAGGGCCAGCGTGCCCCCTGGCAGCGCCCCTGAGGACTCCACACCAGGAAGCACTTTCAGGGAGATTCGGGAGGCCCTCAGGACCCCCCCCTGGCCCACCTGTGTCTGCAGCCACTCCAGGAAGCAACGCCGGCATTCCTACCCCCAAACAGACATCAGGATGCATGAGTCCTACTACATCTCAAAATGACTCTAAAATAACATAATTACATCATACACAGGCTGCATAAATGCCACCTATAACAGGTCAAAATCATCATAAATCATAAAGAGCCATTTAACTCGTTTTTAATAGTCAATTCAACTAATGTTCCAGCTTCGGACTCCATTTTAAATGCATAGCTGTTGCAAATACAAAAGATCTGGAAGATGACATACATACCCGAGCCCTCAAAGGAACAGGACAGTGCTGATGTCAAGTAATGAAAACACCACTGATTTTACTGATTTAACCATTTTAAAGATAAATTTTGAGCTAATCTGCAGGACTGATGCTATAAGTCTTCACGTATTAATGCACTTTGTCAATGTGCTGTAAAGCAATGAGATAATGTGGAAACAGAATTTAATGAGTCAGGTCTTTTCTAGCATGTTTTAAGCAAAATGATTAAGAGAAGGTTCTGTCATATGATAATAGACTGAGGATACAGTACATAAACCTCAGCTTCTAAGTACCACCAGAGACTCTCCTGGTTTTTTGATTTAAGGACTGACTTTTAATTCACATTGCTCAGAAATAAGAATTAGTTATTAATTGAATGTAATACATGCATTAACTTCTGCACCATTATGTTTGCCAACCCTGAAACACTGAACTTACTAGGTGATTTATATGTATATAAAATTCTAAAGACATATATTACTTAAATGTAAATGAACTATTCAGGAAAAAAGAAAACGTCTGTGTTAGGTATTGTCTGGATACATTGCCAAACCTTAACATATTCATTTCACATCATTTCTCCAGATGTGTGTGATGGAAACAGGATTTTAGCTGAATGAAAAAGAATGAAAATCAGAAATGCTGTCAAACCAAAAGCTGAAATGGTAAATACAGATTGATTTTTTTTTCTATTTTTTTTAGAATTTAAAACGTATCATTTTGGACTGGCAAAATCTTAATTGTTGCCCTGATATGTAAAAGGGTAGAACGATGGAACAAACATTAAAGAAAGCACTCAAAGTAAAAAGTGTAAGCAATATTGCCGAAAAACTGTGTCGTTAATTTCGACACAATATGTCCAAAATATTTATCCATGACATTACATGCAAAGTCCATGACATTACATGATGGTGTTTTGTGTACCCCCGTGGAGCGCCGCGCGGGCTTCCGTCATGCAGCACGGACACCGGCCTAGAAGCGGACGCATAGAAGCGGCACAGATGGCGGACGCTTCCGGTACCGAGCCGGGCTTCCGGACCGACACCGCAGATACCCCGGTTTCCATCTCATCACAAACGAAGCATGAAGCGCTGGGGGGCCGCGGATACACAAAACCCTTTGCGGGACCCATCTGGCGGCCGAGCGGCGTGATTAGCGCTGGCAGGTTGTGAAAAGCCCGGCGTGATGGCCCTAATTAGCTGCGATCCATATTTAAGGGCTACAGTGATGGTTAATCAATTAGAGCCGCTTATCTGCATGCTCCAATTATCCGCTTTGTGCAAATCACAAAAGGACGCCTAACAGGGGAGGCGGCTCGCATCGCCCCCCAGGGACCGTTTCTACCGCCTGACAAATCCCCCTTCGCTCGTGCGGATCGCCGGAGAGCCGCGGCCTCGTCCTCCGGCTCCGGGAACAGGAACCACCTGCCAGATACTCACAACGTAATGCAAACAAAGCCGACGCCTCAGTCTATGCTATTTTGTGTCTTAAAAACAAAATCACAAGGAAAAAATATTTTACCCATAGTATTCAATACTGCACGCACTTCTGGAGCCAAAAGCACAATAATATTTTAAAACAGAAAGACACTAAGTATGATAGTCAAAATGACCAGAGGTTTGATAGTGTGCAGGAGTTAAAAGAGCCGTGCCACGTTATCGAACGACTGGCCGGACACACCCAGGCTGGCCCGCTGCAGTAAGGTGGGCCCAGCTCCCGGCCGGACAATCTGGAAGCAATCCCCAAGGCAGGCGCACTCATCACCGCCGTGTTTGTTATAACAAAGTGCTCGGGCCAGAGGTCAGGTAGCAGCCGCGGCTCAGAGCAGACCGAATAATAATAATAATTAGTAATAATGCTACAGTTTGGTTTGGGGAGACGCCATGTTCTGTATCGGGAGCGCAGGGGCGGGTTACTTAAAACGGGAGACACGGCGTCCGTGCAACGAAATGCAACGTGGCTGGAGAAGCCGGCTTTGCACCTATACGTGTCATTTACCAGGGGGAAACGTGCAAATTAATGTTTAAGTTCAACAGGAAAAAATTCGCAGGAATATTTAAACCGCCTGACATTGATAATAAGTGACTCATCCCTCCGAGTACTTTCCGGTTGGTTATTTTCGGTATTCTTAACGAAAAGGTTTATAGTGTAACAAACGGCGGGTGCTGACCGCCCCCTGGTGGTTTCTCACACTTACTGCAGGACTCGAACTACCTGTTCGTATTTTACGTAAAGTCATGCTTCAGGAAATGTCAGACTTATTACACAAAGCATTTACACAGAGGCAAATTTAGAAAAGAAAAAAAAACAAGCTAAAAACTCAGGCTTAACACTAGACTTAAATAAAACTCTTTCCATATTTATGTTTTATATATTATATTATATAAATATAACTACGGCAGTTTAGACTGATCTGTTAGCGGCACAGACTTCTCTAGCAGGAAGGCATTACGGTTTAAGATAACCCTGAGGCATGATCTGCACACCGACCATCGCCAGATGTACGCACTCCCAGCCATCCTGAAGGGGTGAGTGGACAGTTGTCTGAGCTCCTGGCCCTCCAGGCTGAAAACGGGGGCTGACAGGCCTGCATGTGGTCCCATTTCAAATGGCGATTAACACGGAGGCCAAATTCCCCAAATATCTCTGGCTGGGGTGCCAGTGACATCAGGCCGCTGAGTATCACGCACCCCCATTCCCGACAAGCAAACCGGTACCAGCTCCTCATTCGCCTGCTTTCCTTCACAAAGTGGGCTGTAATTGTCCGCGTAAATGTTTATCATGGCAGCCGTGTGAGGAACCAGGCCCCAGCCTGCCCGCACATATGGAAAACATTCGGTGCCTTAATGTATGCAAATTTATGCACAAAACAACGCAATGGCTCACAGGGTTTATATGTCCAGAGGGGCCTGTCGAAACACGTGTGGGCGCCACTCGGCGAAAAAGGCTAGCGGCAGAGGGTAGGGGATGCCCTTTGATCGGCGTATAGATTGTCGGAAGAATGCAGGCAGGACTAATCACAAAAACTGTTTAAATAAAACCGCGAGTCCAGACTGGGGTACTGCGTCTCGCTGCTCAACACCTCAGCACGTCTGGATCCTTGGGCCCAAAACATTCAGCCACGAATCGGGCCAAAGTCTGACTGGAAGCAGTCAGCTCCATATTCAATGGGACAGAAAAAAAGCCGATACTTAATGCAGCTTCTCATCTGGACAGATTCATGCACTTGGGCTCCCTGAATCTGCTGCAATTTTAACGTTGCATATATTACTTGTTAGTCATAGATGTTTACAGTTACATTAATTTAGTAGACGCTTTTATCCAAAGTGACATACAGTTTTTTTGAGAAAACAGGGTCGGTGTTTCAGGAGCAATTGGGGTTAAGGGCCTTGTTAAGCGGCCTTAAGCCGAAATAACTGCAGAGTCTGGCATTTGAACCAGCGACCTTCCAGTCACAGGAACAGCATACGAACCTGTCACTATAGGCACATTACAAAGAGTTTTAAATAGAAATTAGGCACCAATTTAAATGTCTGGACGAGAATAAAGCAATACTAAGCTACTGCAAGTCACATTAAAAAAAATCCCGCTTTACTACAAATCACTTTTTACCGCTACAAGCTACAATACTGTATCATTAGAACACAGAAGTGACTGCAGTACAAGTCAAAGCCTTGACATATAAACCTATGCTAGACTGTCAGCTGGTTTCAACAGATTAACTGTAGTTATGATTACATTTCAATTAGAGCCCCACACTGAACATGCTGAAACAGAAATTAAAAAATGAAAATCTCTACGCAGAGCCTGGCAGTTTAAGTGTCAGTTTGATGTTTCTGAAAAAAAAATCCCTGCTATTTATAGTAGTTTTTAATGTCACAGTGTTTTATAACATTTTATAATAACTTACAATTAATTTAATCATAAGTTAATTTATGAATTACATAACATTAATTTAGTCAGTAAATGTACAGAATCTTTTCTAGTTATTCAAAACCTAGAGATATCAAAGATTTACCTATCAGAACCATTATATCCCGTTTTGAAGACTGGTTTAAAATTCTGTTCCATTAATATGTCCCACATGTTATCATGCATGTGTTAAACACACAAATATCAGTATTCAATTAATCATTTTAATTAATTCTTGCTCATCGATTTGTCTGTGATCAGTTTCAAGTACCGTATACAAGATAGTCTAATAATCTGTAGAACATGTAAGGCATTTTAAAGTTTTACTGAAATGTAATCTTTACTGTCACCTCTGTTTAAAAGTGACAATGATGACAGCTGTAACATTAACAGTCAGGCAGTAGCAAAGGACAGCTATTTAAAGGTAGGTGTGAGGGCAGTGGGTCCTACCTCAGATGAGGAGAGGACGTAAATGGGACTGGGTGGCGGCACATGACTCCGCTCGCAGCTCAATCCCAGGCAGCTCAGGATCTCAGACAACACCTCATAGCGAAGTGCGTTGCTTGCCTTTAGCTCGTCAAAGTCCTGTGGGCTCATGACATCGTAGGAATCGGGCGCAGCCTCCAGGTGCACCTGCAGGAGAGAGAAGCGAGGGCAGCGCACAGACATGACATCATTCTGGGTGGTAGGTCATGTGACCAAATCTAAAAGAGCTTATTGGTCGTAAATATCAGTGATACTGCTTAGTCCAAGGCAAAATGCTCTTTCAGGACTGTCCATTTTCCGGTATTTAGAAAAATGGAAGCATTTCTTAAAAGCAAGTTTAGAAAGTTTATTTTTTGTATAAAGTTTTAATTCAGGTTATATTGTAAGCCAGGATAGGTCTAGCTTTGGCATGGGAGACGGTACCTGGCACAGCACAGCCTCGCCACCATTGTCGCCATGCGTCACCCTGACGACCGCCATGCCCGCACTGCCCCCCCGCAGCTCCCCCCACATCTCCGCGGGGCTGTCTCCACGCACGAACACATGGCCGCTGGCCAGGGCACTCAGCTCCACCTCTGTGCAGTCGGCCCTGGTGAAGACCAGTTGGCACACACCGTTTCTCCGGTTGGGCCCAGAGGCGAGCGACAGGCCAGCCGCACAGAAGGAGGAGCACAGGCCCAGGACCTTACCACCCCGCTCTAGGTAAGCCAGGAAACGTTCATGGTGTTGGGCCGTGAGGGGCTCCTCCTCGGCCAGCACCAGCAGGAGGGTACTGTCCAGCCATGGCTCGCTGAGGACTTGCTGTGGTCGCAGGTGGTATAGCACGTAGCTGTCGGTGTTGATGCACTCGGCCAGGCGAGCACGCACATGCTTGAACCTCTCTTGGCAGCCCCCTGTGTACACCAGCACATTGGGAGGCTTCTGGTTGAACCTCCTGCCCTGGCCGGGAAGGCTCCTCCCATCAGACTCCCCCCGGCCGCCCTCATAGTCGTCAGGGAGGTCCGGAATGTTCTCCATCGATGCAAACTTCACCGAGAGGATGGTGCTGCTCTCCAACTCCAGGCACTCGTGGCAGCTGGACAGGTGGAGGTGGCAGCCTTCGGCATGCTGCTCCCCAGCCTCCATCCTGCGGCACCCGCCCAAGCCAGCGTCCGCGGCAGCGGCATCCGCAGGGGGGCACCCGCGGTCCTGCCCGGACGCACTGCCAATCGTCGCCCCCGTACCTTCCTCGGTCGCGCGGCACGAGGACTGAAACAGTGATCTGTCCTCCGGCAGTTCCTGCGATTCCAGTGACCTGGTCTCAGCCTGGACTCCTCTGATCAGTACAGAGCGTCCAGCAAATGCTTTGAGCGTGGATTCCCTGACCAGGACAGCTGGGAAAACAAACATTTAAAAAATTATTTATATATATATATATACACACACACACACACACACACACACACACACACACACACACAGTACAGGCCAAAAGTTTGGATACACCTTCTCCTTCTCACTGGGTCGCGGGGGGTCCGGAGCCTATCCCAGAAGCAACGGGCACGAGACAGGGAACAACCCTGGACGGGGGGGCCAGCCCATCACAGGGCACACTCACACACCAGGCATACAGCTGCATAACACTTTTTTTCTGTAGAATATGCAGTCAGTCCAGGATTTCCCAATTATGCAATTGCAGAAATCAATGCAAAATCAAGCAAATTCTGCAATATTTGCAAGAGCCTACAATTTTTCAAGTTTATGGCAACTTTCCTGCAACAAAAAATTAGGAAAATTAACAAGCAGTTTGCACTTGGACCACGAGTCAGCCTGTGATGTCGTGGCAGTGGGAATTCGTGTGTGATTTTTGCCAGTCTGCACTGTGGGATAACGAGCACCATGAACTCATCTAATCTCAAAAATTAGGCTCCTGCAAAAGACTGAAACAACTGCTGAATGTTTTGCAAGAAAGTGGAGACAGTATTTCCTCTCTTTGCCATAGATGTAATATACTTATTTTCCTCTGTTTACTGATAATGTTTGACATTGATCAATGAAAATATGTATTATAAAGTCATCTATTTAACTAGTATTTATGTTTGTACTAATTAACATTTGTATCCAGGATGGATATTTCTGTGCATTACTTTATATTGCTGATTTTAACAACTTAATGCTGTTTGCTATATAACTAGTGTTATTTTGTAAAGTAGTTTCTGACAAAACGAGTTCTTTCATATTTCTGAAATAATGGATTTTTGGAGATTAAAAAAATATATAACTCTGTAAGTTGCATCGCAGATTTTGTGAAAAACTACTGCAGAATCAAGCATTTTTGGCCACAACATTCACAAAAAACCATAATCATTGAAATCATGAAAACAATAGTGTCCCATATGAAGTGTACAGCTGAAAAAGATAGACTTTGAAATAAATGACACCCATTTCTCTGCCTGGAAGCTAGTAAAAGCTGGATGAAATAGGCCAAATCTATTTGCGGCTTTAGGTTAAAATAACTGCCCTATGATGGACTGACGCCCTGCAGATAGTATTTCTGTATCAAGCTATTTAAGAAAGCAGCTGCTACCTGCCACCAAAACGTGCCCAACGCCAAAAGGAACAGAGTCGTACAAAACATTTCAATCTGCACCCCAAACACTGTCTGATACATTACTGTTATTTTTAAATGAAACATCCAGGTGATCAGTTAAAAATAGTCTTAAGACTAAAGACTGCTTTTATCACATATACAATAGGACACTTTATCTACATTTTTAAAACAGTATTACATAATATTTAAGTAAATACAGCGGACCCTCGAGTTACGACCGGCCTGACATACGAACAACTTAGGTTACGACCAAAATTTTTGTCTTGAGTTACGACCCAAATGTCGGTCGAGGCCAAAGGGTGTATCCGCTTGTGCAGTAGTGAACAAAGAGCTGAGATGCCCAGAGAGGCGTCAGTATGAGCTCAGATACGCCTGTTTGTGGGCATCATTTCAGTCAGTGCAGTGCTTTATATAATTTCGCTAATTGCTATCAAAATGCCCCCAAAAAAGCTAGAAAAGAAGCTAAGGAAGGAAGAGAAGGTAAAGAAAGGAATCACAATGGAAAAGAAGAAGGAAATTGTGCAGAAATATGAGAGTGGCGTTCGTGTGTCCGATCTCGCCAATATGCAATATGTCCTGCATACTGCTCTTAGCCACGTGGACAAGAAACGGGGCAACTATGTGAGATTGCTGTTCATTGACTACAGCTGAGCATTCAACACAATCGAGCCTCACAGACTGATGATAAAGCTGAGGGACCAGGACCTCAGCACCTGCTTGTGTGCCTGAGTGTTGGACATCCTCACCGGCAGATCTGAAGAGGTGAGGGTGGGCAGGTGCGTCTCTGGCAGCATCACCCCCAACACAGGAGCTCCACAAGGGTGTGTCCCCTCCCCACTGCTGTCCTCCCTTCATACTTCGGACTGTGTGGCCACTCATGGCTCCAACTCCATTGTAAAGGTCGCTGACGACACGGTGGCGTTGGGCTTCATCTCTGACAACGACGAGACGGCCTACGCGGACGAAGTGGAGAACCTGGCACTATGGTGTCGGGAAAACTGCCTCCAGCTGAACACCAGTAGGACCAAGGAGTTGGTGGTAGATTTCAGAAGGAGACAGCAGATTACAAGCCCCTCGCCATCAACGGCGCTCCAGTGGAGAGGGAGAGCAAATTCAAGTACCTGGGCGTCTACATCTCTGAGGACCTGACACGGCATGAACACCTCCATGTTCAGACAAAAAAGGCAAAGCAGCATCTGTACCACCTTAGACAGCTGAGGCAGGTCATCTAGACAAGGAGATGTAGGTCCAGAGCCAAGGATTGTAAAAGACCCCTCTCATCCTGGTAACACATATTTCAGCTTCTGCAATCGGGCAGAAGGTTGCGCAACATCATGGCCAAGATAGAAAGACTCAGAAGGAGTGTTTACCCCCAGGCCATTTGACTCCTCAATCAGGACACACCCCCTTTCTCTACACAGTGTTATAGTATTATTATAGTACTTTATACTGTACTGGACAGCAACCATCTCAGGATCTCATTCTCATTGTCATCATTCCATACACTGCACATTAACTGTAAAACTTATAACTGCATATCACACTGTAAATCTGTTTCAAATCTGTATTATATTCAAAGTTCTATTTTAAAAATTTTATTTATTTCTCCTTTTTATTTCTTTTCATATTCTTTGTAACAGTTGCACAGTCAAAAGAATGGTTCAAGATACATTTCACTGCATGTTGTACTTGTATGACTGTGCATGTGACAATTAAAAGAATCTGGAATCTTGAATCTTGAATGTACAGCATGTCGACATCCACCATCTCGGCAATCTCACAAAGAAAAGGTTTGTATAAGGAGGCGAGCGTTGCTAAAGGTGTTACTCAAATTAGTAAGTCATGCTCAACAGAGTTAGACGAGGTAGAAAGACTATTATTACTGTGGATAAAGGAAAGGCGAGTGAGTACACTAGGAAAATTATTGGTGTTTCTGGTAAATTATGCACATTATAGAACCCTTTGTTATTATGAATAGGTTAGTTAAGGGGTGCTTTGGGAGGTTCAGAATGCATTATGGGTATTTCCTTTTCTTATGGGAAAAATAGTTTTGACTTACGACCAACTTGAGTTACGACCAGCCCATGTGAACGAATTGAGTTTGTAAGTCAAGGGTCCACTGTATAAGCAAAACAAACAATTATGACTCAAACTACTAATAGCGTTATACAGTATGTATACAAATCTCTACAAATACTGCGCACTTATACAAAATGCATAGGGGTACAATTTGTATTTGATTTCCTAATCTAAATTTTCTAAATTTAAAATTAAAAATGTGGTGGCTTAATGGTTAGGAAAGTGTTCTTGTAATTGAAAGATTGCTGGATTGCTGACCAGCAAGACACCAATGACGTACCCTGAGCAAGGTACCGCCCCCAAGCACTGCTCCCCGGGCGCTGAATTAGCTGCCCCCTGCTATGTCATGACGTCGCATATGGGTTAAATGCAGAGGACACATTTCGTTGTTGTGTGCTGTGGTTTGTCAACAATGACCTCTGATCACCAAATTCTAAAACTAGTGCATTACCAGTTAAATTGAAATGAGAAGCTGAAATATGGTTAAAATATGAGTCACTACCAGACCACTCATCACTGACATATCACCCACCTTATTAAACAGGACTGCTTATCATAGAGGCTGAGTCTATGAACATCCCTCTCCCCCGAGGTCCTTTCACACTGTAAAGGCCAGTTAGGCCTGGGTGTCCCTCTTAATGCGATGCCATGACAGCTCAGAAGGTCTGGACACTGGCCCACACGTCCATCTCTCTGTGTTGTGAGCCACCCACTGCATCTCGCTGCATGAGTGAGCCAGTTACTCGCTTCCACCCACAGGCAGGGGAACGATTCTTAATAGAAAGGCCAGCTGTGAGCTGCAAATTAAAGTAGTCTAATAAGTACAGACCATATATTAAAATTGAGTGAGATAGACAGATTGATAGATAGACATACAGAGATAGAGAGATTAGTAAAAAACGATGGTTAAAATGAAAAAGATGGTTGACCCACTAACAAAAAAGTAGCTAAAGGTATTTCTCTTTCGATATGAACAGGTCGTAAGATTGAGATTAAAGAAAACAACCAACGCTATCACAACTAACCACGTGTCTGCGTTTGACAAGTTTACTATTATTTTTTATCGTATTATTATAACTTAAACCAAGCATTTGCAACGCGTAATTTATTTTGCAAAACAATATCAGAGGTAATAAAATCAATATCAAACTGGAATTGCTGGTAGATGGTTAATATCAGCTGAAGCACCAACAGGAGGCGCTGAATCCATATAAAATGTATGAAGAGGGTTTTTTAAATGCAAAATTTACATTCGCCCATTAATAGTGTAGTAATATTTGCGGTACATTAAAATAACACGAAAATTTCATTGAATGTTCGCAGTACCTTAATATTACATACAGGGTTCGTCGACCTGTCCATACACGGACAAACGTGCATTATGCATGCTACGTTTTAAATACCGTGTCTGCACACTGTCCGTCAGAATTTGCCGTGGTACTGACCAGGGCCATGCAGAGACGTTTCGGGTTGCAGGTGCTCGACTGGGGGTGGTCCCTCTCGGTAAATTTTGTTTGATCGTCAAGTGATGGAAAAGGGGCCCACGGGACCACAAAGGGAGGCAAAAGGGGCAGGGGCAGTCAGGCACGCGCCCCTGCACGTCCCTGGCGATGACCCCTGATTACATGAAACTGTATTCTACCACATCTTCATGCTTTGTTATTTCTGTAATGTTTCTTTGACTGTTTCTTCTTGTATCTATTGTAAGTCGACCGCTGACAATATTTCTTTTTAAAATTTGCTTCCGAATTTGCTACATCACAAATCACATACTTTATTGGATTAATTTGTGCAAATAACTGCCATTGTTTTGTGACATTCTCATTTCAATGCTCCATAACACGGCCGCTCAGACATGTGAAATCTATGTATGTTTTAAGATATTTTTTATCAGAAATCCTGATAAAATGTCATTGACAAAAATCGCTTCCTCTATCACAGCACTGGTGAATCCGTATTTGTCAGGTGTCACAGACAGAAAGTGAAGTTGTGCCAACGACAGATTGTGTTTGAAAGAAGTCATCAGTTTTCTGTAGTCAGGGAAAAATGTCCAGCCCGTATGTCTGCATGCATGGGTTTGCATGGGTTTGTAGATCCATTTCAAACACACGGCTGCGAACTTGTCCGGTGGGCGCCGCGGTTTTGGGCTCGCGCCGTAAATCACGGAATCACTTCCCGAAGAAAGTTGACAGCGCGAGCCACGCAGCACGTCGGAGCGAGGCGGTGCGCGCGCGGAGAAAGCGCCGCTGCGGGCGGCGCGAGAGGAACGGGCAGATTTGAAGTACGTCATTAATATGGCGCCAAAAGACTTTTAAGTATGAGCGTTATTTATTTATTTATTTATTTGGTAAGGTTGCAGGAGCTCGCATACGCCTGTGCGATCTCACAGGAG
>JAODJW010000106.1:17764575-17780909 GCA_026777045.1 Hyperopisus bebe | reverse complement strand
ATATTGCCTACTTTCCAACAGCCTGTTGTTTTACCCTAAGGCCCCAAATTAGGGTTAGCACACTGAGGCTAGGGTTAGGATTAGAAAAAGTATGGCATATCCAGACATCAACAAGCGTTTTTATGACAGTTCTGCTCCCCACACGGAGCCTGTACTGTACATACATATACATACATACACACACACACACTAGCGCTGTCAAAATTAATGGGTTAACACGGATTAATCCATCATCATAATCAATCTGATTAGAATTTTTAACGCAATTAACCCATCTGCAGCGCAGAATGACTCAAAATCCCTCTACCGTGGCTCATTGAATCGGTCGCACACACTATACCGTCCAACTTATCTGTGGACATGTTGCTACAGAGTTTTATACGTAAAGCACCACGCGGAATGTGTTATCAACTGATATTGCTAACAATGGCAATTAACCGGGCTAGAATTGGATTTCATGATTAGTCTGATTATTTGTCGGATTTAGGGTAGTTTGGGCTAATTGTAAGTGAACAAAGATAAAGACCATTTAAACTGAGGTACCTTAAATCCGACAAGTTGCCCGGCTAAGCAAAAAATCTTGCTTTTTGATATGGGTCCATGATATTGCACTTCTGTGGCAGATGGAATGCATCCGACTCATGTTCCAGATGTTCAATAAACATGTTAAGTGCATATACAGTGGTACCTAAGAACTCAAATTTAATCCGTTCAGAACTCCAGATCGAATCCCAAAAAGTTTATTTTAGCATTTAAACACATAATGAACTGGATAAAACAAGAATAGCAGCAACTGTACTAAACACATCTAAGCACATTTATCAAAACAGTAATTTGTAAAGTAAGAAAATGTATGTATCCAAACAATGTGTAAAGTTAAAAAGAACAATGTGTCCTGCTCTGATATTCCGCTCCTTCCGTGTGCCACGCCCCCTCGTTAACCCCGTGTATAATCCCCGTGTGATCAGCTGTTTCTGGTTGTTGTCATTAGTCCTCTGTATTTAGTCCGCGTTTGTTTCCCCCGTCCAGTCATTGTATTGTCCGTCTGCATTTTGCCTGCCTTACCTGTAATTAAACCCCGTATTCCCAGATACCCTGACGTCTGCACCTTTGTCTCCATTCTGACCTGTCCCCGCTCGGCCCGACAATATTATTATAATTAAATGTATTAATATTAAAATAATAAGAAATCTTTATTTTTAAATGTATTTTATTATATAATTACTGTTACTGTCATTGTCTAAATGTATTTTTACTGTCTAAATATATGCATTCAGCTAGTGTAAACATGCACGATGCTATCACAGCGAATGCGAGGCTGAGACTGAAGCGTTACCCTTTGTTTCCACTGAGAGACGTGCCGCATGACTCATTTCCCCGCGCGTACAAGTTATCTTAGGTGGGTGTTGACTGTTTGACTTCTGAGATTCAGATAGAGTTCTACGTAATTTTTTTTCGAACTCGTTGGTTCAACTTAGGAAATTCGAGTTCTAATGAGTTTGAGAACTGAGGTACCACTGTATATTCCCTTTTTTCTTGAGTCTGTTTGCTCATGCAAAATGAAATGTGATTAATGTAGATTAAAAATGAATATTTAATCGTGATTAATCGAAATTAATCCACAGCAACCCTTTTAATCGTTTTACAGCACTAATATATACATAAATTTTAAAAAGCTTTATTTGCCATTTGTACAAGAACACATTCAGTGGAATTTTATTTTCACGTCTGATCTTGCTGTCTGTTTTAAGGCATACACACACACACACACACATACACACACACACACACACACACATTTACAGCTAAGTGTGAAGATTAGGGTTTGAGAACGAGGTCACCCATTGGTCCATTTTTCAGGGAGTTAAGGACCTCACTCTGCCAAACACAGGACTCAAACCAGCAGCCTTCCGATCAATGGCACAGAAGCCTAATCCTCCAAGCCACACGCTGCTGCCCCAGCTGGAGCCTTGCTTGTCAAATTATCTTTGATAAATTCCTAGTACCACACACAAGGTAACGTCTCATAATAAGCAAAAGATACAAGACGGTTTTACCCCAGTGTTTACTGTCGTGTCCAGTTACAGTTTTCTGAGGGCTCAATCCCAGCATACACACCCAGGGGGAAACAGAAAACAGAGGCGATGGCGATTGTCAGTCATGCTCACATACTCACAGACTATTTTCTCCGGCACAAGTCCATTGTCCAGCCACAACCGATCTTCCATAAACGCCACTCCTAGGCGACTGAAATTGTCCACGCTGGCTTCCGCCACCACCCTGAATGGCCGCCCGGGGCTGCAGGCCAAAGGAAGGCAGTAATCTGACCACTTCAGCACCTGGACGGACACACATGCACAGTCCCAGTGATTAATGGCTGTGTCCACTGAGTGAGGAACAGCCCTCATAGAGCAATTAAAGTTATATATTGCATATGCCTATGAATCTGTGCAGGATGAGTGCTTTACAGGACACCACCAGCCCTAAAACAGGTAATGGATTTTCCGGGTTAAATTTCATTTGCTCCAAAGTGAAAAAATCTGAAATTAATCCACTTATCCAGAGAGATAATCTGGTCAATCTGGTAAGGCTAGAGATGATTCAGGTTGGATGGAAGCATCCAGAAGCAGTGGTGATGACAGTTTGTTTTTACAGTGAATCTTCACAGGAGTGCAGGTTAGAGGCTGGGAGAGTGACAGATGAAACACTCCACCCACCCCCACCCTCACTTCCTCCACCGGGCCCCTGCTTGCTGTCAGGTTACAGAGGTCCACTAACGCCTCTCAGAAGCATCCGGAACGACTGGCCCCGGTGTCTATTCTACAGGCCACCTTCCTTCTCAAGCGTGACTGCCTGGAAGCAGCCATGATCTTTCTCTTCTTAAAAGCCCCCCTATGAGGAGGAGCACAATTTACCCATCCATACAATCACAAATACACTGCATGGACAAAAAGGGGGGGGGGGGCACTCCAAAACCAAGGTGGTGCAACCCTGCCCTGCCCCCCACCCAGCCAACTCCTGGGAGGGAGGCTCTCTGCTCCTCTTATCTTAGCTAGACTGGACAGAGGCCACAGTTACAATAGGGACACCACCTGGTAAAAGGCCACACCTGGCGAGATCAAAGGCAGATCAGGCAAACTTCCCTTTTACTACATAGGCGGAAGACTATCGGCTTTTCTGGGACACTAGAGCAGCACCTGTCATGTGGAGTAATTACAAAACAGTGTCCAGGCCCTGATCTGAATTTCAGCAGGTATTAAGGTGTACACGTGTACCAAAAATGGGACAAATTGGACGCTTAAAGAAAACATAAGGACGATACATACATTTCCCTTTGCAGAAAGAGACTTTAATCCCGCTTCTTGTTCTGCGGTGGCCTCGATGACAAAAGCAATGCTGTCTGTCTTTGGACCCTGCGCCAGAGAAGGCCCTAACATGAGACTCCACGTGCTGAAGTCGTCACACGCCTGGGAGGATAAAAAGGCACGTGTATTATTCACAAGTGCCTTTGGGCTTTTCCATTATTAGCTCACGGCACAGTTTAAAGGCTGCAAAGCATTTACAAAAAGCTGCATAAGTACAGATGAGTACGATATTCATCAATACTGTTCTTTTACAAAGAAGCTATATAAACCAGCTGACATGAGGTGTAAATGACAGATATAAAATCCTAAGAACAAACGCGCCGAGGTCAGAAAAGCTGTAACTGGTTCATTTACATACAGACCGGGCCTGGGCGAAAGGTACATGAACTAGGGGGGGCTCCGGTACAGTAACGCGGAGGACATAGCGCGTAGCGGCCCACTATTCACCTGCGGCTCGGTTATATACACCACTTTGTCGCCCACTTTGAGCAGAAGGCGTTCCTCGGGCGCCGCGCGGCTCAACTGCTTAGTAAAACTTCGCTCGCCAGGTGAGCCCCCCCCAGGAAGAGCCGCCGGTCTCACGGTGCAGAAGGCGAAGCCTGTGCGGCTCCCGTATAAGCGGCGCACGGCGCTGCGGATGACCACCGTGTAGCACTTCTGGAAGCGCACCCAGAGGTAGACATAACACAGCGTTATCAGCATTGTTGTCACATCGAGACCAAAGGTGGTCGGGGAGCCCCGGGACGGCTTCAGGGAGACATTTTCCGCCGTTCCTCGCCCCTCCCACTACTGTCGTCATTCGCACGGCGACGCGCACGGAGGTCATGCGTGCGCGCTCTGGGTTCTCCGCCAGAGGGCGACAAAAAGATTTTTTAATTAAAGTTTTCTTATTTTATATAAATATTCTTCATTGAACGTTAGCAGCACATTAAGTTTTCCGCAATACAGTATCTCTGCAGTTTTGTCTCTATAAATGTATTAAATGAACTTGCTAAACTGAAATTACATATACATGCCTGTGCATTAACCTCCATTAATTAACCTATAACCTAACTCAACCTAGTAATTACTTGGACCGAAGTCATGCAGACAGGTACTTGACTGCAGAAGATAAATCTCGCCAAATCCCCCCCCCCCCTTTCCCATTCAGCCAGCCCTGTTGTTTACTTAAGTGGACGGATCTGATGTGAAAGCCTTGATAACTGCACTTGCCTTTGTGGCACCGCTCAGTTTGAGGAGTTTCCTGAGAGAAACGTGATGCTCCCGCACAGCACGGACGGCCAGTCCGCTGCTCAGCAAGCCAAGATGCGTGTGATGCGCTCCTACCGCGGCTGCAGGGGCACGCCCGGGCCTTCCACTCCCATCGGGCAAACCAAAAGGTAAGTTTGCAACTTCATTCTAGACAAAGTGAAACACTATGCATCTTTTGTATTTCCCACATGAAATGTTACCAGATATTTTGATAAACATTTTATTTGATGGGACACAAATAATGTAATCGTATTATCTATTAGTTAAACGGAAACTTACTTACCTACTGGCTCCATGTTTGTTTAATCACATTTCATATATTATATTTGTTAATGATTTGATCTTGAGTAGTTACCAAGTTACTCTTGCTCCCCCTCCCTCAACTAAAGTGTTAATTATAAAGTATTATCTTTTCTCTGACAGTTACCCCGTGATCTGGAGACCTTGGGTACTGACAAGTAGAGACAATGAAATGTGCCAAAAGGTGAACTGGGACTATACAATAATTTATAACAAATGGCTAAGCATTAATTGAAACGACAGCGTATTTTATAAGTACGTACAGGTGGTTTACGAGTCTGTAAATGTCTTGACGCGCTTGAGAAAATATACATTTGAAATGAAATTTAGTCGAACTTTGGATTTTACTGAAACGCAGTTTTTTTTTGTTATGCTAAATTTATTTTGTCTTTTGATCAATTTCTATAGTGGGTTTCTGGGAGCTTGGAATCGGCTAACAGACAGACGTCAAAATCCGCTTCAGGCTTCCAGCATCCTGTGAGGTTTGTCGTTCTTGATAATATGTTTTCATTTTATCAGAAATTTAGGTTTGAGATGGCAGAGAAAAAAGAAGTTGACTAGGACACACTGAATGAAAAGACCGGGAGGCTTGGAAAATTAATACCAAATTGGGCTGGGGGGTGTAATTTCGTTAAAATGAATCTTTGGTAGTATTATACTCAAGTCGTTCATTCTAATTGGCCTAAGAACTAGGCAGACAATTAAATAAAACGATTTTTACCAAATAAAGAACATATAGCAGAACTATGCATAATCCCAGCGGTCACCTGAATGTTATTTTAAAATTACATTGATAGATATAGAAAAAGATGTACAGATAAATAACAATGTGTCAGATTTATTTGTATGTTTATTTTACTGTTAAATTTAATGCTGAAGCTGCTACTTTAGACGTCACTAAATTGTATTCATGTCACATAATCCTTTTTTGTATGAATGTATGTGGCTGGTTGTAGTATTAATATTACGGTGTTATGCTTTGTAGACTCTGTATGCCCAAGTCGAAAGCACAGGAGTACCTGTCCCATTTAGGATGGAAGGTTCTGGCAAGCTTCCCTGTTCAGGCCACTCTCCACTTCTACAATGACGAATCCAGCTCCGAGGATGAAGACGAGGTGGAGGAGGAAGATGTACAGGCGACAGAGGAGCCTTAGCGGATTTGGCCCCACCCCCACCTGGCATCTGTCGGAGTGGAGGGACACAGGTGTTTTGGAAACAGCGCCGTGAGTGAACTCTGGCGTTGGAGCATCGGGGTTACAGGAAATGCGCCTTGGCCATGTCAAGGACCCAGGGAGGATAATCACTACTGATGCAAACAGGAAGCAGAGCAGGGACACACCGTCGCCACCCTGTGACCACGCAGAGGATTCACCATTTGTGCTGTAGAAGGGTAAACAGACCTTTAACCTGACCATGGCTGCATATTCTTCTGCCCCATCCTGCTCTCTGCTGACAGTGTAACACTAACAGCGCCTTCGTGTCCCTGCGTCTTATTGAAATACCACAATTGCTGTGCAGCAGTCTACTTATCTGGTTGCATCTTGTCAAAACAGAATGTGGAGGTTTTACCACAACACAAAAACATCTCTGAAATGTAAAACATCCATAATTTTTGGGCTGTATGGAGAAAATGTATAAAATGTAAATACTCATGTTTTGTTGGTGGTTTTGGTTAGTGGACCTTGGCGTTATGTATTTTCTCATTTGTTTTTAATAAAGAGTATTTTCTAGTTTTCAGACCTTTATTATCTTGTATTCATATAGAAACTCATTCTTCAATATTAATGAAACAATACCAGGAAAGGTTGCAGGTAAACTCATTACAACTTTATTTATTAGACAAGATGGCCATTAACAGGAATGGATGCATGAATCATTTTCAGTACAACTTCACACTGCAAAGTGTGTCAATGATTTAGATCGGTCACAATGGTTTTAGTATAAATATTTTTAGGAATGAAACCATGGAAGTATCAAACAAATGCAGGTTTGGTGAATAATACTGTTAAAAAATGTGTTGCGACTGTGACTATAAACCATGTGGTCCTATCAGAAAGCATAGCAAAGGGCTCCCATTCAGTATTTAGGTCTTAAAGTAACCAAGGCGATATTATTGTATTTTCACAAATCCATAAATTCCTGGTAGAAATAGTTCCAACATGGAAATTGTTTATCATAATGTTGGCATGAGCTGAAAAAAATCAATGCAAATTTAATTTGCAATAATAATTTATCCATAAAATCTCCCACTACTTATGAGGACTAAGATGCTGCTCTGGCTGTAATGGCTGTTGGTTGAAAATGGACAACAAATTGAATAAACAGATAATATTTTAACTAGTGAATCTTTTTTGATAATTTTAATAAGCAATATATGTTATATATTGTAATGCTATGGCATGACTGTGAATACGGATCCATTTCAGACTACAGATATAAATTTTCAGAGTTCGGATTTTAAAATTCATATAGGAGGACCATCTGGGGACTTTCTAGATGAGGGTTAGGGTTAGGGGACAGCTGGTCGACCTGTGAACTTTAGGCCTATGGGTCACAACCCTCCTAGCCCAAAATCCTTACAGTGGTGCTCAAGTAAAATGGAGCTGGATTTGGGAGAAAACAGAACTGGCAACCAATAATGCAAAAAACACACAAAGAGGGAAAATTAGCTCAGCAGTGGACCACCCCCTCGTGTGGCATTTCCTCAGCTTGATGCTATGAGTCTTTGATACCATGATCTTACTGAGTCACACTTATGACCCTGGTTTAACTGATGGATAACTGCATCCAGAGGTCACATTGCTTCATCTGTCACAAATTCACACCACACAAATATTGCAGAAATAGTTGGCTTTAGGTTACGACTGTTCTATAAGACCCACACTGACCCTGATCTATTATCTTTAATTTTGTCATATCCATGATGAACCAGTTAACATAATCATCAGCTAATATTTTGCAAGCATTGATAAACTAGGAAGAGGAACAGTTTTGTTATTGAAAGAATGACAACACGCACAGCAGGAATAAGCCATCATCATAGGGCATAATGACATCACAATGTACTTGAAGCTTGGAGCCTTGCAGACTTAACATATTAACATATAAAAATGAGGAGTGTCGGAAAAGTAGCCTGAATGCCAGTTAGCCACTAATCTATTGGAACAAAGAGGTCAGTGATCAAAGTGCTGGGTGAAGGTGAGTCAGGGGGCAAGTTTAGGGCTCAGCTGACAGTGCAGCCAGGCCCCCCCCCCCCTCACCGGGGTCGGTGGTGGCCTTTCCATCATCGGAGCAGGGTTGGTTTACATGCAGCAGTGGTGGACACAGCATGCAGGAGGTTAAACACCAGGACGGCCATCTGATCTGGGTTCTGTTTGTTTTTGATGCTTTATCTGAGATTCTGGCTGCAGTAGCGGCACCACGCACTCCACCCCCCCTCCTCCTTCCCTCCTCCATGGGTCGGTCTGGAAGAGTGGCTGAGACGGCAAGGGAGGGGCAACTGGGGGCACGTAAGGCCAGCAGACTGATTGAAGAGCCCCGGTGAAAATCCGGCAGATGGAGAGATAGGGGAGGGACCATTTCACTTATAGTCGGGGGGTGGGGGGGGATCAACAGGTTATGAACTGCCCTGAACCCATTAGGACACCAAGGTCTGGATGGCTCTGGGGGCCAGGTGCAAAAAAATAGTGACATGTTACCCTGACCCTCCCACCCCCCCAACTGAAAACTAACTTTAGCTTTTAGCTAGGGGAAGATAATGTAATCATGTTGGGAAAGATTTGGGTCAATCTTTATTGAAATTGTTTTGGGCTGCGTCAAACAATCTGCCATTACAAGCATAATTTAAATAATTTAAATAATGCCTAAAATATAATTTAAAAAAGAAATAACAAAAAAAATCAAAGTGACTGAGCACAGGTACCAACTGGAGCGGCTGAGTTTATGATGACCTCAGGGTAGGGGTTCATCTGCAAGTCAGATCTTTGTCCTGTCACACAGCCATGATGGAAGAGCATGATCTAAAACCTCAGCAAACGTCACGGCGTGGAGTGATTCTGGTTACCATGGCGAGTTTACCCATGATCGGCGGGCCTTGGCAATCGCATTGTCATCAAATCCGACCCCAAGGTCACATACCGCTACTTCAGGCTACTTCTGTGACAAAACTCACTCCTCTGTTACTACAAACTTTTAACATAGAAGGGAATCGCATGTCTGAGGAAGACAATGAAGAAGAGGAAGGAGGAAGACAGACAAGGCCCTTACATATACACACTTTACATGCCATTATTTAAAAATAATAAATAAAAGTCACCTGCAAACCCGTACAAGACAAGTCGACGTAAGATGGTTGGGTTAGTGAACAATTCACATACTGAACAATTCACATACTGAAAAAAAAAGACATTAATACAATTACTGGGTGTTATTACAACATTCAAAAGATTCTTACTTAGATTTGTTAAAAGATCACACCAGAAACAGCAGCTTTTTATATTAAATATGTATTTTTATTGGGCTATACAATTCATTTGTTTTAAGTTTATTTAAATTTGAGACAAAAAAACTGGAAATGACTAAAAACAACACGTTTTAATTTTTTAATCTGAAAGATCAGTGACATTTGTGAGGTAATATATAGAATATCCGATTGACTTTGCTGATGGAGACGTCTTTTAATCTTGGTATAAGCTTCTCACAGTCATCTTCTTGCTGGCTCATGGCGTAACAGTCTGCAGAGAGATCAGCAAATTCATCACCAGACGACCACTTAGCAAAAGGATATGGTCAATATACCTCAGGGTTTATGGAGTCACATCAACTGCGGAAAAAAAGGTTCCTACTTTCTAAGTAGCATCAGACCATCTTTGAAAGCATTAATATTTATTAATTTATGACTTTCAAAGGGTGCAAATAATGTAGCTAACAAGCCTAGGTTCCGGTTCATTATCTTCCCAACAATTGAACGTGGGTGTGGCTGTTAATGGTATTTAAGATGTTCTATTACCATTTGTTCCCAGAAACATTCAGTCTGGATCAGATAATGTAAGGAGTGTCTCATTTATTATTTTAATATATTTTCTTAGCAGATGCTTTTAACCAAAGTGGCGTACATTTCACAAAGCAAGTCAGCCAGCCAGTCCCTGGATCAACTTGGGTTAAGGGCCTTGCTCAAGGGCCCAATGATGGAACCACTGTCAACTTGGGGTTTTGACCTAGCGATCTTCTGGGCACAGGTACATTGTCTTAACCCGCTGAGCCACAAACTGTCTCCGCTGTACATAAAATGGGCCCCCTGCAGTAATACAGACTCACTGACTATACTGTAGAGGCAGGACAGATAAGATGCAGGCAGAGGGTCTCACCCGTGATAGTGTCCACCGACCACAGGGGGGCGGTGTTAATCATGTTCACACCAAACAGAAGGATGAAACAGATAGTGATGGCGACCAGTAGATAGATCGGAGCTGCAAGGGCCCAGTACCTAAAGGAAGTATGTTACACTGGCAAGTAAAAGACAGCAGGCATAACTATGCCACAACCTTATGCTTATCGTTCAGCCTAATTTTACAGTCACATGGCACAAACCCCACTCCCTGAAACAGTCCAAATTAACTCTCATTTACTCACTTTTGAGGCCAGTAGGTTAGGCCAACTGAATTCAGCCAAGACTCTGGAATATAAGCCCACACCATGTACAGACCTGTAACAATAAACAAATGAAAGATGCTAATGGACACAGCAGATGGTAAGAAGCAATCAGAAGTCAATCTATCCATGAACCCATTTGCATGAAGCACCTACATGCACTGGAAACTGAAAGGCTTGAATGATATGGGATCAGATCAGAGCCTCAGATGAAACTGACAGTGCAAGTTGACCATATTCAACATTGATACCCAAGGGTTTTTGATGACTTGATATAAAACAGATAAAAGCACAGATGGATGAAAGAATGTGCACCGGATGTACAGATAGTCCTGCCAGTGATCTTTCAGAGACACATTAATGAAACTTACAAAATCCAAACTGAGAGCCCAGGAAGAGGACAAATCCATAAATGGCCCGTTCTGGTAGGGGAGAGGGAGAGTTTTCGACCATAATGTCAAACCTGTTTGAAAGGTAAAAGGGAAATGAAATGACTCGCTTTAGTCTGACACTTTGAATATTTAGACTTCAGTGCATTATATTTTCCTAGACAGTAGAAAGTTTTAGTCAGGAATGCAGGACTAAATAAATATTATTTCCACAGTTGGCAACAGCCATTTTCTTCACATTACCAGAATTTCAGCACCAAATGTTAAAAATTTAGCTAGAAAGCTAGAAATTCTCAATTAAAAGCATACAAGCAAACTCGGGACTTTAATGTTAGACACTGGGAATCAAGAGCTCAGCTTTCAAACCAATTGTGTTGAAATTCTCCACCATTTCCACATTGTAACAATATTAGGCAGAACACTGCACACTGGTTAAGAACCCATGGTTGGAAGTTGTTGGTCTGCATCCGGGGAACGGAACAGGTGTTATGCCGAAAAAGGCATCCCTGCCTTAGAATGCATGCCGGTTTTCTGACGAGTTGAGCTTTTAAGGGTTTTTTGGGGCTATTGATTAGCACTACGGTAGCCTAACTCGACAAAGTAGCTCAACTCGACCTACAGCGACCAATCGGTCATTTAGAGACAGGCATGCAGTCTACGGCAGGGATGCCTTTTTCGGCATAACACCCCGGAACTGTACTTTTGAGTGAAAATGTCCAGTGAATTTGTAACAATTCGGTATTGTACACGGGTGAAACTGTCATTATATTTCGCACTCAAGTGGAGTAATGTAATCGTCTGGCTCCCTATACCTGAAACCAGGGAATGTTTCTGAAAATTATAGCGCCTTGTCTAACTCAAGTTATACATGTGTCATTTTCCGCAGTGTACATTCCACCCGTATCAGATCTGCTGAATGGTAATGTATACTATCCGAATATGTATATGCATAGGCATAGCAAAATAAATGCGGGAGACTAACTTAGGGCTCTTATCGCGTACAGGGTTTCAGAGGCAATTACGCCCCACCCATCCGTGATAACTGGTTAAAAATAAAGATAATTCCGGAAAGCATCAGCTTACCTCAGTCTAGCGTTTGTTTGTCAAATGATGCAGAAAAACTCAAATTACCTAAAACCCAGCGGGAACGGCGCAGGTGTACTGGAAAGCCATTTTTACTGAGTAAATGGACATGTGATGTAACGTCGGCGGTGAGACCTGTAATGAAAACTAATCATGTTCAACGAAATAACATCACAAAATTCTTTTTTTTTCTAAAAAAAAATCGCCATTAAAAAAAACTACGGTCACACATGGATCGCTCTCATACTTCCGGAAAGTGCACTGGCTACGTCATACAAACTACGGGCTCGAGGCCTGGGATTCGCCTGCGTCCCGGCTCAAACAGAACGTTACACAGTCATGTGACCCACCTCACTTCCTGTTTCCGGAGTCATGCGATTGCACAGAGGAAAAGCCAACATGTGAAGTGACGGTTGTTTATCCAAACTTGTACTGTTTTGTGGTATGACAATTTGCACGTTAAGAGTTAGCTTTATGATTTGGGATATCTGTTACGTCTCGTCCATAATTCGAAATTTAAATACGCTTGTAGTGTGGTTTGTTTTCTTAATCCATTTTTCTGGTAGGCTGAAAGGTGGAGACTCACTTTGGCGAAGTGTCATGTTTTAATTTACTGTTGCCACTGAAATAACAGAATTCACGCGGTTTGATACGGAGGCTTAGATTTCTGTTATCTAAATGTGATGTGAATGTAGCTAATGGGTAGGAACTGACGACACTTTATAAGCGAGGTAACAAAGCACTTGCCTGTCTAGATGTGAAATGTTGGAGCCAAAACGCCATTACGTAATTCGTTTAGGAATTCTGGGGAATCTGGTTCTGGTTGAACAAGGCAGTGGAAGAAAAACGTAGAAGTTCGTTAAACGTTGAACTTCACATTCAAATGAAGGCAGAAGTCAGTACGAACAGGGAACAGTTTTGCATATATTGTATGCTTCAGCATAAACAGTGGCAGCTGTTATTCCACGATTTTTACTGCTTAATATGTTTCTAATACCGTTGCTGCCATTTGCCATTATACGTTTGAGTATTACCGACATATTTATTTTTAAAGGGCGTTCACCTGATCTCTGACATCATTCAACTTTATCGTAAATTACTCTCTTTTTTTACGTCTCATTTTGGGATCTGAATATATGCAGATCCCGACACATTAACCACGCTGTATAAGCGAGATAAAAATGACTATTAGGTTGTGCCGTACTATGCCAAAACATATTCCATGAAGCTTGTTTTAGTCAAGTCGGGTGTCAGTTTCTCCGGATCAGTAGTTTTGTACATTACGTAGTATTATAACTAAAACGTATTGTATGCCCTAGAATAATGTTTTGTTGTATTTTTACACATTTTGATTTTTTGTTATCTTTCTCTGGTTCGCAGGACACAAATGGCGTTTACAGGGGCGTATTCCTTTGATGTTTCAGGTAACAAACGTAATAAATTTTTATCTGTTTATGAAATTGTGTGTGTTGTCAGTCCCTTCACCTCCACACCACCTTTGAGTGTATCTCAATCACTCAGCCCTCAATGTCTCACCTGGGCAGTTTTGTGTGCTGTTGGTGTGTCTTGAGGGAGACTGGTATTATATAAAGGAGCCACCCTGATTTAAATGTAGATTATGGAAAAACTTCTCCTTTTATGGGTGTGTTGTGTAGTTCAATGGGTTAGGATACTGTGCATGTGATCAGAAGGTTGCTGGTTCAAATTATCAGTCAGCAGAGTGATTGAACCATTGGGTCCTTGTGCAAGACCTTGCTTTCTCAAAATAATGTCTTGTGTAAAAAAGGGGGTAAGGTGGAGGAGATTGCGAAACGATGGCATGACATTCCTGTCAGTCAGAAGAGAGAAACGCTCTACTTGGCCAACCTACATGCATTCTGGTCTGACATTCTACATCCATTGCGGAAGATGAAGGGTTTGACGCCATGGGGGGAACTGATGCACTCTCTGGCCCTCAGGTGAGAGTGATGCACATTTAGTTTGGCTTTACGATGTTATCTGAATACTATGGCTGGCCCACATGATGCTGACTTTTACTTTCATCATTTTCCCAGTGACAACAATTACTTGAATTTGAAAGGTATATATAGGATAGAAATCCTGGAATCCATTCTCATGGCTATTTCACAGGGATGCGTAAGTATTTTAGCTGTTTCAGTCACCATTAGACATGACCAACTAGATGCAGTATATTGTTGCTATGGAGGTTACTCCATATAATGACCATTCATTAAATGACACATGGAGTTCTTACACTGGTTTTCTCTGCCTTTTGCCTCTTATTTTAGTTGTCTGAAGACTCAACAAAGTGGTTGATTTTACTGGGTACCAAGTTTGATATGGTGAGCGCGTTGTTTTGTAATGTTTGTGTTAAAAAAACAAAACGGTGCAATTTGGTATCATTTTGTAAAATTAGAGGTAATATTGCATTTGTTTTTCCCCTACATGTCAATCATGCATCCACTTCCTATGTTTAAGAAACATTCCAAGTTGTGTCCATCTGAGTTAGTTCTTCCTCTGTTCTGTCACCATAGGGAGTGGGCTCTCTTGATGAAGCTGTCCATTGGCTACAAATGGCTGGGGACCTTGATATCACCTCGCAGATCCAGAAACTGGGCTCTAGGAAGGACTGTGCTGAGACCCTCTCATTCGTCTGCAGAAACTGTAAACGGCCCAATTTGTTTTTTTGCACAGCCTGCCAGTATCTGGCATCAGCTGGCAGGGTTGTCTTTAATCCCTCTTTCTATGTTATTCGCAGCCGTCTACTACTTGCGAGCCAGAGTGTTTTTCGGTGAGCCGATTCTTCAGGAGTGGACATTAGTCCCGCCACGTAACAGACAAGTAAGTGGAGTCATGATGTCTACTCACCCGCAAAATGTGGTGTCGTGTGAATCAAGGAGGGCCTGGTTGAGGTATATTTATTTTTTGGTGCTCAATTTGGTTCAGATGGCTCATCAAATTCAGTTTTCAATAGGCCAAGTTAAGGTCACACTTACAAAGAATTTGATTAGGCATTTGCTCTGAGAACCACACAAACAAGATAACTTAAATAATGGGTAATGTATAGCATTAAAAATGTGATTCCTGAATGATTGTGCACCGAACAGTGTGTAACAAGATGAACAATAAACACAATACAGGTGCATAACGTAACGAGCACTGTGATTGAAGCAAATAGTCCTAAGCATTCTGAAGGACAATCATAATAATTTTCTTCCTTGTTTAATCAGTCCTAGATGCGTTTGTGAGAAATTTATTTATTGGAACTTCTTCCATAAATATCCCCATATTTATTTCAACAAAATCACATCACCATAGATGACATTTTTCTAGTGTCATCCAGCCGTAGTGTATTATAGCAGATACTTCTTGTCATTCCATTGTGCTTCTACAACACAGCTTATCTTAGTCGGGGAAACTGCGAGAACAAACAATTATCTGCTTAAATTAAAAGCAGTCTGACTTGACAGAGACCAGTGGACCATGGACATTAATATGTGGCTAGGAATTAAGCTTCCTTACATTTATATATGTATTATGTACTGGGGTTTAACGTCTCACAAAAATCATGGTCCGGTACGTACCTTAGTTTTAAAGTCACGGTTCAGTAAATTTTCGGTACAGCGGGCGTGAAAGAAACAAAAGATGAATTTCTTCTTTTTTTCCATTATTAAACAGTGGTTTACTGAACGAAATAAGACTGTTTAAGACAGTCTGTCAATAGTGCTGCAACCTACTAATAAAAAACTAAAATTTACTTAAAAGTAAATCAAGATAAATATTCTGTCAAGTGATTAAAAATAAATATCCATTGCATTGCACATTTAGAAAATTAACTGTACCTGATTTGTTCTGTGTTCACATTAGCAGCTTTCACCTTCGTTTTTGAACTGAATTTTTAAATATTGTCTCACAAATACAATACATAACAAAATAAATATCTGTTATGGTGCAGCATTTAAAAAAAACACTTGTGCTGTACTTGTATTCACGTTAACTTTCAGCTTCATATTAGGACATACATGCGCATGCGTACGAATACTTGTATACTTACATTCCTACATAGTCTCCTCATTTAGTACGTCATTGCAGACAGACTGAATTGTCATGACATAAAACAGCACCTTTTATGCACTGCAGGTTGCAAGCAGACATTTTACGTTTACTGTATTTTTAATTATCCTTATTTTATTTTATTTTTACTTTTAAATTCCTTTTCTTTAACCCTCTGGGGCCTAGGGGTAGAAAACACACTTTCACTGACTGGGACATGATCACACATTTCTTTAAATATCAT
>JAODJW010000106.1:17736713-17764050 GCA_026777045.1 Hyperopisus bebe | reverse complement strand
ATATCATAAACTTAATTCAAGGCAAACAAATTATTTCTTATATATTTGTTTTGCCATTACACTCATCTTTATTTTAACTGTATCTCCCTCAGTTTCTTTGCACTGCGCACTGGGACCTGAGGAAACGCGAATAGTTTCTTTACGTTGCGCAGTGTGTTAGTTTAAAGGAATGACAATAAGTCCTTTGAAGTTTGAATTGAACTATAAGTATCTGACACCAATGGATATTCATGTATGGATATTCATGTACCTGGTGGAGTAGAAAAGCACCCTTAGTGGTGATGGTATGGACAAAGCAGAGGACAATGGCTGTATCATGGGGGAAAGAGTGAATGTTGGACAGGTGATTGGCATGGAACAGTGCTTTCAGCTCGCCAGTAGATGGTGTTTAGATTGTTGGCTAATTTGCGATCCTCGGTGAGGGGGTGACAGTTTCTTTTTTGTACTGTGTAATTGCTTGCGGACATTTTCACACTGATGAGGAGTTATTTGCTGAGAACTGTTTTTCCGGCTTTCCAAACTACTTATTTTTGGCTGCCCCGATTTCCATTTACATGCTGTATTTGCCCTTTTTACAGAGGTCTTTGTCTACACTCCTGTAAGCCAATTCTTTCTCTCGGCGCAGTTGTTCAGCACTGAACCAGGGCTTGTTGTTACTGTGTCGTACTATGGTCTTTTTGGGGATGCTGGCATTTTCACAGAAATTAATACATGTTGTCACTGTGCCTGTATATTCACTGAAGTTGGTGGCTGCATCATTAAATGCACTCCAATTTATTATCAAAGCAGCTCTTCAGCTCCCTTTTAGTCTTTTTAGTCTCAGATTTTACTCTTTGCCTTTATGCTGGGATGAGATGAATCATGGCCTGATCAAAATGACCTAGATCCGCCCAAGGAGTGGCATGATACACAATGATTAAGGATACGTAACAATGGTGGAGAGTTTCTCCCTCCCTCATAGGACAACAAATATGCTGCCAATAGTTAATTTCACAAGTTTGCATTGTTAAAGTCCCCTAGAACGATGAGTAAATAATCTGGGTTTTTCCTTCCTGCTACGGTGATCTGTTCAGGGAGTTCCTGGAGTGCATTGTGTGCATGTAGTGGTAAACATACATCAACCAAAATGAACAAGTAAAACTCATGCATGGAAAATAAAGATTTGCAGTTTAAAAAGAATTTTGTCCTGATTAGTGGGCGTAGCTTGTCAGTTTATCGCACAAAGATCTCACATTTGCAAAGAGAATTCCCGGTAGCAGTGACTGTAGTCCTCTATTTTCTCAAAGCACACTTGAACACCTCCTTGCTTACCACATTTCCTTCTTTTTGGTACCTGTGACAGGGCTGCCGTGCTGCTGAATAAAATCCCCAAAGAATCGAGAATTGAAGACATTTCTATAGAAACTTCTTGTAGAATGTCCTGCATGTTGAACAAGTTGTCTCCCTACGTTATCACTGCAAGTGTAGGATGGATGTTTACAGATGCAAGTGACCATGCAAACTGGTACAAAGTAGTACGACACAAAGGGGGTTTCTCAAAACTTTTCTCTCATGCATCATTCAGCCGTATCTCAGTGAGACTCAAGGTTGAGGAATCGTGCACGAGGGTACTTTGTTTATAGAACAGAATTGCAAAATTGCTCAAACAGGCCCTTCACACACTTCTGGTATCTGGGACCCAGAAGTATTCTCTAACCATGGCCTGTTCATAATAAACCAAAACAATCACATAATGTATAATTATATATAAAAATATAATAATCACAGAATGATCAGTATAAATCTAAAAATCATAATTGGTCACAACACTGCACTTTATATATTGATTTCACTACACTTTGAACTGAAAATAACTATGTAGCAAATAAAATTTTATTCTTTATTTGAATTGATTGGTCTGAGAGAGATTTTTCCCTACTGCGGACACCTGTATTTACATGGTGATTCCATATTGACAAAAATTCTCCTGCCTTTTGTTTCCTAGGAAAGTGAAAAAAGGAAAAACAAAGGAAATATATTTTTTCAGAAAGGAGACATGAGTGCAGCTGTGGAATGGTACACCAGAGCCATCGAATCTAAGTAAGTTGCCTGTTTGTTTGGTCCTGTTGGAAATTTTCAGTTTGTGTTTGTCACATAATGGCTACAACTCTGATAAGAGTTTCTAGGGCTTCAATCTTTGTTTGAAGTTGCGTGGCGGTGTGGGCCATGACACATGCAAGGGTGCTGAGGATGTGGAGTTATTTTAAAGAAGTTAATGTGATGCAAGGTAATCTTCATGAATTACTTATCTGATGGATTTGTGCTTTATTTTGCAGCCCAGAAAACCACATTCTCTATGGGAATAGAGCACTTTGTTTTTTACGCTGTAAAGAATATTTGTAAGTAACATTTCACAATGTGAATATATTTAAGTGGCCCTTGCTTGCATTTACTTTTTGCTTTGTCTAAGGTGTCTGTATGGGCTTTGACACTTGGGTTTTACAGCATAAATGTGTATTTTCAGGAAAGCAGCTAGCGATGGGAAGCGTGCTGTTGTCATCAGGCCTAACTGGCCAAAGGTAAACAACTTTGGCGACTTCCAAGGGAATTCTAATATTCATTCAAAAAACAATTACTAATTCACGTACAGTATAATTAAGCCAAAGTTTCAGTGAAAATTCCGATAATATACTTTAAAAGCATTTAAATAATTGTGTAACTAATCTTTTCTCCTTTGTCATTCTTCTTGCTTGTTGAATATCAATTCATTTTCCGTGACTGTTCTACAATGTCAAAAAATGTGTGTTTTTAATTAAGTATTTTAGGTAATGTTTGATCTGCTGAGGTTATATTATACTTTCCACCCATGACATAAACATGTATGGTGCAGTAACCAATCGGCAGAGAGAGAGCCTGCATGATCAGCAGGTGTTCTCCACAAGTTTTAGATCGATGTTTATAGGTTCAAGTGACCTCCTTAGCTGGTCCAGACTGGTGCAGAACAAATGGGTTTTTCTACACCTTTTCTTTCACTTAATTCAACCCATATTATAACAAGATATAGAGTTGAAGAGTCTTACACTGGGATACTTTGCTTACAGAAGAGGGTTGCAATATTTGCTTGTATAAGCCTTTCACACACTTCTGGTATCTGGGTGCAAGAACCCTCTCTAACTATGGCTTGTTTATAGTGAATATGTAATATTGAATAATTTGTTGAGCACAAACTCAATTTCTGTTTTTTCCTAATAATAATCGCAGTGTGTAAATGATCGGTATATATGCCCAAACATTAACTGATTATTCACTACCCTGCACTTTACATATTGGTTTCACTGGACATTGTACTGAGTAGAATTCGATATTCGAGTTGATTACTCCAAAATGGATACATGTTCATTTGCAGAGGTTGCCAGAGTTTCTGGAAACCTCCCCCACCTCCGCTTGCTCTCATCGAGTGCCTCTCACCAACAGGGCCACTACCGCTTCTGTGATGCCCTCTTTGCCCTCGGTGAGCACCAGAAGGCTCTGCAGGCCAACCTGAGAGCCATCTTCCTGTGCAGCGCAGATCCGGAGGGCATTCGCGACCTGGAGCAGCAGAAGTGCCGCTTCCAGATAGACATAGCCATGATGGAGGAACTCCGAGGTACACGCCTTCAAGGGAGTCCAAGGGAGTTCCATTGATACTTGAGGTGTTCATTGTGCTGGAAGGAAGTGTACAATTACTGTTCCGTAATGTAATAAAAATAACTATAAACATTTACGTTTATAGCTGCTGCCATAGCAACCCTTCAGTATTAGGAGATGTCCTCAGACTATGACAGCTTCAGGTGTTCTTTGTGTTAATACACCAAATAACACTAATACAGTGTAAAACGGCAGTGGGAACTGAGGCCTCATGGTGTTTTATTTAAATATAGGACCAATGTTATCTTAAAGGAAAACGAATACTAAATAAAAAAAAATAATAAATAAAATTGTGAACTGAAATTAAAATGAAAACTATATTTATCAAATGTCTCAGACTTTAATGCACAAAAACTACTGTCACACCTCCAGCATCTTTTTACCTAGTTTAACCACAATATCTCCTCTTTTAAAAGATGCTATGGTTAGGGCTGCAACTAATGACTATTTTGATAGTTGACTAGTCATCGACTATTAAAACGATTAGTCGACTAATCGGATTATAAATTGCTTAATTATAAAATGGCTCCTATTTAGCTACCAGTTTTTACATTTAGCATGAGGTTATTGTACAACTTGAATGCAGAAAAAAACAAAATGGGAAATGGGAAAGAGCTGTTGTCCGATTGTGCAAATAGCCCCCATTTCGTGTTAAATCTATCTTTTTAGAGATTGTCAAATAGGTCGTGGATTGATCACACACGGCCGAAACCCGATCCGACAAATAGGTCTGGATCGGCGCCGACACCGATTCGAATTTCTGATACAATCTTTGTCATAATCAGGGCTGCATATAACTGGTATGCAAGTACGCATTCACCTTCAAAAGCGATACGTGCAGCAATCCATTGCTGTGACAGTGCAAATGCGTACATATTTTACGTGCATTTGCGCTGATATGACAAGAAATTATCATGCATTTTAACCTGTATATGCTAATTTGTACTTTATTTGCGGTATAGAGGTTAAAATGCACTGCAATTTCATGTCATATTAGCTATTTATATAGCCTATGTTTACAAATAAAAACTCATTTTAAAGGAGGCTGAAAAATCCCAAGATCCTGACCCACAATATGGGAAATTTAGAGCAGCTTCCCATTGCCATTCCTCTGTTAACGGCAAGAAAACGGACTTCAAAACTGCTGTTATTTATTTATTTTTAATGGAGCATAAGCTCTCGCAGCACTTGCGACGTCCGAGCCACTGTCATGAATCTTGAGCTTCGGAGTTTTGGCTTCTTTATTTAAGCAGTGGGTTTTCGCCACTGTTTCCACACCTTTTTTTGCTACTATTATTATTATTGGATATGCCAGGCAACAAGAAGCCCGTGCCATTCACTCTTTAGCAGATCTCGTCTTTGTTTTGGGACATTAAAAGCCTTTGAGACTGATGTGGCACTAAATGCTGGGGGATTATTTTGTCCTTACTACTGTATGAAGTTTCGCATCTTAAACACGCATTGGGAAATAGCTTGCAGCCTGTAGGATACTCCGCAGCCGTCAATGTTTAAGTGAACTGCCAAAACCATAATTTTTATTTTTAGGAAGAATAATTAAATCGTAATTAAACAAAAGAAATACAGCCTTTCCAGCCCCCCCCCCCATTTTTTTCCTTCAGATCTACATAAATCTCATTAACCTTTAGTGCACTCAGTTGATGGAAATCCGTCATAGCGATGGAAAACTTTAATCCATGGTTCCCAGACTTTAGAGCGTTTAATACGCGATGATGCCTGATTTGTGGCTGCCATTCTTCTACCTGTCGCTGAATGCTATTGCACAAGAGCGAATCTCACCAGTGTAGCATATTGGTACAGTGTATTGGAAAGCAGTAGTATTGCACAGGTAGAAAGGAAGGAAAATGTCTCACTCTGATTAAAAATACGTCTGGTGACAATTATCGACAATCTAATCTTGTCTCACTCCCAAATCGACAAAAAAAACCTGTAAAACCACCCCCAAAACAGATATGAAACTTTCAAACATGAACTCAGTACTGAGTAGCTCCACTGTTATTGTTGATCACTTCAAAAATTCCTTGCGGCATGCTTGATGCAAGCGTTTCCATGAGGTGAGTGGGAACATTTCTCCATGTAGTGAAGACGGACGCACGAAGGGCATCTACTGTCTGGAACTGTTGTCCATTTTTGTAAACTTCCCTTGCCATCCATCCCCAAAAGTTCTCAATTGGATTTAGATTAGGGGAACACACAGGATGGGCCAAAAGAGTGATGTTATTCTCCTGGAAGAAGTCCCTTGTCCTGTGGGCATTGTGTACTGTAGCGTTGTCCTGTTGAAAAACCCAGTCGTTATCACACAGACAAGGGCCCTCAGTCATGAGGAATGCTCTCTGCAACATCTGGACATAGCCAACAGCCGTTTGACACCCTTGCACCTCCTGAAGCTCCATTGTTCCACTGAAGGAAAAAGCACCCCAGACCATTATGGCGCCCCCTCCACTGTGGCGTGTAGGTGGGATCTGCTTGTCATGGCAGTAACGTTGGAAACCATCAGGACCATGAAGGTTAAAATTTTTCTCATCGGAGAATAAAACTTTTTCACCTTTTGAATGTCCCACGTTTGGTGCTCTCTTGTAAAGTCCAAACGGGTAGTTCTGTGGCATTCAAGGAGACATGGCCTTTGAAGACGTTTTTTGTTTTTGAAGCCCATTCAGTCTCAGATGCTGACTGATGGTTATGGGGCTGCAGTCGGCACCAGTAACGGCCTTAATTTGGGTAGAGGATCGTCCAGTGTCTTGATAGACAGCCAATTGGATCCTCCGGCTCAGTGCTGGTGAAATTTTTTTGGGTCTTCCACTTGACTTTTTTTTGTTCCATAACCCTCAGGATCATTTAAGAAATTCCAAATGACTGTCTTACTGCGTCCCACCTCAGCAGCGATGGCGCGCTGTGAGAGACCTTGCTTATGCAGTTCAACAACCCGACCACATTCAAAAAAGGAGAGTTTTTTTGCCTTTGCCATCAGAACGTCATGACAGTGTGACTACCTGACAGAAAATGACAATGAATCCACATCTTTGCACAGATGTGGCCTTTTAAAGGCATATGGTCCTAATCTTTTGAACAGCTGTGAAACAGCCTGTTTCAGTTTAAGCGTTGTTTTCAATTAATTGTATGCTTAAAAAATGTTTTGTCTCACTCCCATTTCTTCTTGTTGCATGTTGAAGCTCTACTTGGAACCTTGATCCAACCATGCAAAATATGATTTTTTTTTGCCATTTTTCAAGTGGTCCTAAACGTTTGATTTGGGATGGTATATTTAGACAGTAAAAATACATTTAGACAATGATAGACAGTAACAGTAATTATTATATAATAAAATACATTTAAAAATAGATTTCTTATGTTAATAATAATAAACCATTAATACATTTAATTATATAAAAATTGTCCAGCGGGGACAGAACGGAGACATTTAATTACAGATAAGGGAGGTAAAACGCAGACGGACAATACAATGATCAGACTGGGGAAACAAACTGAAACGCGGACTAAATACAGAGGGCTAATGACAACAACCAGAGAAAGCTGATCACACGGGGATTTCACACGGGGTTAATGAGGGGGCATGGCACACGGAAGGAGCGGACGATCGTGGCAGGACACATTGGTTTTTTTTCTTTTTTTTTTTTTTTAAACTTTACACATTGTTTAAATACATTTATTTTCTTACTTTAAAAATTACTGTTTTGATAAAGGTGCTTAGATGTGTTTAGTACAGTATGTGCTTTTCTTGTTTTGTCTGGTTCATTTTGTGTTTAAATGCTAAACATATTTCAGTGTAATTTTGGGGGCCAGGAACCAATTAATTGGTTTTCCATTATTTATTATGGGTAAAATTCGATCATAACTCGAACTTTTTAGGATTCGGTCCAGAGTTCTGAACGAATTAATTATGAGTTCTGAGGTACCACTGTATTCCCTTTTAAATAGAATTAATCCACACCCGTTTGTGCTACCAGTCTCTTGTGGTCCATTGTTGCATTGATGATTGGTATCAGTTTTGCTTGGATCAATTGTATGTAAAAGTGACAGAGCAAATACAGTGAAGCTCTTTCTTCTATCAGTTTGATCTGAATTGCTTTTTGTTCCCTCTCAGCTGCTGGTAAGCGGAAGAAAATGAAACCAAAAAGAGATGCTAGTAGGAGGTAATGTTGGCTTTTCCCGGCCCTGAGCTGTCTGCTTGCTCAATGCATAAAGGCATTAATGAACAGTGAAACGTTAATACATACTGTAGGCATCACCTCCTGTTATTTGTCTAATTTTTATAGAACCGATACCCAGGTTAAAGTGGATCCAGAGATTCTACATGATAAGGACCCCCCTAATAAACCAGAACCTCACATAAACTCCAGTGCCTCAAAAAACCAGGTAAGAAGAATTAGTGTTTATGGTATAACTATAGTAAAGGTGCTCAGCAGAATTCTAGTACTACATGAAAATTCTGTGTTTCAAATTAAATTATGTGACTAGAAGTACTGAGATGTAAATGGAGTCGTTACTCATTACTTTTGTTTTGTGTGAAAATATTAAAGGACAAATGCAGCCTGTTCCCCTAATATTCTGTTTATGATCTAACATTATCTGACCTTTCGGTGGCGCACTGAATGGGTGATATTAGGTACAGTGATAGATAAAATTTGTCAGATCTTTCACACTGTGTCACAGCAGCAACACTAAATAGCATAACTACCCAGACCGCACACATGCACTGGCACGATTTTTCTGTGATGCTTGAAATTCCATCGGCAAAGCATCTCTGTCGCAGAAACATTGCCACTGAATATTCTCCCAATGTCTGTGTGATGTATTTCACCCGTGACACAATGTCATTGAGATCACTATGCAATATTTAGCCTACTGTTATTTTTCCCGATTAGGCTGTATCACCCACGATAGGTTGGTTCTAGGCCTTATATGGGTCATTCCATGACAGATCATCACACTTTCAGACCTCATTGTCATGGATTTTAATGAAACTTGGCATGTTGATTTGGTCACATGAGTAACTCATGAAACTGAAATTGGGCGTCTTGGATCAATATTGAGGCAGATTTAAGCGAACAAATTTTAACTTTTTTTTTTGGGGGGGGGGGGGGGACTATGACTTTGAGTGGCTATATTTACCTTAATATAAGCTGCACAGAAATGGTCCTCATATTGTTTTAAAGCTATTGTCCTCTATAGATTGAACAAATAATATGCCTTCCCCCTATGAATAATTACTGTACTATGTCATAACTGATTAAAATTTTCCTTAGAAATAATGGAAACTCGGATGATTCATTCCACAACCCAAAAATATTCATTAAAAAATGATTAATACAACATATAAAGTAAAAATACATAAAACAAATTAACCTGCACTTTACCTTTGAAAAAAAATGGTGTGATGGACACGAGAGAGAGGAGAAGAGGAGGGTTATTTTGTAGGACGACTTTCACTATAACTAATGGAATCACTGCTATCTGTTGGCTCACTGGAATCTTTTTTGTGCAACTTTAACAAGGAACCTATCCAATGACTGCTGATTTTGCCGCCTCTTCGATTTCGCAGAAATGTGGACATTGCATTGTCATTAAACAGATTCATTGTTCGCACTACTATGCCCTTATTCTGGTGGTTTTCTGCTAAATTTTGACTATACAAGTGAGGCACGCCGACTGAGACCAAGCATGGGAGACAATTACCCACAGTCCCGCAGCGTGAGAGGGAGAACCATAGGCTCAGATGTGATTACATGACACTCGGCAGACATAGCATATACGTAATACTCGTATTGCAAGACCTCGCTCATTTATCAAGTTAAAATTAATTCAATTGTACTCACAATCAGAGGTTTGACTGTAACTGAATTACTTTTGAATGAAGGTAACTAGTAACACTAATTTTCAGTAACTTGCACAGCACTCAATGTATTTTTGCTCTTGTATGTCTGCTGATTTGAATGTGATTTGAATCACGTGCTGACATCACTGTCTTTACGATAAGGAATCAGAAGAGAGTGCCTGCGGGAATTCTGACTCCGGTATGTTCTCCTGTTTTTCCACTTCCTACGTGCTAAACGGGGATGGGGGGGGGGGGGGGTGTTAGGGGTTCTAATGGCAGCGTCCCCTGAAAGAGCACCTGATCAGATACCGGTCGTTTTGCACTCAAAGAAATGATAAACATATTTAATGCTGAATTATTCAGTTAAGAGTGGTGCTTGTTTAGATGCGCTGACTAAAGTGACTTGGTAGCGTTTTTGGTAACACTTTACTTGAAAGGGGCACAAGTAAGTTAGTAACTCAATCATTCCTAAAATATACGTCATGAATAAATATACTAACTGCATGAAATGCATATGATTGTTATGAACAAACACAGTATCGGTATCTATCTAACACTTTGTTTCTGGTTAATGTATTAAGTAAGAGTGTACTACTACATTATTTATGCCCCGTCAAGTAAATTGTTACTGCTTTTTAGTGCTTTAGCATCACAGAAGCTTCCACCCTGCCTCAGTACCTATAGTAGTCTTCACTGGCAAAAAAACCCCACCTGTCTAAAATATGTTACACATTCACAAGTTACGGCCCATTGGTGATGTTTGCAAAAACCTTCTGCACAGAATAGCAGGAGCGCAGCAGGAAAATGATGCCATCGTATGCGTGTCTGAGGTGACCTCTTAAGGTGCTTTCCGCAGACAATCTGAGCCTCTTCCTTGATCTGACGTCCTCACTCCGCACCTGTCGCGGCACATTTCAGACGAGCCTTAGTGGGTGTGGTTTGTTGTGTTTGCTTCAGGAAGGTGAAACTAATTCTAGAATCATCGTCTTGGTTAAGGAACTGAAGTTCCTTAGTGTCACGCCACTGTTTTCTCTGGCAGGTGAAGCAGGTACTGGCATGGATGACTGCGCTGAAACAGGCGCCAAAAAGTAAGTTTGTATTTCACATTTCTGCTAGGATTACTTTATTTAATATCTTCTGAAAACCACCCTCAGAGAATGAATTGTGCTTCGACTGAGACACATACCAAGTCTCTTAATAATATCAAGGTTCGAAGAATACCTCTCATATTTTGGAGCAAAGTGCAGTTTGGTGTGGGCTGTGTTTGTGTCGGTTTAATGTTTGATTTGGAACATGATTCCGTGATCATTGTGCCCTTTGAAACTGTTTCCGCTGCCTTTGCTGTACAGCACTGTGAAGCGATGGTTGGTACTTGGTTGAATATTTATGAAAATTTTTAAGTTGTTGTTGCTTAGTCAGATTCGTTTCCCCCCCATGCTGTTCTGGGCATAATTCATATTAAAGTAAGACATTAAATTGACATAATGCTTTTAATTAGCATTTTCACTAAGATGAGATATACTCTACTGATCTCAAGAAGAATTTTTTTGTAGTTAGGACAACAGTTTGAAGTCTTCACTGGAAGCTCCTTGTTGCCACTACAGTCACTAACCGTTCAATACTACTTTTATGTGAATCTTAGAAATGGTTTAAATTTACTGTAACTGATGTTTTTGTGTTTAATATTGAAATGTTGAAATGTTTTAATATTAAAGTATTGTATTAGTTGTCAGTCATCATACTCTAACCTTTTGGTCTGTAAAATGATTCAGAAGTTTCCTAATAACACCTCCTCCCCAATAACTATGAATGGTATTATTTGGAGATTGTTATTTGGTGTAATGGCAGAGGCTCACCTATAGATGGCCGCATTTGGTTATGTATTTATATCTTGAGATGGTTGTGAATACAGTTTCAGATATGACTGTCTCAGCAGCAGCGTATTTTCTTGGCTGGAGTTTTGATGTCATTTTATCAACCTTTCAGCCTGTACAGCGAGTACTGAAACCTTGAAGTTCGTATGTATGTTTGTTTGGGCATGCTAACCTCATGCAGTTAGATGTCATCAGTTTCTAGGTAGACCGTATTTAGTTAAGTTCCAAGCGTGCTTCTTAATTCGGCAGTTTCCTATCCGTCGTCGACACACTCCTTTTTCCTCTTGCTTCTGTTTTCTATGGGGAAATGACCTTATGGAAACTAAAGCACTTGGCGCATGTTGAAACCTGGTGGCCTGGTTTCTTTTTTGGCTGTTAAAGCTTTTCAGTTATAGGGCACTTTAGCTTGTGTGACGCAAGAACGTGACTCCAGTATAAATGCATTTACTTAAGGGATTTGAAGTCATTTCCTAAGCGGATTTCACTTTCATCACAGTAGAACCTGTTTTAAGTAGTTTTTTTTGTTTGTTTTAATTTTGTTCTTTTGTAGAGAAACAACTGAGAAGATGCACAAAAAAGACCCCCACATTCAGGACAAAACAAAACCCAAAAAACGACACCAAGGGACGCACAAAAAGGTATCTATTTTTCAGTTTTACTTTATTTTTAGTTTTTGTTTTTTTGAAAAATTATGTGTCATTATTTTAGACTAACTTGATAAAATGTTGTGGAAGTAGGATGTCAGACATGAAAGATGCTAAAGATTTTTGGTGATTTAGATGTGTTTTTTTTTTGTTGTTTGTTAAATTCAAGTTGAAAACAGACAGTAACAGCTGATGTTCTTGATACCTTGTGTGTGCATTTGAAGACCAAGGCAGAAGCTTCATCTGGAGACCTGGTGGGCCAATTTAAGTCAGTGGTTCATGATGCCCATTCAGCCCTGACGGATCAGCGCTGTCGTAACGCGGAGGTGGCCTTCTCGCAAGCCCTGAATTTAGCAGAGACGGCACCTCCCGAGGTACGACATCCCCCCAATCCATGGCGAATTTGAGAAGGAGCACATTGATGTTTCCTTGGCTGAGCTGCTATGAGATGATTGAGTTTTGGCAGGATGGCTGATGGTAAAATAACGTACATTCATCCACCTTTGTTAGAGGTAATGAAGCACGCAAGAATTTATTGGCAGGGATGGAGGAGAAGGGGTTAACTGAGGCTGCAGGGAAGAAAGAAGGCAAAAAAGAACAGCTTTGGCATAACTGCAAGGGGAAATTAAACGAGAAAAGGAAATGACCAAATGGGCATTGAGTTACAGAAAGTGCAGTGGGGCGGTCAGGTAGGTATGGGTGGGTTTATCAGCTGTTACGGTCAGCAGTAATTCAAGCTGTTACAGTCAGCAGTATGGTCCAGGTGAAAGGAGAATGAGTTTAAATGAGCTTATCGCTCTTGGGTGTCTTACAATTCACAACAAAAGCTTAAGAATACTTAGGTTTCTGAAAAATTTTATTATTATTATTATTATTGGTGTGTTGCTAATGAATCTCATCCTCACCTTTGCAGCAGTGAGAGACCCCTGTCAATGTTTTATATCCTGTGGGTGCTGTCATAGTTGTTTTATAACATACTGTAAATGCTGTGAATAATGCCCTCTCAACGTTCCCAGTTAGGGAAAAGGAAACCGAAACTGATGTGGTGTCATTTTGGCACTTAACGTAATAGTACAATAAAAGTACTTTTCTCTGCCAAGAGATTGAAACCTCCTTAACTGAATCTGATTGACTCTGGACAATGGATTTGTCTGTCGGCATTCAGGAATCCCGGCCTAAGACGGGATAACTTCCGGTTATCTATCACGATTGTAGTAATGCATAGGGATTCAAAAGAGGCAAGAAAAGGCATTTCCTGCATGTGTAATTGTGGGCAGCGACATAGGTGTCATCCATTACGGCGACTAGCTGAAAATGCTGGTCACTTTATTAATGGTGTATGTGTTGTGTATCACTTTCATTTATTGCTTTATTACTGTGTGGTTAAAACTCATAGGGTGCATTTTGAATAGTGAAACGTGATAGATGAGTATATTTCTATATATGCATAGTTCTACATGTATGCAATATATATGGATTTTCCTAGCACTTGCACTGAAACATTATTTCATGAATGCCTTCTAGGGCTGTCACTTTGTAACCAATATTCGAACATTCGTTCAAATATGATTCACATTTGAACTGTAATTAACCCATTCAAATTTTCAATTGTCACTGTAGTCTTAAAGCGCATTAGACCATTTGTTGAATTTTGTTGTTTGCCGTCTGCAGAGCCCCTAAAACGTCAGGGTGGGAAAATATTTCTTGAAATAGTTTTGCAATCCCACTACACTTGCCCACTTGCTATTTGCTGCAATGTGACGGCAAGGATAAGCCTAAATAATACAGAAATGTCCTGTAAAAGCCAGGGTTGGGGAACCTGGTCAGTGGAGTGGCGGTGCGGGTTTTTGGGATGGCCTCTCACTCAGTCAATAATAAAGCAGTGGTTTGATTGAGAAACCATCCCAAAAACCCGCTTCCACCCTCCATGGAACAGGTTCCCCACCTGGTCTTTAAGCACTAAACTATGGGGGACAATGTACACAATGTAACTTTTAATGTTATGCGTGTTTATACATATTTATTAATAATTTGCACTGTGTCCATTTAGCACCAGTGACTTTAAACACCACAGTTGGGCTATTGGTTATTCAGATATATTTGAATGAATTGCATGACATTTGAAATTTATTCAAACTTGATTTTTGAAATAGACAGCCCTGATGTCTTCTAATGCTGTTTTACCTCCCATGTTTAGGAGCTGTACATCACAGATCTTGACAAACTGGTATTGATCTATGGCCATGCTACCGCCCTCCTGGGAATTGGACAACCAGAGGTGAATTTCTATTTATTTATTTTAGTGAACAAGCCAACTTTGGATGGAAGGAAAAGGAACATTTGTGCTAATTATCTTAATTTTTTTTTTATTCCAGGAATTGGCTCAAGCTAAAAAGCAATTCAACAAGATTAAGGATGTTGCAGGAAGGGAATTTCAGTGTTTGGTATACTATGGAATGGGAAAAGTGCTATTTAAAGAGAACAGGTACGAACATCCTAAAAAACATATAAATTAATACATTTCATATGCAGAACGAATAATTTGCTTCCAGAACATTTCTTAAATTGTATTTTTTTGGACAGGTTTTCCGAAGCTTTAGATGAGTTTAATAAAGCCTTACTCATGGTTAAGCGACAGATCGTACCTGGGAAATTAACCTGGCCCACAACAACGATTACAGTCCAGGAAACCCATATGGATTATTTAAAGGTCAGATCAGTATTTCAGATGTTAGTGTTGTTCATCCCTGAAACTGAGATGAATAGGAATAGTAGCAAAACTTTCGAAGTGCTTTTCACCATGTTACTTATTCCTGAATTATAATTTCATTACTATTTTTCTTTTATAGGTTCGTATGGAGGAGTATATAGAGATGTGCAAGTTTCCTCCAAGGCCAGATGCAATTTGTCGACATCAGACATGTTTGGTTATTTCCAAAATTGAGATCTACTTCACGGACCCAGATTTTAAGGTATGGCATTAACGTGCAAACTCTGATAAGCTCACACAGTTTGTCGATGGATTAACTGACCCCTTGCGTGCATTTTGCATTTTTAAATGCCTCAAAGTTGTCTCTCTCTTTCATTCATAAAAGGAATACTGCTAATTCATGCGCCTTTCTCTGCTTTCAGGGGTTCATCAGACTTGTATGCTGTCAAAGCTGCAACGTAGAGTTTCACATTAGCTGCTGGAAGAAACTCAAAGCCACTTCATTCAGTGACAAGACTGATAAGGTGCAGCACAGTTCGCCCCTGAAAACACCTTTGCTTTGTGTCAGCCACTTGAAACTTAGTAATGTAGGGCGCTAGTAATAGCATAGGTTTTTTTTTTTTTTTAACTATTATTAATATTTATTAATTCCAATTATTATTTAGTTGGAATTAACCATTCTATGCTAAGTTTTTAAGTGCGCTGTTGAAAATTAATGAGAGTAGGGTGGTTTGTTACTGTTTGTTGAAATGTCTGAGAATCACAGCTAAATTTTAGCATCCCAAAGCACTGGGTCTCTCTCTAAAGTTACTGATTTTTCCCTACAGGAATTCCTCCAGCTGCCATGTTTCACTCCAGATTGTGCCGGAAACATCTGCCAGATAGTGATTTTTGGTGCAACCGGTCTGGTGAAATGCGAGGTGTGGATTACTAGCCGCTTGTTTCGGACACGGGTTCCTGCTGCAGTCAGTTTGGCGCTTACAGGATAAACTGACTTATGTCAGAGTGAATTTAAATTAGCAAAAATGTTTATCTGCAGTGAAAGACCAAAAACAAGCCTTTAAGTATTAATGTGCAATCTGCGGTATTTGAACTGGAGCTTGCTCTTTAATTAAAATTTTGTTACAAATTTGAATCTTTAGCAGCAGAATTAACTTATGGCATATTTATACACATTTACTCCTTTTTTACATTCAGCCATGAAAGTAACTTTAATCCCCTTTTCCTCCAGTTTGAGTCTTCTGTTGCGAAAAGCACAGCTCCCAAGAAACAGAAGGTCAACCAGAAGTGTACGAGGTGAGATTCAACACCAGGTTTGGAACCACAGTTCACTTTGCATTATAACATACTGTAGTCTAAACACTGGTTGCTTCAAGCTTGCTAGGCAACCATTTCAGCTGGATACAAGGTCATGTCTATATTGTTAGTGTTCGTACTGTGCTTGTATCACTCAGGAATGTGCAGTATCTGTTTCCTCATTGTAAATGTGTCCATCTCAGCTTCAAGAAGTTAAAATCGAAGGAGGAGCGGAAGCTGAGGAGAAAACGGCACAGACAGGCAGAGTTTTTGGCTAAGCAGAGATCCAATGAAGAGACATCCTCACAAGAGGACAACAAATTGGAAGATGGCAGCCAGAAGAAAGGTACCCTCCAGTTGTGTGTTAGTTTAACTAGTGAATGATAAGGATAGCTTGGGTTCTGTTTGTGTTCAGGCAGCAGTTGGGTTTTTGCCTGGAAATAGGCATACATGTCAAGTCACATGTGATGGTTTTATACTCTGTATACTCTATAATGTTATGCTTGGTGAGATTCTGTGTAAACACTGGTGGTGAGTTGGTGAGAGGCACGCTTAGTCTGTGGTTATCGTCCACTTCCTGTTAAATGCATCACTTCCACCCTTTTTTTTTCCATGTAACAGAAAACATATTTATAAACAATCATTTTCAGATGGCCTAGGAATGGGGCAGATTAATGTATGAAGTGTATGAACAATACGTTAAAATCATCATTTTGGCAGTTTGCCATTTTGCTGTGAAGTCTGAATTTAAAATCAGAATCTCTACTCTGCCCAGTCGACCTTAGAGCAACTATGGATCAAAGTGTATTTGTGTGATTGACACAGGTTAAATACTTCTGTGTGACTGGTTACATTTGTGGGACTATAGCAGTGTATCTCAGGCCGGTCCTCAGGGATCCCCAGACAGACACCTGTACCAGTGTTCGGTATTCGGTATTCAGGTGTGCTAAGAAGGAACAAAAATATGGACTGTCTGGGGGTCCCCGAGGACTGGGTGGAAAAACACTGGTCTGTGGTATATTTTTAATTTGGTAATTGTAATACTGTTTTTGATTTAAACATTCTTTACTGTGCAGCGCCACCTCAGACCTGGCTGGCATCTGGTGACCGCGTTCTCCACCACATAAGTCAGAACAGGCAGCTGTTTAAAGGCGAGAGCCCTGATATTTCTGTGTTCGTGGGAAGCCTTCGACCCTGGATAGATTTCCACACAAAGAAGGAACAAGCGCATCCGGTACCTGCCTGGAAGGTGCCGGAGACTCTGGAAGACACAGTGAATCTGGTGCTGGAGAGGAAGAACAGGGTTTGGGCCCGAGTGTTCATCCAGGCCCTGAGCAGAGCTGCCGGGGTGAGCCAGAAACTGGCAGAGTGGGCGGCCATGCTGAACAGTGCAGGTAAAGTCGCCCGGCCTACCGTGTGCTTACAGACAGTCCTCAGTTATGCCTGCCCTCTACATTTTTCCCTCATTGTCTGAAACTGAGATCCGTACCTAATCAGAATAAAACGTCTGCCGTTGTACCATATATGTACAACAAAACCTTGTGTGCTTTCCCACCAATTCTGAGTATTATATACAACTGTAATTTGTATAATGTACAGGGCCAAAAGTAAGTACAGTGGTACCTCAGTTCTCAAACTCATTAGAACTCAAAGTCAAACCAACCAGTTAGAAAAAAAAAAATTACCTAGAGCTTGATCTGAATCTCAGAAGTCAAACCGTGAATGCCGACCTAAGATAACTTGTATGTGCGGGGAAATGAGTCATGCGGCACGTCTCAGCGGAAAGCTTCAGTCTTAATTATTTGAATATTAATAATAAACCATTAATACATTTAATTATAATAATATTGTCGTGCCGAGCAGGACAATGCTTGTGATGCTGACTGGGATTTGTGTGCTAAAGTATGTCAGAGTGTCAGGGACAGGCTCCAGGAAAGTATCAACTCCGAGGGCATTTCCAACATATAATTAGTACTGTCAAATAAAAACTGTATACATACTTTTGACCCACCTTGTATATAGCTGAACAGTGAACTAAATTGCAGTAGTGTAGTCTCATTATTTGGCAATTACAAAAAGTACAATGGATTTGTATTGGTGCAGGTGATAACATGAACATATGATCAAGACAAAAGCACAAAAAAATCAACAAATTGAATAAAGCATGCACATATAAATCAAGGCTGAGAGAACCAAATGTAGGGTATAGGCAGGTTTGGTCTATGTGCAGATATATTCAAGGGTCTCCCATGAGCTCTTGCTCCCCAACATTTCATGTGATGCCCATGTGTCTTGCAGGCTTGGAGGTGGCGCGAGAGTTCATAGAGCGGCACGCGGAACACCTGGAAGAGCTGGACCTGGCCCCTCTCCTGGCCTTCCAGCCACTGCGTGACGCCATCATGGAGAAGTCTGGAGCTCTGCCCAGTTTGCTTGTGGGAGCTGCCACCACCGTGACAGGCTGCCTGAGGGCTGCTGGGGATCTCGAGGTCATGCGTCTCTTCATCTGGGTCCTGGAAGAGAACAGGGAGAACTTTGTATCCTGCCATCAGGGGCTTAATACGTTTTTTGAGATGGGTAAGTGTCACTTTGCTCTGACCTGTATGTTACATGATTAGTCAGCCTTTGCCCACCCGATCCTCGGGGACCCACAGACAGTCCACGTTTTTGCTCTCATTTGGGAGCTGGGAGAGAGCAAAATCATGGACATTCTACGGGTCCTCAATGACTGTATTGGGAAACACTGTGATAAGGTTTTTTTTCATTCTATAAGCTTTAAAGTACGATGCTGTTTTTCTGTGTTGCAGACTGCCTTTGTGTAGTGAATAAAAAGATGGAGAATGAAAATCAAATTGTAAGTATATCTGTCTACACTGAACTGGGAGCTCACATTTACCAGTCACTGAGCCAGGAAACTGCTAGAAGGGGGAATTCATGGACTAACTATAGCGAGGACAATGGAAACAAGCAGATCTCTGCTGTGTTTTGCTTTGATGAACTTGTTTGATTTGTTCATTTGTTTTACAGAATTCTTCTATTAAAAGTAAGAACAGAAATAGAAAAAAGAAACAAAAAGAATCAAAGGTAAGCTAGAAGGTCATTTTTGAGAACAATATTGTTTTTCCTAGACATAACAAAATGAAGGGCAAAATAATGGTTTTGTTTGTTTTGCAGTCTATAATGGTATTTACTGGATCAAGAGGAGGGACTCTAAGAGAGGAGGATGAAGATTTATTCTTTGAAGAAGATTCTCTGTAAGTCCTGCATGACCTCCAGGTTTTCTGAGCTTTCAGTGGCGTTACGCTTCCCTGACTGCTGCTTGTTGTTTCCCAACAGAAGATTTTTAGACAGTAATAATCCCTTTATTGTGCCCGAACACCTTCGCCATCAACTAGATGAATTTGAAGGACAGTATAATAATAATCGATTCAAGACAATTTTGGACAACAATATTAGAACAGATCCTGCTAAGGAGAATTTATATGAGTAAGTGAATGCTGTTAATTCTCTGATTTGTCCCTTGAATGGCGTGATTTTTTTGAACATTTACATGATTCTTCTCTTCCGGTCCACAGCTATTTTGCTCAGATCCTGGAGGAACATGGTCCTTTAGATGTCCACGACCCACTACTTGTGGGAGAGATGGATAATTTTCCTCGAGAGGCAACACTGTTGATTCAGGAGTCGGGCGGGCTAGAGGGCTTCCTCCTTGGGTCCTTACGGTTTTCAACAAATGGCACTCTGATTGGTCTGACGACACATGCTTCCTCGTTCCTGGACCAGAGAGAAGAGTCTGTAGTTGACAACTTGTGCCCCTTCCCCACCTACCAGGAGGACAGTAACATCAGAGGACCGACACTAAACCCATCTGCCAAAGAATTTACACCATTATACTCAGAAATCTATACATATCTTCCTGGTGAACCTGCAGTCTTTGATCAAGGAATAAATGCTATAGATTTCAGTGGCACATATAATGGAGATATTTCAGAGGGTTTTGCATATCCAGTTTACTCTGGGTATATTAATGAGCCTTTTAGTGATGTAGAGTATATAGCTGCCTCAGAGACTAACCAACATGCTAAGATGAGAAGCGTAACGGTACAGGTGAGTATTCTTGGTCTGAAGATAGACACGAGTTGAGGAGGCCTTTTCTGGTAATAATGCATACCCCTGCTTTTGTTTCCCCTGTAGACATTTAGTAAAAGTAAAGATGACGTTTTGGTTAACACAGAACCTTATGAGCCATTTGAAAGGGATAAAGTAAGTATCAAAACATTGAAGTGGTTTATTTGAAAAGTGCTGTGTGAGTTTATTTAAAAAAAAAATTGCATTTTCAAACCCCGTCTGGAATTCCATTGAAGCACTTAAATTGATTACTGTTCTTCAACCGTCTGCACTGGTCACTTTATGTATCAGTTCCTCATAACAGTGGAAGAACTGGATCTACTGTGTACTATATACACAAACTGCCCTTTCACTGCAAGCCCTTTACAAGTACATCTTTAAAATGAGATAATGTACATTCAACCCCACTGCACAACCCAAGTCAAAAGTTGCACCCTGTACATCATATTTATTAATTATTTCTCCTGTGTTTAACTTGCATAGTTTTTGAGTTAAAGCAGTTTTTAAAGTGTTTGATATACAGTTGCAATGATATAGTGTTTGTCTGCCTATTTTGAGATGTCGAAGTTTGACTTGACTTAAACTCGTTATGTTTCAGGGAGATATGACTAAAAAAGAAAAATATATCCGTCAGCTTCAAAAGCAAATAATGCAAGCAGAAGAGGATTATACAAAGGGGAGGCAGCTGAGAAAGGAGCATATTTCATCCCTGGAAGAGGAACTGAAGGAGATTAATCAGAACATCGAGGTACGTTTGGGGGGTGTGGATGGTTCCATTTTCCAGGAAGCGGCCGGATGAGAAGGCGCAGTTGCTGAATCTTGTTGTGCCCACCCCCCCGGCAGATTGCCAACAAGGAGCTGGATCTATTCCATAAAAAACTGGAGGAGGAGGTGAGGAAGGACCAGCAGGAGAAAAAGGCCAACCAGGAGACGCTGAAGACCTTGAAGAACGAGATCAAGGAGCTGGCGGCAGTGCGGGAGACGTGAGTGTTGCGGGGTGGGATGCCATGGGGGTGTTTCTGTACTGGACGGCGCATCACAGATGCAAACCCCCTGGTGTCAGGAGTGCATGAGTACATCCGAAAGACTGTCAGTGTTTAGAAATTGAATGTTCTTTTTTTTGCCTCCTGCAGCCTTTCAAAACATACTAAAGAGAAGAGAATGGAGTATGAGAAACAGTTCAATGAGATCTTGGATGAGAGGCAAGTTTCCTTTTAACATGAGAGATGAGCGGTAAAGTGCCATTACAAAACCAGAGTATTGTGGTTGAATAATGTACTTTGGGATACACTTACATCCCCTTTTTTCCCAAATGCCAGCTAGTACATAAGAATATATACGAGTTGATGACTATGAGGAGTCAGTCTTTGAGCACAAGATGACCCTAGATGGTGTGAATCTTACAGGAACCAGTCTGAGGCTGAGAAACTGAGTATGGAAGATGAGGTGAAGCGGTACCAGGACCTCTGTGCCCGTGCAGTCACAAGGTCATTGGCCGCTGAGGTAATCTGTCCCATTTCTCCTGCTGACGGGGTCAGGTAAAACACGCTTTGCTTCTTGGTCCCTTATACGCCATTTTTCTGTCTCAAGGTGACCATGCTGGACTGCCGACGTCAGTGTTGCCTCCAGGGCCTGTACAGATACGTGTCAGAGAAAGAAGCAGTCCTTGCTCACTTGAAGGAGGTGGCCGGCAGGTAAATGACGTCAGAGTCAGCTCTGTCATTGTGCACGTGTACAACGAAATGAAGAGGTAGGCTCTCTTAGTGCAAGCATTGCGCATAGTATTACTGTTAAAATAGACATCAGAACAGATTAAAGAAGCTGTCTGCCAGCGTGGTGATGTGCTGCTATAACACGTGCCCAACAGCAGGGGGCAAAGAGCTCATAGCTGGGGTGCATGTGGGTGAGGTAAGATAAGATGAACCTTGTTTATCTCCGGAAATATGGTGCATATGGCAGTGAGGTACAGTGAGTGGAGACAAGAGAGTGCAGAGGTGGTACACATAGTGCAAACATAAAAAGTACACTGTACACTAACAGAATATTCTGAAAGGAAATATTGGGAAATAAACAGAAGTTTAAAAATTAAATTATGTTGTGTGTGCAATCTTACATGGAAACAGACAGCGCTGGACTTTCCCTGCGTCAATGATGGGATGCTTCCTGGGGGGGGGGGGGGGAGGGCACGGTGCTCCATTAGGTCCTCTTATAGTGCCTGAATGCAGCAGTAGCATTTGGAAGCTGCTGCTGTTGACACTGGTATCTTTCTACTTGCAGGGCTAAATCACCTGAAGTTAGCAAAGCTCTGAATGCCTGGCAGGAAGTTCTTCAGGATGCAAAGGACAAAATCTTCAGGACTGAGGTGGGTGCAGTCATCCCAATCTCTGGGGGGCTCTTACGCACTCCTCCCCTGGCAGTTTGTAGCCATCTTGGTTCTGTGTAGTGAAACTGCGTGACTTACACCGGCATGACCTGACAGGAAATGCCTCGGGTTGCCTTAACCTGCAGAGAGATAAATGTGTCATCTGGAATTTGTGTATTTGCAGTTTCAGAATGAGCTGTCTGCAGCTTATTTAGTGTTGAAACTTAATGAAGTACAATAATAGCAAGACTTCATCATTAAATAATCATTGGTTAACATGGCAGAAGGCAGCCCAGGTGGCAGCCCAGGAAATTCTCTGGATGTCGTGATGCATGTGATGATATTTAGCCACAAATCATTTTGACGCGATTGTATATGGGACGTAGACATAAGTAATGAGGTTCATGCACACTTTGGCTGTTACACATTTGTTACACATTTGCATGAAGATATTTCATAAATGTGTGCTTCTGCAAGCATCAAAGGCTGTAAATGCTGGGTTCGCTGCCTGTAGTTTCAGATCAACCTTTATACAGAAATGAAAACATCTTTCCCCAGTGGGAGGCAGTAACGCTTATTTGACCCTGTGTTTTGAAATGTGCTCTTCTCTCCTGTAGGCCAGCTACAAGGAGCAGATGGAGCAGCTGCAGAAGGGAACCAAACTCTCCAGTCTGCCTCCGGTGACTGTGCCCTCCCCTCTGCCCACCCCAGCTCTACCGGTAAGGCTTGCTGCCATTTTGAGATCTGCAGTGCCACCTTGTGGTTAAGAGGAAATATATTTTCTCAGGCCAGTCTATGTATTGCACAAGTGTAGGGATAGGTGAAACTATGAATCAGAATGAAAAGAAAACTATGATCTGTTTTGGAAGGCTGTCTTTACAGCACCAGGATTGTATAAAAGCAGCACTTAGGTTAGATTAGATAATATTAGATTAGATAATCTTAATTGATCTCAGGAGAAAATTATGTATACAGCACCAAGTATGTAGAGCATGGACAAAAACATATAGTGCAAAGACGGTCCACAGTGCAAATAAGTAAATATGATGCAAACAAACTAAAGTACACAGTTCGCAAATGGAATATCCTGAAAAGCAGAGTACAGATGCTCTTCTACTTACAAACAAGATGCGTTTCAAATGGCCGTTTGTAAGTTGAAATGTTCGTTGTTATTCAACACCATTTTAAGGGTATACGCAAGTACAAAGAACTAGAATGCTGGGAGTACGCATGTTGGGCTGCATGGTGGGAGTAGCGGTCAGAAGTCACGCAGAAAAATTGTTGCGGACAGGAAACTGGAGCCCAGTGAACACAGTTTGGACTTGGTCTTCTTCGTTCATATGTCTGAAAGTTTGTAAGTTCAGGAGCATCTGTATTATATGAAAAATATGATGATGCTGATGATAAATTAGCAGATAATATTGTGCATTAAAAAAAACGGACAGTGCTGGTCTGTTCCTATTGCAATGATGGATTGCTTCCTGCTGTACTATGGCTGGGGCCGGGGGCACGTCTGGAGGAGGCTCTGTACTCTTTGATGGCAGCAGATAGGAGAGACCCCTAGTACTGCTTCTTACATACTATGGTGGAATGAGTCCGTGGCTAAACGTGTTCCAGAATAGCGCCCCCTGCAGTGTGGAATGCGTGCAGTTGCTGAGGGCCAATCTTGTTGACAGTCTAGTCTAGCTGAGAGACGGAGAATGGAGGTGTACCACCAGCCAGTTCGTGACTCTGACTGAAACATGCTGTGCGTGCAAGCTGTGCGTGCAAGCTGTGCATGTGGTGAGGCTGCTAGAGAACAATGGCGGATATGATGTGGGTTTAACCAGGCTGAACTACCCCAAAAAAAACAAGCTGCGTTGCAGATCTTTGTTTAAAGCACTGCCATACAGATACTGTGGGTTTGCACTAACAGTACTAATGCTGATCATACCGCTGTCTGACTAGGTCCAATAAAACTGACCCGAGAAGCCAGTACAATATAAAATAAAGCCTTTCAATGTCCTTCAGTAATATATGCTATTATCCAAAGCAACATACTATGGTAAAAACACTGCTGTTCACGTCCTTAAAAAGAATAAGAATATAACATACTAACTACACGGCTCCTGGAATTGGTATTACCATCCGAATCATTTTTATTGTGATTGTCATCCCCAACATACAGGATGGGTTTGCAGTAATGCTGTGTTGTCAGTGGGTGGCCAGTGCAAATCTAGCAGGACTCAGACTGCTGCATAGAATCATGTGTGTGGCACTATGGGTTATGAGACCGCAAGGTGGTTGTATCATATTTGCTCGTGGGAGTTTTACCTGTTCTGAGGGCAGAAGGAAAAATGATTGCTTCAGAGAGATTGTTTCAGATTGTAGAGAAGGTGGGTCCAAACAACTAGTGGAGGCAGGACCAAGATATCTGATTGGTTGGTTCCACATCCTCTAGTTGCTTAGACCCCCTCCTCTACAATCTGATTGGTTCTCTCTCTGAAACATCATTTTTTTCCTTTTGCCCTCAGAACATTATTGTGTAGGTAAAAATCCCATAAGCACCATATTTTAGCCCAAGAGCAAGGCCCTTAACCCCAAAAACAGCTCCAGGACATTGGCCTCATTGGCTGGTTTGCTCTTGTCTGCTTTGCCCTTACCCGTATATTTCTGGTCTTACAGGACAGCATGATGGGGGAAAACTAACCCTAACCCTCTCTGCACTGGCATCATAGCACTGGAACCAAAATCTGCTTAATGCATAAGCTGCTTACTACATTCCTTGCCATTCGGTTCCACTGCCCATTTGCAGTTCCCATTGTGTCCATGTCCCAATACGTCATGTTTTAATGTTTATGTGTTTATATTTGATTTATTACTATTTTTTGCACCATGACTAACACTGGAATTTTATGTGTGTGTGACCCAAGTGTGTCATAGCTGAAGATAACAAAGATATTTTGACTTGAAGAGTTCTCATCAGCCAGTTTTTGTACAATGACGTCTTGTGCTTATATTATAAAAGTGGTTCCCGTATCTAGTTCGGTGTGCTGCGTCATGTGACTAAGTTGGTGCGCCCCTCCCTTCTCCTCCCCCACAGCCCTTTGCCAGCCAGGGATCCGCTGTTCGCTACCCGAGTCCGCGGCTCCCCTCAGCCGGCACACATGTCACCCTGCCGCCAGTGAGACTGCAGCCCACACACAGAGGGCCCCGGGCCCTGACCGCTGTGGCCCCCCCACAACCTGACCCCTTCCAGGGCAGAGGTGGCCTGCACCCCGACATTCCAGCCAGCCCATGGGATGGCACCTGGGGTGTGAGCCTGGGGCAGCAGCCACAGGGCCCCAGGGCCGGCCCCCAGCATCCAGCAACTGCCTTCGAGAAAATCATCGACCGGCTGGCCATCATGTTCCCCCACTATAGCAGGTTAGCAAGGAGCCTGACGCATGCTGTTACTGGGGGGCAGTGTGGCTAAGTGGGTTAGGCCTCTCTGATCAGAATGCTGCTGCTTTCAATCCTGTTGTGCCCTTGAGCAAAGGCCTTAACCCCCGAAAAATGCTCCAGGGGAGCTGGATGGATCGCTGACTCTGCGCCCTTTCTCCAAGCCTCACTCTCACTTCTATGTATGGGTGTCAAAGGGAGAGTAAAATGGGACACGCGACTAGAGACATTCCAGTGTTCTTGTAGAAGCAGCAAATAGCTCTAAGTTGGTGCAGCAGGAGAAATGAGCATAGCATCATTCATGTTTCAGACCCGTGCTAAGCAAGTTCATCCAGGAGGTGCTCTCTGCCAATGGAGGTTATCTGAACAGCCTCACCTATGACGTAATCATCAACAGAGTGGCTCAGAGCATTCTAGACCATCAGGAAAACACCAGAGTAAGCGGCACCCCTGTATCTCCTCCCTTTAAATACTAAATACCCTGAAATTTCTGTTTTCAAAAACTGAGTTTAATTATCTATAATGCATTTAATAAGACATAAAGACATTAAGGCATTGTGGGTATTAGTTGTTTGGTTAAAGTGTTCAGGGTGACTGCATACATGGAGCCATGTGCCATAGGCCTTTATCTTGGAGATGGTCTCCCTGTGTCCCCAGGAGCAGATGAGCACCGTGCACGGCCTGGGAGCCCGAGAGTTTCTGCCAGGGTGTCAGTCCCCATCTCCAAGGTGCGAGTCACCAGCATCTGGCAGGTCCTTCACTGCGCCCCCGCAGGCCTGGAAGAACATGGACACACATAAGCGGCCCGGGTCCCAAGCGGTGAGGCTGCTCTCCGAATCCATCTGGGTGCTTCACGCTGTATCAGTGCAAGACACCCGAAATGCTAGAATGTATCTATATTTGTTTGGCTTATAACATGAATTTATGCAGTGGCCTTAAGACTCCTTGATCACCCACAGTTGAATGTCGAAGATCCCTGTATCATCTGCCACGAGGAGATGTCCGCAGAGGACCTCTGTGTCCTGGAGTGTCGGCACAGCTTCCACAGAGAGGTGAGCGTCGCCCCCTAGAGGGCACGGCTGCTTGTACACCCTAACCCATGGCCTTTGCTGACACCATATGCCCCTCCCTTCCTATCCCCAGTGCATCAAATCCTGGCTGAAAGAGCAGATGACCTGCCCCACCTGCAGGGACCACACCCTCCTGCCAGAGGACTTTCCCCAGCTTCCGGACAGGCCGCGGAGGGGCCAATTCTCCTGATCTCTCTTCTTGCGCACTCCACATAAGGGGAATGACACGTGGTGGGAAATATCGTGACCAAAACAGTCATGCACTTTTTTTTTTTATTTTTTTATCTAAAGGAAACGAAATCCTCTTCCCCCCCCTAAC
>JAODJW010000106.1:17711349-17725718 GCA_026777045.1 Hyperopisus bebe | reverse complement strand
ATTGTCGTGCCGAGCGGGGACGGAACGGAGACAAAGGCGCAGACGTCAGGGTATCGGGGAATACGGGGTTTAATTACGCGTAAGGCAGGCAAAACGCAGACGGACAATACAATGACCGGGCTGGGGAGACAAACTGAAACGCGAACGAAATACAGAGAACTAATGACAACAACCAGAAACAGCTGATCACACGGGAATTACACACGGGGTTAACGAGGGGGCGTGGCACACGGAAGGAGCGGACGATCGGGGCAGGATGTTCAGATACATTTATTTTCTTACTTTACAAATTACTGTTTTGATAAATGTGCTTAGATGTGTTTAGTACAGTACATGTTCTGGTTGTTTTATCCGGTTCATTTTGTGTTTAAATGCTTAAAAAAGAACATATATATATATATACACACACACACACACACACACACACACACACACAGACACATACATAGGTGTAATCTTTTGGGGCCGGGAACCAATTAATTGGTTTTCCATTATTTCTTATGGAGGAAATTCGATCAGAATTCTGACGTTTTAAGATTCGATCCGGAGTTCTGAACGGATTAAGTTCGAGTTCTGAGGTACCACTGTGTATATATAGACACACACACACACACACACACACTAAACGAAATGGAGTTTACTTTTGCAAATATTAAATATTTTCCCTCGCATATGTGAATACTTTTACTGGACATTTTAATTAGACAAATGTTTTCCAACACTTTAAAAGAGGTAATTTTATTATAATACAGGTAATATTTACCAAATATAATGTTAGACGCTTTATATTTCTTCAACAACAATGACAATTTATATATAACAATCGCAAACAAAGCAATCAATAAAGCAGTCAGAATAACAGATAACCTGCCTGCAGAATCTCGTATATTTAACTACATGCTTCTCACAACTGTTATTATGGATTGGTGACTACCTACCGCGCAAAACAATGCAGTTACTAGAAATTAATCAAGTTTTTTGAAACACTTTTTAAAAATGCACCACTGTTAATTGAAAAAAGAATCCAGCAATATGGGATTAATTTTTCTCTAACAGCAAAAACCCTGAATAAATGATGGGGGAAAAAGAACAGCAATAGCTTCTGAGCTATCGTTCCTACCTATTTTCCCACAGAAAGACCAATACAAATATTAGTGATATACTTTGATTGTAAATAAGCCTTCTTACCCCCTCGTGGTATACTTTATTCGCTCGCTTAAGCCTTATATCCAGGCTTAGGCTCATTTTTTGTATTTAGTTAGCGCAGGCTAACTATGAGATCTCCTAAAGCATTTGCGTGCAGTACTTCCGGACGTGTACAGTCATGTGATTTGAATTTACCTCGACCACGTGACACAAACAGGTCACATGGTTCAATCCATTGATTCGGCTCTGTACTTCAGCTGGAAGATGGCTTTGGTACTGTGGAATTCATTGGTTATATTGTGCGTCCCTGAAATTATAGCACAATCAGTCATTTATACCTAATACGTGTGTCTCTTTTGCATAGCTGTAAGTGGTCTGAGTTTGGATGGAGCATACGATTACTTTAATTTTAATTGTTGCCTATCGCAGCACGGTATTGTTAGGGTCACTATAGGTAAAACTGATTTAAGTGTAATACGTTTACCTAGAGAGCTGCAAGCAACAATACCACAAAGTAAATATGGCTGCAGAGAATCTGTAGAAACAGTGGGGAAGTGAGAATGTAAAGTATGAATGTAAAGAAAATATAATATAACCTAAACAATTTATTTGTGTGTTTATTTAGTCAGAAAAGCAAAAAGCAGGTGAAAACTAAAAATAGTAAATAGCATTTTGTTTATATTGATGTATAGATGTTGACTACATAATAATAATTAATACATCGATCCGTAAGTAATGATGACAAGCCTCAACATATAGCCTATGGAAAAGCAAATGTGGAACAACTGTTAGGCCTGTTTAGATGTGTATAAAACCCATGGCTGCAGTTTAATCTAACTGAAAAATGAAAAATTATTTAATTTTAAAGAATGTAAAAGTATTCCAAAATTTTGAAACAATATGTTTTAACTATATAAAATTAGTGCATTCATAAAACATGTTAAATTTATTTTTCATTATCATTATTGTACTGTACTGCAAACACTTTGTAATCAACAAATTATTATGCAATATAACATTAAGAACTTTGATGAAACACTTGAAAATTTGCAATGACTGGGATTTGAAATTGGGTACCAGGTGGTCTGGAAAACCAATGACAGTCTCCACTACATCAACAGGAAAACCGTCATACACTGAGAGGATGAATTGCATATCGAATATTTTCCTGAAATAGGTCCTCTGCACAGGAACTGCAGATAGAAATAGGCAAGAGCTTCTCACAGGGCAGCTAAAGAAGGGATAAACATGCTGACGTGGGTGGTAAAACAGAGGATGTAACATAACTCAATGAGTCATGAGAAGAGGCAAGACCAGTCAAGCTTCAAGAGCCAGATTGCATCAAAAAAGGGATCTGCTAGTAAGGAATTAAACTTCCCCAACCATAACACTTGGAGCACAGCAAAAACACTTGGCAGATTTGTATTTCTGCCATAAAGCTATTTTAAAAGCTAGTTTTCAAAAAAATGATGTACTTTTGCAAACTTAACCTTTTCCACAAATTTAGAATATTCTTGCTGTTTACATTAAATTTAGATAATTCATAACTGTTTAACTGACCTTAATTTTTTTCTTTCAGTATATTGGCTAGTCTACAATATTTTTCACCATTTAGAGTGAAATTCAACATTTTTTTTGTTGTTGTTGACAATTGTCCTGTGCCATAATTTGGTGTGCTGGAATATTGAAATTATTTACATATACACCCTATACCCTCTCCTTGCTGATTTAAAATATTTGTGTAGAAACCTGCATATCAGAAGGAAAATGATGTTTTAATATCACCAGAATTACAGGTGTAAACCTGTGTAACAAGTTTCAGCTTGTTGAGAAGAAGAGCATGAAGATGTTAAAGGTCAAAGACAGAGGAGCAGTTGTTAAGAGCTGACACCGAAAATTGATAGCACAGTATCTAGTAATAATCCAGAAAATAATCCAAAAAAGAAAACATGAAAGTCAAAAAAGTGAAGATACATTATTTCACCTGCCATTTTTATTGCTCTTATTCATATTTTCCATGCTATCACCCATTAAAATGGCAACCCTTAAGCTTGGAAACAGAAATGTATTCCTATGTAAAATACTACAATATATATTTTATATATAGAGAGAAATAAATACATTTTTTTCTCCATTAGTGTCATTTCATTGTATTTTGCCCCGCCTTTTTTCCAAACGTAAAATTGATTGGCAGTTTCTATGACAACTACATTGTCTGTTCCTGCGTCATTAGTTCATCCGGGAACTTCGTAGTTTGATTGACAGTTGTCATGGTAACACTTTCAGTCAGCCACCATTTTGTAAGTCGCTTTTTCTTTTTTCAAATAATTTACCTTCCCGCCGGAATAATAAATTCACTTTTTAATAGTAATGGCAGCGGCGTTGAAACCGACGCGCTGACCGGGTCGGTTTCGGAGGATTTGGAGGTTTATGGCGTAACGCGCTGTGTATGTGACTGGATTTAGGCGGCGCCAAGCGAAGTGACTGTCCGTGTCTCTGTGGTCTGCCGGGCCGGTTCGCTGCGCAGGTTTGGAACGCGCGCCATTTTGTGAAATTTACAAAAATCCCGTCCAAGAAAACAAGGTTTCTTATCGAGCGGCCTGCGATACAGAAGTACATGCTTCTGGGAAACTTTGATAAATAAGCTACGGCGGCGGTCGGCGACGGTTTGGCGCTTTTTTCGGCGCGGTTAAATCCGAGCGCGTGCTTTTTTTGCAGTCTCGGATCGCCTATAAGTTTGTGTTTCGGCTTTGCTAGTTGACGGAGAGGCGCTGTTGATTTGGAAACTGAACTGACACCGACTCAGAGAAGTGAATATCTGCTGCTTTGGCGGATCTAGGGGGGACTCCTTGGAGGACGAGGCACGGTGGATTCTTTACTTGGCCCCCTGCGCTCCTGGGACTTTAAATGAAGATTGCTTCACAGATAGAAAGAGGGACGCGTACTGACAAAGGTGAGTTGTGCGGTGGTGTTTGTGTACGGCTTTTCTGGCTCTCTCCCTCCTTTCACGCCTAGCTAACTGGCTAGCCAGCTGGGCTGCGGTGGTGCGTTAGCCGGGGGATCCTAGTTATCCATATTCGTGCTTTTCTGCTTCACTCCCGAGCGCCGCTCGGAGCGGCGGGGCGGCGTATTTTCCAGTCGCCGAGACCCAGCGCGATCGGTGCTGCTGCAGATGTCCGTGTAGCTATTGTATGCGAGGCTGACGGTAGGCCACACCGTTAACTGGCGAGACAGGCGCCCAGTGTCGCGCCTAATGACGGCCAGTTTTTAGCAATCGAGCTAGCTTGGTACAGCCAAGCCAGCGTTGCTGGCCGTAGTGACAGGTCCTCTGGCCCCGACTCGGCTTACGGACGCGGCGGCTACCCGTGTAACATCAGTCGGCAGCACGGCGTCTCCTTTCTGGGCCACCCAAGTCAAACGCCCGCTGTTTGTAGGAGGCGGTGGGTCGCCAGGTGTAAGTTGGGGCACGGAAATAACAGTGCACGTGTCAATCTGGCTAATTAAAAAGATAATTGTGTATGACTGTAACGGCGGCTAATCGTCGCTAGCTCCGGTTGTCACCGTAGTAGCTCGTTAATAAGCTAATGGTACAATGTTTTAATGCGGCTCTAACCAGTCATCATTAATGTACTAACAGCCTTGTTGCGGATCTGTCTAGCAGCATGTATATGTGTATATGTTCATATACATATGCATGAATATGTATGTTCAGAAACAATGCACGCTAGTTTAATACGCCGGAGCGCCTTGATTTCTTAGTTAAGTTGCCCTGATAGATGGGTGGAAGATGAAGTTGCATTAATTTGACGGATGGCATTATTTTGCTTGGATAACCTTCTGTTATCTTGAAGAGAGAGAGAGCGTTAACTAGCGGTTAAACGGCACCCTAGCTGCCTTAGTGACTTCTGCATTTGATGGCCAGTTAGCCAGGGAGATAGCTGGATTTTGGCTACGTCTGTTTAAATCGATTTGCAATGTATCATTCTGTTGGGTGTCGTTTATCAGTAAGTAAACGATAAGGAATTGTTAGGCTGTCTTGGCCGCATTTAAAACTGGTATGTGTGTCCAAGGTAGCTATCTGGCTAGCAGCATATCCGCAGTTTTTCAGTTTTGTAAGCGCATAAACCAAATGACGGCTGGTCAGAATAAGGCCTGCTTCGTGACTGTTTCTAGGCTAGGGATGTGCGTCTTTTTCCGCCTCCCATTATAGGATTAATGTCACACCTTGTCTTGGAAATAATGTAATCGTGCGTTATATCATGTCGCGAACAATCTTTCTACAATATACAGACATGATAAAATGTTCTTAAGTTGGCTGACGTGACATGTAACCAGTGATTTTTTTTGTCCCCCTCTCCACTCCCCCCTTTTTGGTTACCATGAATGAGGCATTCGTAATGTCCAGTACTAGCTAGTCAAGTGTCCAAATTAGAAGCTAGTCTCACCCCCATGTATGCAATAAAACTATTAAATTGGCTTAAGGCTGAAGATGCAGTGGTAATGTTAAATCGGACGAAATATCATTATGTTGTGAGAATGCGTTATATATTTGGTTCCGATGACATTGTTTTTAGAATGGCATTAAATCCTGTATGGATATTGCCAAAGTTTTTATTTACTTATAGTAGTTGTTTTATTAATAGACATTTATGTTGAGATTTATGTAAAAAGGATAAGATGTTAGATTGTTCTGAAGATTGACATGAAGTAAGCCAACGCTTTCGCTACTTTTTATAATGCCCTTCATGACTGTGGAAGTGACAGGTAAAACACAAGACAACTGAACTATTTATGGTCTCTAATACAGGGGGCAATATATAATGATATTGCAAGTGGGCATGTACCGGCAATGTCAAAAAAAGTCATGGTGACCCATTTTGAGACCTAGTTTCAGAAAATGTGAAAATTGAAAGAAGAATGATCATTTGAAGTGTAATCCAGTGTGATATGTAATCACTGTCCTGTTTGTGTGTATTGTATTCCTAAGATGTTGGCCTCATGTAGGATGAACTCTTTATTTTCATCTGTATTCTTTAGCTAATGCAACCATCTTTTGCTTATGGTAATCAAAGGACACTTTTTAGTTTCACTGAGTTATTTCTCTGCTTGTGGTCTGCATGTGGACTAAATGTTTGGTTTTTCAATGTCTGGTAAAAAATACATCAATATTTATACTAGTAAATCATTTCTGTTTTACATCCCTCTTGTGCAGTGTGTATGTCTAACACTTGGCAAAATATGAGGTCATTCTAAAACTCATCTTTACACCTTGTCTAAAAATTTAATAATCCTTGTAAATGGTTCACTAGAAATGGCTGCATTTCTGATTGAGCATATATTGAAACAGGGCTTGGATTTCATGTAAATGTGTGACCAACATATAAGGTGCTAGTTTCAGGTCAAGATGACAACAGCTGGAATTGACAAGACAATAAAAAGCCTTTTTTTGTGTTGCCATTCTTTTGTATGCCACAAAGTTTTAAAGTTGCTGTAAGCAGCTGTTGCCAGACCCTAGGGAAGTCACAGTGTTTTTTGAAAGGTTAAAAGGGCTATTAGGAAAAAAAAAAAGTTGGAAAAAAAAATCTAAGATGCACTTTGGATCCATGACACTCCATTATTATATTGGATAAATTAACTTATTTTGGTAGCTTGAAATTTATTTTGAATAACCTTTTAAGCTGTCTCTTGAAAGTAACAGATGCTCTGTAATAATGGTACAATGACATCATTTGCTTTCCCAATTAAAAATAGGGTCAAAGTGTTTCTTTAAAGTGTGAGTTTCGCAAGACTGGTAGGATATTATGTTTCAGCTCAAATCAAATTTATCTGCTTTAGATATTCTCTAGGTTACAAAGGTTTAAATGTTTTTTTTTAAAGGTTATTTTTGTTTTATAAAACAAACTTGTTCATCTAAATATCTTCAGGAAAGACTCATGAGAAAAATTGTATATAGGTTTTAGTATTTTGTAGCGTGGTCTCCACTCTATGGCTAAACTGGAAACTAGGTAGCATTGTTATGATTACTTTAAAATTTATTTGCAGAATTGCAGTCATGGTTCTTTTTATGATGTCAGCAAGTTAGTTAGACTTGCTCCCTTATAATTTTGTTGCTGATTCTTTTATTCAGAGTGTAGTTTTACTGCTTTCTATTGCCGGATATTTTAATGGAGCAATTCAGGTTAAGTAGTTTGCTCAGAGGTACAAATGCTACTCCTGGGGCTTGAACCAGCAGCCTTCAGGTTCTATATTTGTGCTGCTTTCAAAGACAGTGCAAAGCTTAGTTTTGTTCAGCTCTGCTCAGTTTTGCTGTTTTTATAATTGTAATGTAACAAACCACATAACTAGCAACTCTCAACTAGCCATGTCTTCATGGCTTTGGAAGTGCTTGATCTTTCCGTCTCAGTTTAGGGTGATGTAGTAGTGGCAGTATGTTACAAGATTTTTAAGATGTTATAATGATTTTCAGGACAAATTGGGAACTAAATGGAAACTGGGCAATTAATGAACTTAAACTAATGGCGTTAAAATTGCACAGGGTTTGAAAATGTCAAGGATCTTTAAATATAGTTTGGTCGGTTTAGCAGTTTCCATGCTTAAAATATTTGCCCGATAATGAAATATAACAAAGTTCTTTATCCCAGTTTCCTTCAGATAGCCATACTAATTCACAAATACGTACAGTAGCAAATTCTCCAGCCATATTTCTGGCATTTTTACTCATGCAAGCACATAACAGCAAATACACATAACAGCAGTTATACTTCAAACTAGCGAAATGCATTAAATTGTAACTTTGTTACACCCGATATTACAGAATTCTGGGATATTGCAGTTGAGTCTGTGGAATTTTGTGTGTAAACTAAACTTAAAAGGTAGTATAGATATGTATTTGAACTTAATAAAATGTTTGTCACTAGCCAAATGCTTTGTAGTTTACTTAATGAAATGCCCCTTTCCCACTTATTAAATTTATGGAATTCTGGGTTATTGCATAATGTGCTTGACTTCAAAAACACAGAACGGATGCAGCGACAGTCTGCTTGTAAAAGCATTGTGCTGATTGTGGATTACCCATTCTCAATATACCGAACACAGTGTAAACTAGAATTTTGTCTTTAACTTTCAGAACAGGGCAGTCATTGTTCTTTTACAAATGATTTTGACTGTTTAATTGTTATTTTTTGAGAACTTCTGTAGTCAACATCTGATGCCATTTCGGAAATCAGTATTTTGTATGTTTATTGACCTATTACACTTCATTATAAGTAGATGTGAAAAGACCGATTATATGTAGTACCTGTCAGTGCTCAACATTAGCACTTGCCTGCTGGCCTGGCAATATTTTTAAAGACCACTGGTCCATCTGATCACACTGTCTAATAGCCTGCTTGGACCAGTGCTTTCATAAGATTTTTAAATACACCCCATCCCCCCCACCCTCAAACATACTCAAATGCATTCATTCCCTTTGGTAAAGTAGGCTTTTTCAATGAGCCAGACGGCCGTATTGACGCTCTATTCTACTGGCCAGTCTTGTTTCCAGCATCTGTCACCCACAAGGGAAGGCAGCCATTCAAGAAGACGGGGATGACAAAAACAGGCAAACCCCCAGAAAATCTCAAACAAAGTGTGACCCAAGCCATCCTATAGTATCTGTAAACACCTCTGCACTTCTGTGAGGTAACACGGGAGACCTGCAAGTCACATGCAGATCATACTAAAATTAGCTAATAACATTAGCTACTGGTATGCTTCTCAGGCCCCTATCTACTTGCAGAATAAGTGGAGGGAACCCTAAAAGACAGTTAGCAAGAACAGACCAGTATAGAAATGCTTAGAAATGGAGAATAGGGTTTAGCCTTATTGGACAGAATTTTTGCAGTGGCAAGGCTGTGGTGCACAGTGCAAAACATGCTAAGATTCTCAGATTGCTTGAATGCTAGATACTGTTAGCTTGCTTGTCATATAAATGCTCCAGTATGCAATGATAAACATAAGGCTGGTATTATTTAATAGTATTGTTTTGCAGTGGATTCAGTGTTTGGATTTGTGATGTTGAAATTCACTATAGACCATTAAGCTTAACGTCAGGCCTATTTTAAAATGTAAAAGTTTATGAAATATTTTGAACCTCAAATTGGTAATCTTGGGTTGAAAATCTTTATTATCCATAATCCATAGTTAATGTTATTGGAAATAATATTTAATATCACAATATTTAGTGTCACTTGAAAACTAGAAATCATGGCAGTGAAATTATGAAACATATTTTCAGAGTAATCTGATATAAATGTTAGCTAAACAGGTAGCAGAATTTCAAATGCAGGTATGTTGTACATGCAGACCATAGCATTACTGTTAAAGCAGTCAATATACTGGCAGTCAACAGGTTTAGAACATTGGACTTGCAGACAATTTGTTCTTGCATACAGATTGTAATAAAGCATGTTATGTGAAAAAATTGAAGTTAAATGCAGTAGTTCATAATAACAAACACTCTTCTTGTGACGCTCATGAAAACATTGCATAGCTTCAGCGGTTTGTAGACTTGAGGTACAGAACCATATGTAGTTTTGATATTACTACAATTATTTACTTTTTGTTCCAACTTACCTACAAAATCAACTTGGACAGACTAAGAGAATGGATCTCGTTCGTAAACTGGGGACTGCATGTATATCTCCCACGTTTCAGATCTTTAATAGAGATTATAATGTGTAAACTCCTGCGGAATGGAATTTGGGTATTTGAAGGATTTCATGGGGCCAATTGACTTAAAATATGAATTTTAAATAATAAAATTTTAAAATAAGAATGGAACATTGTCGCTGTTTCTTGTTGACTTGCCAGATAATTAGATTTATGTGAAAAGTCAACATGTAAGAGTTTATGGATATTAATTCAGTTGTCATATTTAAGTTAACGCAGATATTTTACCTGCTTTGTTGGACCAGAACTTTTTTTTGTAATAATGCTAAATTAGAAAAGGAAATAGACATACTAATATATATATAATTTTTTTTTTTTTTTTGCCCTAACATCGCAACTATTTACCAAAATACATTTTTTTTACTTGCAGGCCAATCTGCTGCTACAATGTGTGGCCCAATGGCGTGATGATGATCTAGCTACCATAGCAACCTATAACATGGTTGCACATAAGGGAATGCATACCAAATAAAAGCGCTGATACAAATTATTTTGACAAATATAGGTACCCAATTTTGTTATAAAGAGTATTCTTTTTCATCAGCTGATAATAGTATATTGATTTCTTTTTAGTGACTGTCAGTTTTTTTGTTTACATATGTAAAATGTAGCCTGATAGAATATGATTTTGTTATTCCTGTTAGCTTTTGTAATTAGTATTAAATATTTAAAAAAAATTTATAATGTAGTGTACTCACACTAGATTGACAGATAGCAACTTTTCTAAATTTGTCAAATTAACTTCATATTATTTGCACAAGTCTTTTTTTTAAACTGTCGTGTCTTAATTGCTCTCTTGCTGAGTAATTGAGAATGTTGTTTTTTTCTGTATGCTTGTCTGTTAATAAACCATATGATTATTTTTTTGCTTTTTGAAATCATAGGAACAGATTCTGTTCCTATGAACTCTGCTTATTCGTTTTTGAAGCATGTGTGCCATATAATAAACTTGAAAAACATAAGTAAGCTGAATCCTGCTAACTACATGTCACATAACCAGGTCACACATTGATTGATAGATAGATGTTTGAAGTTTAAAAATGAAGACTTTATTTTTTAGTTCTCGTTGTTGTGTTTATAGAACCCTGCAATTGAACAGTGTAAATTTTTTATCTTAAAGTTATTAGAATCATTCTTAGTGGAAACAAGACTCCAGGAGACCTATTCTTGAATGAATTTATTTGGCTGATAACCAGTTACTTGTGGTACTGTATTCCTTTGTGATGTGGAGTTCACAATTCTTCACTATTGCCATTTTAAAGGCTATCCCAGTGCCATAGGAGACAAAAGAAGGAAACACGACATTTATAGTTTTACCTGTCAGAGGATGTGTTGGCATCCTTCTGTGAATCTGTGTTTTCAATAGTGTATGGCATGAGCACCACCTGTCCACATGAGAAAGTGCCCTTAGAGAAGTTGCGTAATCTTCACAGCATAAATTTAAATGTAATACTGTATAAATGCATATCTGTAAGCTTATCAAGTGTGCATCTGCAATTTTTCAGAATGGGAACATTTGACACCTAAAAGTGACTGAGTATTTGTAAAACTCTAAAGTAAGGCCCACTTATTAATGATGAAGAGTGGTTTCTATAAAAATGAATGCATGGGTGCATCCAGACTATGCTTGCCTGCTACAAATGTTATGCTGTGTTTTTTATTTAATTTAAAAATTTTAAAAAACTTTTTCCTGGACTACATAAAAATCATGGGAACAGGTAAAGTAATATAATGGGTAATAGAAATATGGGGGCTTTCCACCGGAAAGGATAATCCTTCAAAAACAGAACTGGAGATGCTAAAACCTTTTTTGAGGGTTTTTTTTGTTTGTTTGCTTTTAAGGTGCAGTTGTCATTCTGAATTAAAGGGTCTGTAATTCACAGAGTTAGTTTTGTCAATGGTGAATGGATGTAATTCAGCAACATATAATCAATAGGCATGTAATAAATACAATCAGTGTGCATAATTAGATGTTTGTTAGTCAACAACGTTTTATATGCAATTCCAATAAATCCTTTCTTACATTTTTTGATGTCAAGTGTACCAAATGGCTCAGTCTTCAAACTACAGTACTTATCTTGGTGTGCCCATTTGCAATTTAGTTCCATAAACATTTATGGCTTACAGTTTCCTTTGCCACGTTCTCAGCAACCGGCCATTTAATTTGTATTGAGGGCCTAAGATATGTGCTAGGTAAAGAATCATTCACGTATTTTGATTTGTGGGATACATTTTCCAGCATTCCCACAGTACTATAAATCCATTTTTAAGATGGGTTGTGCAACTGAGAGGTTTTCTGTGTGCCTTTATACAAGTCTGATAGGTACATGCAGATTTCTGCATTTTTACTTATCTCCTTTTAGTGAGATTTGAGGCCTATAGCTTCCATTATAGAAGCTAGTCTTAGGAGTTCCTTGTTGCATTGATGCCATGTTCTTGCAGAATATTTCCAAACTCTTGCAGAGTTCATATGTCCACTTCATTTCCTTAGAATACCTAACATGTACAGTGTTTGAATGGCAGCACCATCTTTGTTAGCTAGTGTTTCTAAATTTAATTTAAAAGATGTCACAGCTTGTCCGTATATTCTGATGTACTCAAATTAAGTCATTTTTGGGGCGTTTTTAATTGGAGTAACAAGATCTATATTTCATTGTTTAGCACAGCATTACATAATCATGACTCAGATGTGCTGTCTTTAACATTCAGTTGCTTTGTGATATTTTAAAATGGCTTGATATAGAAAATGGCAATAGTAAATTTTACCATGTAAATGCTTGAATTAACATCTTGCTGAAGATTTCTCTTATTCTGAGATCCATGCTGTGTATCTGTCTGTACTTTGCTGCACTTGACCTATTCCTGGCTCACTGACCTTAATTTTACCCTTAATGGAGGTTCAGAAGAGGGCAGGCACTTTATTGTTCGTGCTGCTTGGAAACCTTCTTTGTTTTGTTTGTAATATGTAGTAAGTTTTACACATGATTTTCATAAATGTTTTCAGAGTGGTAGGGCTGCACAGTGTCGTAAATGACAAAATTTTCTAATATCACGGTGCGAATTTTTAGCACTAAATCAAAAGTTGTTTTTTCTCCTCAAAAACTATACACAAATAGAACTACAAATAACAAAATCATATTCTACAAAGTCTGGCGGATACGTTTGTGGTGTTGCCTTGAAAGTTGTTAACAAATCACTTGCTTTACCTCGGTGTCCAATCTGTGCAATCCAAAATATTTCCTTACTGCATAAGGTGGATGTCTTTTGGTCACCATTTCTTGTTCACTTTCCTCCTTCTTACTCATATTTTCTCAATTTCTTACAAACGTGTTGTTACATGGCATGGACAAAAATTTGTATGATTGGCTTGGAAAGTGCATGCAGAGCTCATCCAGAAGCAAGGACAAACTTCACACAATCAAAATTGCAAAACTGAACTTTTCCTTTCATACAATTCACAGCTAAAACCACAACATTCAGTTAGCATAAAAATAAATGATCATTAAAATTGCAAATTTTCTGGAATTCACAGCTAAAATGAAAACATTCAGTGAGAATCAAAATTGTGAAATTTCTCTGGCAAATCGTACTGAGTTCAGTAGGGGTGTAACATTACACAAAATTCATGGTTTGATACGAAACGCTGTTCGGTACAATTTTGGTACAGCAGGGAAAATATTTATTTTAAAATTTATTATTAAGTATGCAAACACAAAGATAGTTTACAGTTGTAAACCAAAGGCAGTGCGCCTGGCGACATGTCTATAACAAAACCGAATAGATGCTTATTTGTGTATTGTAAACATAAATATGTAAAATGATCAAAAATATCATGATGAAGTAAATCCTGCTTAAATCTCATGTTCTCTGCTACCGAATATGATCACTTATCTGTAGCGTGAAACACCTCTAGCCATAGTTTTTTTTTGTTTTTTTTTTTGCCCTGTCTGAATTTCCTGGCAAAAGTGCTTTCAATGCCACAATGAGAGTGAGTGCGCTTTTCTACCACACAAAGTACGGTACTTTCGGTACTTTCGCTTTTCCATTGACTTCCGGTCGAGTACCAGTACCGAAAGTGCCAAACCAGTTGGGGTACTTCTTTGGTACTTCGGTACTTTGGGGTGCGACTTGCAAACGTATTTGCTGTCGATTGGTTAATGCAAATAGCCTGCCACTGAAACACAAAATACAACTGCCATCTTTTGAAACACAGCAAACAGCGAGAAACAAAATAAAAAACAGTTGAAACAAAAATATAAAAAAGTAAAATGGAAGGATGGACAAACGAGGACACACAGGCTTTAATTGCCATATGGTCAGATGAATAGATCCAGTAGGATTTGGAAGGCACGACTCAAAATAAAAAAGTTTTTGCCGTTCCGGGCAATTCAGTTTTCCTATGTTTCCCCTGTCACGTGCTGATTTGTACATGGTTTGGCTGTTGTTTTCATGTCTTTTTACGAAGCTCTTGAGGTAAACAAGCCATATATTTTAAAACATCACATGCCTTTTCA
>JAODJW010000106.1:17700457-17711249 GCA_026777045.1 Hyperopisus bebe | reverse complement strand
CGAACAATGCCGCTTGAAAATCAAAAAACATAATTAAATAATTTGTTTGCTTTCAAAAGACTGAATTAGCAGTACGCAAATTCTTACTGCCTTGATCGGCTTAGGCAAAGTGTACCTACGTAAACGTAAATGATGGCAGCATTCATGCAATTTGGATATTACTGAATCTTATGCTGTGATAGAAGCTGACATAACAATAAACCACATTTTCCAGCCTAAACTGTTTTAATTTTGTGCTTTTTTAATTATTATGATTTAAGCTGCGCTTCGTGATGTCAGTCAGGGGCGGTCACTGATGATGTGATTTGGCGCCGGCACCATTTTTTACGCCAGTGGAAAACCGATACGAAAGCAGTACCATACTTTCAGCACAGTATGGAAGTACCGAAAGTACGGTACCTGGTGTGATGGAAAAACGCCTTACTTTTCTGCAGTTTTCTGCCTTGCTCCGGTCATACATACTCAGATTGTCTCAAATGAGTTAACACTTTGGATGTGTTTCGAGCAACATAGCCGACAAACAATCCTGGTCTTATCAGCTGCTCCCTACTGGTGTTGGTGTATTTTATTGGAAAATCAAAATGTTCCCAAACCACCAATTATGATTGACTCTTACCAGCCTTGGCTGTAGCCAACTCGGCCACAGTTAGCATCATGTTTTCCATGCTGAACATCTACTTTTGAATTTAGATTCTGCCCATATCAATAAATGTATTCATTCTTTTCATTGTGCATACCAAACCGAAAACGATGTACTGAATGGTACACGATGAATGTGTACCGTTACGGCCCTAGTGATCAGTGAATTGTATTGGCAAGATTTCATAATACCATAATAAGCCTAATTTCAACCCAGCAGACTGTTGCGGTCCTTGCAATGTGATAATTGCTTATGCATAATGTGCATTGTTGATATTAACATTGCACATCACACAGGCCTAGTAAGTGGCTCCTTACTGTACATTAGATTTGCTTAATTGACAGTGTGTCATCAGAACTGCAGATTTTGCAGTTGTGGGTTGTTCAGGGCCAGGTCTAAAATTCTGTTTTTAATGGCCACAGGGAAAATACTGCCTCACTAAATGTTTGTTTTGGAATAAAGTATAACACTTATACAAACACATTAAACATTTTCTGGCTTAAATCATCCTATTATGATTTTTTTTCTGTCGAATCAGTTTCAGAAACTACAGTTTGACATTAATTGTATAATAAGAAGTCATCTTCTAGGGGAACTTATGTTTTTGAGTTTTTAAATGTATTAAGAATGCCCTAATTATCTTATACTGTAGCATATCATCATCATCATCACAACAATAAACTTGTGAACTTTTCAAATAGTAGAGTGGGTGATGACTTTTTAAATTCCTTTTCCATTTATTTAAAATCTATAGTAGATGGTCTGGATGAGGAATTAATTTTTCTAATAAGTGTACATGATGATGAGCACCACCTTTCACTTTAGTGATTTACGATTGATTAGTTATTAAACGTTTTCCTTTAATCGGCAGGCTGCTCAAAATTGTGTGGAATTTTACTGAGGTTGTGTTTATTGGGTTGCATGTTTTTTATTTGTATGCAAATATACAATAATTCACCATCCAAAATGAATTAATATTTTGCAAATGTGGTTGGGGTATGGTCTGGATGCAGTTAGTACACTTTAAGGATATGTAATTGTTAAGGGGATGGATATATATATATATATATATGCATTGATCTGTTTAAAAACAGCTGGCACAGATTAACATTTGTGTCATTACTTTTTAAGTTTTGAAAAGCTAAAGCAGCAGCCAGTATTAACCTTCAGTCATATGACCGTTGTGACAGCTTTTTTTGGTGGGGTGTTCTTTTGCCTTTTTGTTTTTGTAATCAGTTTGTCACTGTGGCTCATTTAATGTTTAGGTATTTAATGCATCCCAGTATTAATTTGGTTTCAAATCTGGCATTATGTTCAGACTTTGACATCTTTTGGTACTTGAAGGTTTATATGTATCCACTTAAGTGTGTGCTAGCATTCATTCCAGTGAAGAATTCAGTTATTTTTTGTGATGGCAAGTTTTGTTACATGGTTACATGATTAGGAATGAAAGATGTATTGATTTTTAAAAATCCAAGTTTGTGATTTGTGTTGCGGGTTTTACATTGGCTTTCTTGTTGAACAGCATATTATATAAACTTTCAAAAGTTTAGAAGTTAAGTTCAAGTGTTGCATAATGCTATTTTTTATAAGTTGGTTCGCCTTGTATACATTTTTTTTTAACTTCTTGTGGGGAAAAGTTACATTCTTAAGGTAACTTCATCAGCTGTATGCTAGCTTTATTCTATACCATAATCTGTAAATATTGTCTTGCAGCATTGAGAGGAGTAGTGATAAGCTGAATTTGATGGGTTTGATGAGAGTACTTGCCCTCAATCTGTAGACATGTAACTGAGGAGTAACACAGTGCTGTCCTTGTGGAAACTACTGGTTTGATGTGTAGTTAAGAAGTTGTATAGCTTAACACATATATTGCACACAAAGAAATATGCAGCATTTCTTTGTATATAATATGTACAATACTTTGGAAATGTTTTTTCAATATGAATTTTATTTAAGGAGTGTTTTCCAATGCCTCTTACAATTCTGTTGAGTTCTCCTCCTACACTTGCCTCATCATCAAACAAACCTAACAAGCGGGTTCTATTTCAAAGCCAGTAGTTACCAAGAAAGAGCTTGGGGAAGGCACTGGGTATGATGCTGGGGGGAAGGGCTGCAGGAGTCCTTGTGAGTGAGGGTGTCTACAAACAGATCGGAGTTGCCGCCTGAGTCGTGACCCTTTGCACCAGATCGCCGTGCTCCCCACTACCTTGGCTGCTTTGCTCACTGCTTGCTGTGTGTCGTAAAGTGAATCTATGGTGGGAGTGTTGATGATATTGATAAAACATTTAATTCATCTGCTATAGCTTGCACTCTTGATATGATATTTACCTAATTTTCCATCCATTTGCAGCAGTCCCATGAGATTATACTTCTCTTTATGCTGTTTTGTACTACTACTGGCTTCCGTTTAGAAGTGATCGCTTAGTGATTAAGTAAGCTGCATGAACAGTAAATTATTCTAAGGTTGTCTTAAAGGTTATGATTAAACCAATAACAGCTTTGACAAATGAGGGATGAGGGTCATAATTGTACTTTCATCAGAAATGTAGTTTCACTGTAGATGAGGGTGAGCTCCTACGTTAAAGCTTATGACGTACATAATAAGTGTGAAATATCTCGCATATTATGGTCAAGTAAGCTTCAGTATTTGTCTAAGAATCTGCGACAAGTCCACGGCAGAAGATGGAAATGCTCAGCAAGACAGTTTTTTCCCAAGTACAACGTCATCGTCAGTCAAATTTAAGTAATGGTGTTTATAAATGTTGTAGAGATGTACTCTAACATAGAATGTGTTGGTATTCCCCACAAGACTTTTTTATCACATAACCCTAGCCGTAATCCTGTGCTTGAAAGACATCTCAGCAATAAGCATTGATGTTGTAAAGCTGGCCTTTAAACAGAAGTGTTTGCTTGGTGCTTAATTCAAAAATGAGGATTTTTTTCACCTTAGTTTCCATGTTTACTAACATTTTATTTTTGATTTGGAATGTGTTTTTAAATGGGGAAATATTCATATCTGAGGGTTCTAGAAATTTGTCACCATTAACAGTTGCTTGTCCTAGTGGAGTTTTTCTGAAATTAAAGTTACAGTTTTGGAACTGATTTCCAGGAGTGTTCTGCCTGCTACAATTTACAAAGTATTTAATTCATAATGTGTGGCTCTGGTATGTTTTGGATGCAGTTTGTACACAAAATATGTATATTTTTTATTTTGAAAGCTCTGCAAAAATTATAATTATCTATTATAATGCCATTTATGAAGTTTATGTGGGAATTTCAGTAAATTCATGTGACACCTGCCTCTAGGTTTTATAATAGATATGGAACATACATAAAACATTATATAAAATCTTGACTTGTAAGCCCATTTAATGCGTTTTTGTGTTTTGTGCATAAACGTTAATGTCTGCTGTCACTGGTCTTTCAAATCGTTTGTTGGGCACTATTTTTGTGTGTTTTCAGCAGTTGGAATACTAGCCCAAACGGACCTATACATAACAGTAGAGGCTGTAAAGATTGTAAATAGAGCAACAAGACTGGACAAGATAAGGACCGTTTTTGGTCATTGTGTCAGCACAATTTCTTTAATTGTGGAGTATTGATCCACATTGCTTTTATATATTGACTAGTTTGATGGACACACACTGTTTATGAATGTTATCTACCATCCTGCGTAGTCTGTTATAGGGCTGAAACTAACAATTAATGACTGTGAGCTACTTTTTTATCACTGTCTATTGATTTATTTTTCTGTTTTAATGAGACCAGTAACAAAAACAAATTTAAGTAATGACACAAATGTTAATCTGCTTCACCCTCACATTTTTTATAGTGGCTTGTTAACCCAAAAAACTCGGTACACTTTTTTTTTTGGATATTTTAGGTCTTGCCTTTGTTTAGCTTCAGCAAGTGATTTCTTCTTTAATTCCACAGAAGGACAATAAAAGAAATATTGCCCTCTTCACTTCCTGTAGTGTGCTGCATTCTGTTGGAACAAACTAAATATGTAGTTTGTGAACATGAGACCTTTTTTCAGTTCAAACATCAACTGTAAAAATCTACGTTGATGGTTTTTTATAATCAACATTGTCGACTTTATGGGGCAGTCTTCGCCACCCTACTCTGTTACTGCTGTTCTCTGTGTGTTTTTACATTTCTTCATCCAGCCTTAGAAGCCACGTTTGAACGGGTCCAGAATTCTATATTTTATGTTAATTACCAGAGCCATTTCATTGCTGATGGGCAGCCCATACTTTAGTTGTTAGCTTATTAAATGCTGGACAGTGATTAAAACATGCTGTTGACCCAGGGTCAATAAAAGGCTAATGAACATCCCCTTTTCAAGGGAGGTACAGAACATGACCCTTAAATACAATGGTATAGTGTCATTCAAGGTGAAGACTGGCTGGCTGTACAGACAACCTCAGAATGCACACCTTAGCCCTGGAGTGTCAGCCTCCCCCCATTTTAGCCCATTCCCCAGGGTTAATTGGTCTCATTAGTAGTTAATTCCCTATGCTATTTATACTGATGTGGTTGTCTCCAGATACGTCATTGAAGTGGGTGTTTCCTGGCTGCACAGTCTGCTTTGATTTTGAAAGTGCTAAATTATTTTAAAATGTTGAACCTTTAACAAAATGTTGAAATCAGTAAAGCAATTAAAGAACATAGGAAGTTTGAGAACCTACCTAACCTGTGAAATTGGTATGGATGTAAGGAAAGAAAGGGTTCTGTTAGTGACCCTGAATGACCCCAACTTTATCTATAGGTATGATTTTTTTTTTTTTTGCTGGTTAGTCTGCAGCATGGGTAATATTTTCAGTATAACTGAAATGTTTGTTTTATATTTACAGATATTTACTTATTGATAGTAAAACCAAATTGGTTGTTTTGTAATTAAGTTCCATTGTAATGTATGAATAAGCATTAAACTCCTCATCTAATGTCCTTTTGTTCTGGGTCCTTTGCCTTGATACTGGTGGATCTGTCAAGTTGTGATTTTTTTTTTTACTCTTCTTTATTAAACTTTAATATTCTTATTTTTCAGATCCACACCAATGATTGTGCTCGAAATAGAAGAACTAGAGCATCCAACAGTGAGACACTCTGTTGTAAAAGAAGGGGTATTTTCACCCGGAAACCACTTGCAAGTTGGCTTAGGTATGTTTTATATATTTCTAGTGGTTCTTATAAGGCTTAAGATTGCACTGAGGGGCTGCTTTTTCTGTTTTGCTTATTTTGTATTTTAACGTGTCAATAACCTTTGAAAATGGACACAAAGGTGTAACAGGACTGTAGAATGATACTGAAATGCACTCATTTCTGTATTTGTATTATACCTTTCCCTTTCCTCACCATATTTTAAAGTAGGAGGGTTACTCCTAGCTGCATAAATGAAGATGCCCTTACATAGCCTTTTAGAGAAAAGGCAGAATGTACTACTTTAGCAAAACAAACTTCACCCAAATACTCAACAAACTTGTACTGTTGTACTCTTTTGGGGGAGTGCACAACAAAACACTTTGATTGCTGTTATTTAATTTGGACACATTTTAAGGTGGTTCACATTTTTCTCCCCAGTTGTGAGTTGGTTAATCAGAAATTGACAACTGGGTAAAAAAAAAAAATAAAGTAGCTTTTGGATATGGAACATCATGTATGAAAGTGGTTCATCGCAGGCAATAAGGAAAGGAGGCGTTGGTCTACCCAGAACCTGCAGATTGGTAACAACTGAAGGTGGTATAGATGTTTGCTTAGCATCAAGTTAATATGAGAGAATGATGAAAGCACTGATTAAGTGTTGGAATATCTGTCCGCCTTGAAGTTTTACACCTCTGCCCCCATTGTGCTTTATGGCACCCTTCCTCCTTCATATTGTGTAATTTATGACAGTCTTCCAAAGCCTCAACAAAAGTGTGTTATTTGTGGGAAGTCTGACTAGTACATGAATTGTCTTAAGGATGAATTGGAAAAGATTGGTATTAACAAAACGAAATCCATATAGTGTATAAAAGGTTACAAAAACAGTAACATTATTTGATTTATTCTTTTTAGTGGGCTGTGGTTTGCTGCTGGACTCTCCTCCCAGGATGATATGAAATTTAACAGGCAACGATGCATACAGGTAGGTGTCTCTTCCCCCTTACCTTTTTTCTTTTTGAATAAAATGTTCTGGACCACTTCACCCTAGAAGTTCGAGCAAATACTATAAATTACTCCCTTGTCTGATGGAAGAACTTTTTACCAGTTGAAAGAACTTTTAAATCATTCATCATAATTATAGCTGCTAGTTAGGTCTTTGGGTACTTAACAAACTCTTAAGTCAAGATTACTGTGTATAATAGCCTTTACATGTTAGTCTACATTGCTGTCAAACAGTATCCCATTAATCAAATGGTTTTTTTCCCGGGGGGGGGGGGGCTTAATGTTAATTATGTTATTTAATTTGGACACATTTTAAGGACTCGTTTCAAATGTCAACGAAAGAATACCAGTATTTCACATTTTTCTCCCCAGTTGTGAGTTGGTTAATCAGAAATTGACAACTGGGTAAAAAAAAGGTTAAGTAGCTTTTTGATATGGAACATCATGTATGAAAGTGGTTCATCACAGGCAATAAGCAATAAGGAAAAGAGGCGTTGGTCTACCCAGAACCTGCAGATGACTTATTTTTTCTTTCATATTCAACAAATGTTATAGAACTTAATTATAGCTATTCAGTTTTTTTCTCAAATAACATAAGATGAATAACAAGCTCTTGAGATTACATTGGTTTTTGGCTTGTCCGCTTTGTTGTTTGACAAAGTTCTGTTGTTTTGGAGTTTATTGGTTTGCATCAGGCATATGCGTATGTGTGCACCTACACATATGGGCATGACTCTTTGCAACATTTGAGACCAAGGAGAGCTGTGCATGGATTGTCCGCGTTGTAACTGTGATTTGTATTCTGTTTTAATGAAACGTTACCTGAAAATACATGCTTGGCGTATTCCAATCTGATGGATCATAGACCCTGCTTTATGTATACGGTACATGTCACAAAACTAATTTCCTAATGTGGCCACATAATTGGCAGATGCATAGAATTTTGCATCTTTTGGGATTTTGTGCTTGGAACATTTTATGCTAGTATTCGTGTGAGTAGGCTCAGTGTTACAAAATCATAGGCCTTGGTTGTTAATGGATTAACATTTTTCGTTCAGTACACAATTCGTAATTAGTCCAGTGGTAGTCGGGGAATAATAGCTAGCTTGCTTTTAACATACACTGACATCACGGTTCAGCTATTTTAGGAAACATTTGGTTTAGTAGAACTTGAACTCTAATAACTGAAATATATTAAACTATAAACATTAATTAGTTTGATATGCTCATGTATAAAAGAATACACTACAACATAGTAGTTGTGTCTGATGACAATTTGTTTAACTGTGTTGTATAATACTGTAATAATGTGGTGGTGCTGTTTGATATTAATGTAGCTTAATAAATGCCGACCAACAAGTGTTGCTTTTAAAATGTTTTTTTTTTTTTTTTTTTAAATATTGGTAAGTATACAGTCAATGGCCACCTGGATCATGAAGTCTCATCTATTTGTCAACATATTTGGAGAGTTTATGAATAGATCAGCAGTAAAACCATACAAAATTTTCATATGGAAAAATGAAAAATTTTATAAGAAAATGATTGCTAATTTGTTTCCCTTTTAAGTAAACTAGCAATGTTAAAATATTAAATTTTCATTTTAAAAATATGCATTGTAAACTAGCTAATCTACAAAATTTTTTAAATGAACCTTCTCTGCAGTTGTGGCCTAGCTTGGTCATGTGACGAGCCAGAAGTTCTCTGAAAAGGGATTTGTAGTCTGAGTTCTTTAAGGTATGCTTAGTATTAGTAAATTATATCTTAATGTTGAAACAAGGGACCCATGTGTAAGTCTGTCTTTAGAAGTAAAAGAACAATGTGCCATAGGTACGTGTGTGTGTGTGTGTGTGTGTGTGTGTGTGTATATATGTATATATATGTGTATATATATGTGTGTGTGTGTGTGTGTGTGTGTGTGTGTGTATATATATATATATATATATATATATATGCCGTTAACACATAATACATTATCTATAAATACTCTGATGCAAACGTAATACAGTGAAACGTCTTTTGTGTTTAGGGGAACACAAAAATGGGGGGAGGTCTAGTGGTTGAATTTATTCTGATTTTAAATCTCAAGAGTGGCCATGTGTGCTCAGCATTTAAAGTGACTGTACAACCTACAGAGTCTGCCGTGTTTGTAATCTGGAATTTAAAGATAAGTCGGGAAGCTCTGTACTTCTGTTTTAAGGCTCAGCACTAGGTTGGTTCACAGTTAGCACTGGACTTCTACTTTTCTGAATGTTTTTGGATTACACCTGCCTGTCAGAGAAAAAAAATTTGGAATGCCAGTTTACAGTAAAAGCAATTGTAAATTTGCTGTCTCAGCCCTGTTGGATTTCCCAACAGCATACACATGCTGTCTAGTAGAATCAACCAAGCAGGCTTTAAATTGTGCATTAATGTCTTTTGCTGAGATTGTATTAAGTGTGAGTCACAAGAAACATTATAAAAATTCAGTGGTACAGAAAAAGTATGTACTTCGATTTGCCAAAATTTCTGACTTGAAGTATCTCATCTTTTTTCAGTCTATCAGGTAATGAAAATTATAACAATTAAAAGAACAGGGGTAAACAAATCTATACAAATGAAGTCTACTCTCCAGTATACAATATAATAACAAGACTAATTCCTCTAATTCAGATTAGTTTTTTGCCTGTGTAAAGAAAATATTTATAATAATTCTATTTAGAAAACTTAGTATTTTTTTTTAATAAAGGTTAAATCTATTTTAAATGTATGCTTCTATAATGACCCCAATTTCCTGATAAGATTTTTAAACTAGGAATGACCAATTTTCAATGGCACAACAAATATTAATGTACAGGTATACAGTCATCCGTAAACAATTTTAAGACATTTCTGAAATATGTATCAAAGTGTGCCAAAATATAGGTCATTCTTCTTTCATTGCTGTAGCAATGTATTTTTCCCCTTTTCCCACCTCCTTTTGGGTCAGTTAAGTTTCATTCCTAGACAGACTAAATCCAGGTTCTGAACTGTTACGTTAATTTGCTTCCAGTGACTGAAGGGTTAAAAGTAGCCTGGAAATGTGACAAAGTGCAATTTCATTTCTTGTTTATTACTTGTTTTCCTATTGGACAATAGATGGCAGCTCTGCCCTGGCAACAAAAGTAGGCTATTTGCATTCTGTGTTCTGATTGGCTTGCGCTTTCATAGTCTCTCCCAATCACATAGTATCTTCCTGGTGGTAGGCTATGCTAATTAGGTGCTGTTGCTGGGGTTCAGAAGGGTGGTTACTCTGTGATTCTGCTGCATTGTGTTGCCTGGTGAGAGACGTTGATAAATGAGTACTTAATGATCTGCAGAATTCCCACTCACTGCAGACAGGCTGAGATTTCAAAATAGAACTGAGAGATTCGATTACTGAGCTAAAGGCTCGCCTTTTACTATTCATCTGAATCAAGTGAAGTAAAAGAAGCAAATTAACTAGATTTCACTGATTATCCTCCCTAAGGTTATTTTCAGTGTGGTATGAACTAATAGATACTTGCATTCTTCTGATGCCCTCTTTTAAAATCCATTTTGGGATTAACTATAAAAGTAGCAACATAATTTTTACTTTCTGAACAACTATTTTCTGCATTTTCTCCCTTCTGTATAAGTAGGTGGTCTGTTCAAAGACCATTGTGGACTAGCACTTACTTTCACAATTTTGTCATATCAGATGGATGGGCTCCCACTTATTTGATTATTTTTTTATATTTGCCTAGCCAGCTGTGGTCAGTGTTTTGTTGTTTTTATATGTAGTTGAAACTGGTGAAAATTAATATTCATTATGATAGGTCATTTTTTATGTATATTAAAGGACATTTGCCATGTTCTTATATTGTTCTTATATATGTAGTAAAATGTATTACATATTTTTAAAATCTATGAAATTGACAAACAGTAGAAATATATCTTCAAAAATGAGATGTCCTTATGCATGTATGTGTGTATGTATGTATATGTATATGTGTGTGTGTGTGTGTGTGT
>JAODJW010000106.1:17675002-17700357 GCA_026777045.1 Hyperopisus bebe | reverse complement strand
GTGTATATATACATACACACACACACACACACACACATATATAATATTTATATATATATAGTTCTATACAGTTTTTTGTAATTTTTTGAAGGATTATTTGAATAAATGTAAAACACGATATTTAGATTTAAAATCCTTGTGTGAACCACTTATAGTTTGAGACAGTGGCAGAGAGTTCATTGTCAATTTTTTTTTAACAATATTTTTGTTTTTTTATCAATTCACCAGCAAACATATGACCTTATGCAGTTAAATGGAGAGTCAGTTTTACTGTTTTATTTTGTAAAAGTTGCTTCTATTTAGGGGTTCAGGCATATCTTTGGTCTGTTAAATGCTTCATGGCATTTAGCTGATTGTAAATTTTGGACTGACATAGTTAGTGGTGCCTATCCAAGCTTTTATTTCAACTTTTAGCATATTAATTAGTGAACAACTAATAGGTAGTTTTGCCAATGGTATAATGGGCAAGATTAAACTTTACATGTCCTACCTGTCCATTGAAGACAAGCTTTTCTTACCTCAAATATTTTAATACAATGCTTATTTTTTTCCTCCATTATTTATCCATTAGTGAACTTTCAATAGTTTTCTGTTCTTCTGAAACAATAAACAGGAATTTTTCACATAACTGCATTCTGCAAGTTTATAAGACATACTTTTATAGCATTAAACATAGTTTGGAGGAAGCAAACGGACTGTTGTGTTTTCTTTTAAGGTTTCTGTAATTCTAAGCGCCTGAAGTCTCACAGCTTAAATTTCAGCATGGAACTGGGGCTTGGATGCATCCTGTGGAAACTCGAGTTATTTGGATGGCAGCGCCTGGTGGACGTGGCTTGCAGAGATCGCGCCGGCCTGTCCCGCTGCTCACGAGACTCCCTGTCTTGTGTAGCGCAGCCCCTGCTTTCAGGATGAACTCTGCGTTGTGACGCAGCACTTTCCCAGGCCTCTGTGCGGGGAGGGAGGCTCAGAGAGGGGGTTTAGCCTTTTGTTTGGTCTCAGAGCATGAGAAATGTGCTTGCAGCTGAGTCACAGGTAGAGCCGCCCAGTGAGGTTCTAACGGAAACTTCTCTGCTTTGTTTCATCAAAGCTGGTGACTGTGTGTCTGTGTAAAATACAGGGAAAAAACACAAGAGATCAATTCGACTTTGTGTGATTTGAACTGATATTGATGACAATTCAAGTCTGATTACAAGGGGATCTGGTGACGCGAGGGTGATATGGGTCTTGTCCTTTGCATCCCTCTCTGCTTTTGGCTGAAACTTGATCTGAGGGTATTGAGCTGGACTCTAACAAGTCGTGCCATTGGCCACATGAGATTGTGACATCCTCGGCATGGGCAGCTATTTGTGTTCTGATGTCATTCCGCATGACTTCTGTCAAGTACGCCAAACCAGTCCTGTCTGGTATCCGATCGGCTTTAATTATCTTGGTTAGCGGTTCTTGAATGTTTAGCATGCACTTTAGCAGGTACTTTCTGAATATGCTTCTGTTAATTTCCGTTCATTGGAAGATCTCAACATGAGTAAGAATCCACCAACATACAAAACTTCATGTTGCAAAAACATGAAGCTTTAAGGAAAACGTTAATTTAGTGCCTCTGTATGGGAAATGAGTGGATATTGCTTGATTATGAGATGTTTTCTGTAAGGAAGAATCCTTTTTGGCATGAGAATTAACTTGATTTCATATATTGCCAATATTTTTATTGACAGATTCCTGTTTTGTGTTTGTTTTTTCTGTTACTTAGATTATTACTTGTTTCTAGTGTAATGTGTCTCTTAAGTCTCTTGACACTAGATCAAAGGATCACTCATCATAGTTGACACCTATAAATATTAATCCTAGTATACATTTGAGTGTACATTATGTGATAGATCTATGTAATACATGAAAGGAACACAGCACCAGGTGTACGGAGGGCCTGCTTTCTGTGGGTTCTAGCTTTGTTCTGGTCTCCTTCAGCAGACATATAACTTTAGATACTTTAGAAAGGATTATGAAAATATCTCTTTTCTTTCTTTTGCTCCTATAGAATCACAAACATTGCCTGCAGTGAAATGTACACCGGGTTTGATATTGCAGGCAAAATAACAATGAACTTTATCTTCAAAAATCTATGAGTTACCTCAGTGGCCTCCAAGAACCTTTCATGCAAGCTCAACATTGTGCACTTTACACCAGGCACTCTACAACTCAAGTAAAGACTTAATGCAGAGACTGGGCGTGTTGGGTACATTTTCTTAAGCACGATGCAAGTTTGACATTCTTCAGTACAACATGGTCATCGAAGTGGAAAATGATTTGCTCCTCCTTGCATACACTTCATGACTTCCTTCACTGCTAATCTGTGTCTTCAATTCAAACTTATCTTTCCAACCAAGGGTTATGAAGTTTTTTCCCTCTGACGTATCTGTTCTCGTGTCAGTTGATATCAATTGTTTGATTTTTGCCTCAGTAATGGCCTTTTATCTTGTTTGTTTGACTAGAATGGTTGTGTATTTTAATGTTATATATGTTTGGTGGGTATATAAGATGTTCCTGTGTCCTGTTTTTTCTCTGGTGTCAATGTGGGTGCTCATGGAGCTCACGTGACCTTTCTCCCCCTCCCCCACCATTGCAGGAGGAGAGACTTCAGCATGCAAACCCTCATCTGTTCGGCTTGCTCCTTCGTTTTCTTTCCATGCTGCTGGGATTCAGATGGCTGCTCAGATGCCCCACTCACACCAGCAGTACAGCGACCGTCACCAGCAGAGTACGGACCCGTCTGTCACTGTGCTGCCGTACAGTGAGCAGGCTCAGCAGCCCGTCGTCAGCCAGGTGCGCCATGCTACGCCCACCCCTCTTCCCCTCGCAGATGTCGCTCTATATAGGCCACGCCTCCAGGTGACACCTCACACTTTCTGTTGAGGGTCTGTTCTTATTGTGTATGAACACTGCACCAAACATAGGTCCCCTCAATATGGCCTTCCATCCAACCCGATCCTCTGGATGATCTTAGCCTATACCAGACATCAGTGTCTGAACACCAGTAGCTTTAAATGACAAATATGCCAGATCTGTGATAGACACCAGGGCATTTTTAATGTTGGGAACTGAATTGATCCTTGGTTTGTGTAAATTGGCACTGGAATTGAAAGGCAGAATTGCAGAAACCCAAAATTCCAAAGTTTCCAAGGCTCAGCAGACATGAGAGCTGTGTAGAGTGTCGAGGCGCTGTCGAGCCTCACTCTCCATGTCCGTTGAAGGTGACCCCTGATGTTGTCATGTTACAGAGGCGCATGCCCCAGTGCTTTCGTGACTCCGCCTCGGCTCCCCTGAGAAAGCTCTCTATTGACCTGATCAAAACCTACAAACACATCAATGAGGTAAGGTGCCACTTCTGCCTGGTAGGTGCCTGCAAGTTAGTCACATGGTCTGATCATGGGGTTTCGAGAATATGCAGGGCTATAGCAGTGGGAAGCTTGCATGGATAAACAGAGCAGAAATGCCCAAATTTCTAATAGGTAGGGCTATTTGGAAGAGAATACATCTAAACTTATAAGGAACCTAATCTATAAAAGTATTTTTGTTGTACAAGCAGTTTATAATCATTAGTAATCAGGAATGCATTCTTATCTTTTTTCCTTCCACTCTATGCTGCCATGGTGTAATGTGCAGAGATCAGAGAACATTCCTATGTCCCTCAACCTCAGACTGTCCATCAGTGTCCCTTCTGGTCAGCCGTGGCTATAAGCAGTTTTCTCGTGTTTACTGACTAAAAGATCGGTGCATATTTTCTGTTTTCCAAACACCCCCACGGGATTTAATCATATGTGGCATTTAAGAGTCAGATGGTTTGATGGGTCAGTGAAGTTTCCATTGTTTGCTCTGTTTGTCAGCTTGCATACCTTTGGTGCTCTGCAGCCCGTGGGTCCATAGGTCACCTGCCCTCCATGTTTGTTTGTCTTTAATGGCCAAAGTTAAGAGACAAGTTTTCACCAGATACTTTGTGGTTGTTTTGGTGTTTGCCAGCCAGTCACAGGATGACTAGGGAAATAAGTTTGCCAAAGTCTGGCTATTTTTGTTTTACTCATAAACATTGCAAAGTGCCAAATCCAGGAAGGCAGCAAACGGTCAGGGACATGGCCCCCTGTCAGAGCTGCAGATGTGCACATACCCTTCAAAGTGACTCTAGCCCTTGTCCTTGTTGTCCAGGTATACTATGCAAAAAAGAAGCGTCGTCACCAACAGGGCCAGGGTGATGACTCCAGTCACAAGAAGGAGAGGAAGGTTTACAACGACGGCTATGATGACGACAACTACGACTACATTGTGAAGAATGGCGAGAAGTGGATGGATCGCTATGAGATCGATTCTTTAATAGGCAAAGGGTCATTCGGGCAGGTGAGACAGAATGTCAGCCATTTGTGCTTCTTGAGATGTAGATTTATTATTTTAAAAAATATATATTGTATCTAAGAAGCCATCTGGATTTCTGCTGTAATGTCCCAAATATATATTTTAAATAATAATTTATACCTGCAGTTTGCTACCTTCAAAACCCATGAATTATTTTTGAGCTGAAAGTTTACGAAGGAGTCCTTTCTTCCTTAGTGCAGACTGCTTCTCTCCATCTGCAGCAGCCTTGTTATGACTGTAGTGTCATTCTCGTTGGGCAGGTTGTAAAAGCGTATGACCGCGTGGAGCAGGAGTGGGTGGCAATTAAGATCATCAAGAACAAGAAGGCTTTTCTAAATCAAGCCCAGATTGAAGTGCGGCTCCTGGAGCTCATGAACAAACATGACACGGAGATGAAGTATTACATAGGTGAAAGATCCCCCCCCCCCAATCGCTTTCTCTCTGTGCTATGACACAGAATCAGATTCCAGTCTTGTGTGTTGAAGGGCACTTTTTTTTTTTTTTTTTAAATAACTACTACTGCAACCTGATGTTTGTTTATTAGATGACACTCATTTTTACCACTGGGAGTTTACAAATTAAGGAAATTAAGGTTAAGTGGTTCTCCCAGTGGTTCAACAGCCAGGCCTCTTCTGGGACTTGGACTTTGAAGTTTGTCCTTAATTACAGTTACCTGCTGCCCCATACTTTGGTGCTAATCCCCAGTGGTTCATCTATGTTAACTTCTTTATTGTGTGTGGATTTTTTTTTTTCCTCCCCACCCCCACTTTAAATTTTAGTTCACCTGAAACGTCACTTCATGTTCCGGAACCATCTCTGCCTAGTGTTCGAAATGCTGTCATACAACCTGTATGACCTGCTGCGGAACACCAACTTCCGGGGCGTCTCGCTGAACTTGACGCGCAAGTTCGCCCAGCAGATGTGCACGGCGCTGCTCTTTCTCGCCACGCCCGAGCTCAGCATCATCCACTGTGACCTAAAGCCCGAGAACATCCTCTTGTGTAACCCCAAGAGAAGCGCCATCAAAATAGTGGACTTTGGGAGTTCGTGCCAACTGGGGCAAAGGGTGAGCCTGCCCGCACGGTCGCGTCACGCAGTGTGTTTAAGCTGCCTGCAGGGGGCTCTGTGCCGGGACATGTGCAGGCTGTGTTGTGACGCGCTGCGTTATCTCCTCAGATATACCAGTACATCCAGAGTCGATTCTACCGCTCCCCCGAAGTGCTGCTGGGAATGCCTTATGACCTGGCCATTGACATGTGGTCCCTGGGCTGTATTTTGGTTGAAATGCACACTGGAGAGCCTCTCTTCAGTGGGGCAAATGAGGTAACCCGCCATCACATTTTGTTTATGTAAGAATAAACATTGTTTACTGTAATATTGGTGACCTATTTAAGCAGTTCCAATATTAACGTCCTTGCTTGTATTTTCAAATCTCCCATTTTGCAATTTTATTATAGACATCAAAAGGCAACTTGTATTACCTTTATGATAAATCATAAGTGATAGGTGGTCTGCCTGTGCTTTCCACTCCTAAACGTAATTCCACTGTGCAGTCAAGACAGGTCCAGCAGAGGGTGCTGTTGTGCTAGAAAATGCTGAGGCATGGGGGATTACCACGATCGATAGTATCAAACAGCCATGCAAGAGTGAGTTACCATGTTTGTTGGCTGATTGTTTGCAGGTAGATCAGATGAACAAAATAGTTGAAGTGCTTGGTATCCCTCCCAACCACATACTGGACCAGGCTCCCAAAGCGAGGAAGTTCTTTGAGAAGATGTCTGACAGCACATGGAGTGTAAAGAAGACCAAAGATGGCAAAAGGGTGGGTGAAATCAAGCCTCCTGTCTCTAATCATGTGTTTTGGGTAGTTCGTTTGAGGTCCTTTTGGACACCACCTGGCAGCTTGTATGTCCTGATACCGACACTCAGTGATCGACCTTCTGTCCCTCGACAGTATAAGCCCCCGGGATCACGCAAGCTCCACAGCATCCTCGGGGTGGAAGCCGGCGGCCCCGGAGGACGCCGGGCTGGGGAATCCGGACACGCTGTAGCCGACTACTTGAAGTTCAAGGACCTCATCTTACGAATGCTGGACTATGACCCCAAGAGCCGCATCCAGCCCTACTATGCCCTGCAGCACAGCTTCTTCAAGAAGACGGCGGACGAGGGGACGAACACGAGCAGCAGCGTGTCCACAAGCCCCGCGCTCGAGCAGTCGCAGTCATCCGGAACCACGTCCAGCACATCCTCCAGTTCAGGTATCCGCTGTACCTACCTTCCCTGTAGTACCTTTCTCTCCCCTTCTTCCATAGCTGTCTCTGCTCATGTCATTTGCAACTGGCTTGTGTCTTGCTCCCTCAGGAGGCTCGTCTGGAACGAGTACCAGTGGCAGAGCAAGGTCCGACCCGACCCATCAGCACCGGCACAGTGGAGGACACTTCACTGCAGCCGTGCAGGCCATGGACTGCGACAACCTCTGCCCGCAGGTCAGCGCCGCCCGCAGCCCACGGCTGGCTCCGCCAGCTCTCTTGGCTACTATGCAGTTTTAATAATGTGACTTTGACAGGACTGAAAAACATTGCTCCTTTTTCCTAGTCGGTGGTAAGTCATAAAAAGGCTCCTGGGGGCCCTTTCCTCAGAAAGCCCCTCTCCAGCCCTAAGCTGTCTGTCTCCTCGTCGCATGTGTAGGTCAGGCCACCATACCCTCCGGCCCTGGGCTGGGCGGTCAGTGATGGAACCCAGCAAGTGGCAGTGGAGACCCACCCGGTGCAGGAGACCACCTTCCACGTGCCTGCCCAACAACCTAAAGCGCTGCACCCCAACAGCTCTCACCACCATCACCACCACCACCACCACCATCACCACCACCACGGACAGGGCCTGTCCACGCGCCCCCGCCCTCGCCTCTACAACTCCCCCACTAACAGCTCCTCTACACAGGATTCCATGGAGGTCGTCGTTCACAGCCACCTGTCCATGACCTCCCTGTCTTCCTCTGCATCCTCTTCCTCCACATCTTCCTCCTCCACTGGGAACCAGGGCAACCAGGCATACCAGAACCGCCCGGTCGCCTCCAATGTCTTGGACTTTGGCCAAAACGGCAGCATGAACATGGGATTGGGTGCCTTCTCGAATCCCCGCCAAGAGACTGGCATAGCAGGACATCCCACGTACCCTATCGCCACGAACACGGGGCCTGGTCACTATATAACGGAGGGTCACCTGGGAATGAGACAAGGCATCGACAGGGAGGAGTCCCCCATGGCAGGAGTCTGTGTTCAGCAGAGTTCTGTGGCTAGTTCGTGACTAAACTGAGAATGGTTTTTTTTCTGTGTGTATTTTTTAAGGTGGTGTTTTTCAAAAAAAAGTGCATAGAGATCAAAAGCTGCTTAAATCAGAAGGGAGATTATCACTGAACCGCTACCACAGTGCAGAGCCCATATCTTAAGTTATCTTCTCCGCGTCCCGCCCCTCGTCTTGTTTAATTTCGGTTTTATCAGTCATACGCAAGTCACTAGAACCGCTAAATAAGTATTGCAAAAACATACGGAAATTAATTTATATGTTGACATTTTGAATTTCTCATCTGCCGTTTTAGTTCTGAGTTTCCATGATGATTGGCTTCATGTGTTCGTCATGCGTGAGATTTTTACCGTGGAAGATATCTGTGGGTTGTAAGAATAGTCACACACATTGTTGCTGGTGGATATTGGTTTATAAAAAGAAAAATATATATTACACCCCTGCAGTTTAATCCCAAGCATTCAAACATTTTTTCCTCTTAGCAGAATCATTTTGTAAATTTTTCTTTTTTTTTTGTTCTCCTTTTTCTCTTTAATTTTTTATGTTGTGTGCAATTCTACAAAGGAGCTGTGTGCTTAGAGCCTGTAGCGTATGGCAAGGAGGAAGCCCTTGCGGTGTGATTCCATCTGTCAGCTTTGTGTTACTCTCTGCGAGGGGCACAGTGCAGCCGAGGCGAGGCGGCGTGTGCCGGGCGGCGCATGGGCACCGGAGCCGCGCCCGCGGCCCTGAGGGACCCGGGGAGGCAGACCGGCTGGGATCCTGTGGGGCTGAGCTGCGGAGATGCACTGGGGAGTGGGTGCGGCCCCACCTTGGGGTGCCGGGCAGCGGCGGCGGTCTCTTGAGATTTTACCCTTTGGCCTTATGAGTTTTGGACTCTGAATGGGAAAAAAAGAGAAGCTGGACGTTATCATTTAAATGAGAGAAAAAATAGCTTTCCTGTATTTTTGAACTCTAGACAGCCCTTAATTCTTAACAAAAAAAGAAAAAAATATGAAAAAAAGGTATTTGAGAATGGTGATTTATGAGGCCTTTCAGCTAAAAATTTATAACTTCAGAGACCCTATGGTTGCAGGGTCTTGTAAGTTCACACGCGTGTCCTAAATGTGACTTCCTAAAAATCCTGAAGGTCACAGAAGTAGTGTTGTGAGATGGATGGAATTTGCTACGACTGTGTCCCTTCCTGCTTTTACTTGCTCCCCCCCACCCTCCCTTTTTGTGTTTTATTTCTTCAGCATGTGGTTTCTCCAACAGCTTCTGCACAAATGTCTTCTGTTCATCTTGAAAATGAAAACATCCAGAATTTTATGTGACTGCTTTTTTGCCTCACAATTATGCTGTGAATTTTACAAGAATTTATTTTCCCTTTTGATAATTTATTGTACCAAAGCTGTTTTTTTATAGCACATAGATGTCTGTAACCAATAATGTAGCAGTTCTGCACTTTGACACAAGGTGTATCAAAACCTTTTTTAAATGTCAGTAAAAAAATGGCTGTATCTATTGCTTTAGCAAAACTGGAACTGTTGTTAAACTCAGTACATTTACTGTTAGATGTATCCTGGACAGAATTGGTTGTATCCTCCTTCTCCTCCTTCCTTCCTCCTCCCAGCACCCCCCTCCCACCCCACAAAAAAAAAGTTGACCTTTCATTGATAGAAATTTTGTTGATCTTGTCAGGCATTGAGGGACAGTACATGCAGATTCTGGTTGCTACTCTGCAGGTTCCGGAGTACTGGATCAATGTCTGGTGTTTCAAATTTGGGGTCAAGATGCATTTGAGCAACAGAGCATTAGTTTTAAAGAATTGTGGCATTATCAGGTTACTCAAAGTGTGCGTATCAAAATGGTACCCCTCTCTGAAACTTTTAAGCGCTCCAAATCTAACAGTCCGAGGCACTGTACACTATCAAACGAGATCGATGCTAGATTAGATTGGTGTCCTAAAACCAAGTGTTCGAAATCCACGCCATTGACTGAAGCCTTGAACATGGGTGTGTTGTTTTGAAGGGAAACTGGTAGCTGATGTGGTGACAATCACATGTCTGCTAGAGCTCTGAGCTCTAGCATCAGTGATTGGATGTAAGATTAGTTTACTGGGGCAGAAGTGTTTCCAACAGGATCTGATCGTGAGTCTAATGGAACGACATCAGTGAGGGAAGGTGTCCACAAAATGCAGGCTTCAGGTGTTTACTTTTCACCTCCCCTCCCCATTTTAATAGTTGAAATAGAATTTATGTACATATTTATATTTTTTTAAATAAAGGAAGTTTAGAACTCACTGCTTTTCCTAACGGTATTTTGATTACATTTAAGTCAATGTGGGAGTCTTCTGTGATTTTAGTAAATGGCTAACAGTGCTTCCAGGCCAAAGTAGTTGACAACGCCAGTACAAAAGTGTAGGGTTTTACATTCAACAGGTAACCGTAGATCTTCATACCTTAAGTATTTTAGACAGGGTATAATGTGTGGCTGTTTGTCTACAAACCTGGATGACAGAAGTGTTTGTGTGTATGTATGTGTGTGCGTGTGTGTGTGTGTGCACACACACACACACACACACATATATATACACATACATGTCGTTTTTATATTGTATTTCTGTATGATATAAAAATGACTTCATGGGAAACTTTTTTATTGTTGCGTTTTAATTGGCACGAGCTTCAGTGGTGGGTCCATTTGAAGTGCTGCTCTTAGGTGTGAGTGCACACATCTGTCTCGCCAGTATAACCTATGCGTGGTCCACTTTGAAACATCCATACTCCTGAAACTTTTTCAATGATTCGGTGTAGTTACAAGGTCCGCTACTTCTCTCATTTCATTTTTAGGAAAGTGACTTTTTTTCTCTATACCAGGCCCTTTCCCTCCCATCCCTCATAACCCCTCCCCACCCCACCCCTCCCAGTCCAGTTTAGAGCGATTGGCTACACGGTTTGGTTACAGGACGTCTGACGTGCACTGTAAAGATGAACAGCATGGGAAAGTACCTGTGTCCACAGATTGTAAGATCTAGTCGACTTGCTGTGTATATGATAATGTTACAAAAAGAAAAAATGGACAAGCCCTTTGTATTATATTCAAGCGGTCTAATGTATGATATAAAAAAGACGTTCATTAACTTGTGCTGAGCCACCGCCTTCTTCTTGTGTTGCCGTTTTCGTCCTCACCCTACCTCATTTGTGACTAGATATTTTGAAACATAGGGACGGTGTATTTCCTTGGACCAGTGCAGGCACTACCTACCAAGTTCTAAAGTACGATATTGTTGGGTTATACTCCTTTATTTCTGCGGTGTTCATTTTATTGGAAATTAAAGTTACTAATTCAGGCAATGCAACCAGTGTGTAACTACCTTAATGGTATGGTTGTGTGTGCATAAAAATAATATATAATTTTAAAGGTGGGAAGAGGAACGGAATACCTCATGATTCGGTGCAGACATCTTGAATTCTTTGAAAGTAAATTTAGGGTTTCTAAAAATAGAATTTATTTGATCCCCAAAGCCCTAGTTTAGGGGGGGGCGGTGTTAATGCGTTCTGCTTACTCAGCAGTGTCGCTCTGCTAGACTCGACCCCTGCCAGACTGGTTCGAATGCCTGGGTCACATAATTCCTGTAAAGGACTTTAAATGATCCTTGTTCGTAACCACATGCGGGCTGTTAAATATTTGCCGCCACTGACGTGCTTCATATCTTCTCGCAGAAAAGCGGATACTTGTTGCTGCTGTTTTCACATTTATTTTTGTAACAACCACGGCAACGTTTATAAATTGTCTTTCATGAAGTTTAAGGTACAGTCAAGAGTGACATTAGAAAAATCTTCTATCAGCGATACACAGTTTGGTTTCAGACGGGATAGTTGTAAAAAGAATGTACTATTGCAACACACAAGCCAAGATTGTGAGCTAAAATGAGCCCCTGAAGTTCATTGCTCAAGTGTTCAGTTCTGTTCCTTAGTTATTTATTTGGCTCAGATAAAACTGATGAACATCATTACCGTAGAAACATAGACGTGACACTTGTGGTTCATTTTGTGTTTATATAGATTTATTTGGAATAATTGTCACCGGGTTACCAATTCTACATCTAAACGTACCAAAAATTGTAAATGCAAAAAACGGCACTCTAATAAGCCCAAATGTCGGAGAAGCTGTCACGAAGGTGTACCACGTACGACACACACCTGGAAAAGTAGCGGACGGTACTTACAATTTTTTCTATTTCTGTTTGCTGTTTACCTTCGTCTACCAGAGACGTGGTGTCGTCATAAATGCCTGCAAACTAAGCGCGTCAAGCAAGGAAAGGGTGAAATGTTGTATGCATTTCCTGAATTCATCGAAAACCGAACGCGTCTTCGGTTTCAGCATAAACATTTCAAAGGCAATGTTGTTACTCGTGAATAATGGGTAAATTTGTCAAAACTTAATGCTCTAAATAGCAATTTATGTGCTTGGGCTGGAGCCAGGACTTTTACAATGATGGTATAGATTTTAAAATTTTTATTTTTGCTGGTCCTGTAATGTTTGTGTATATTTTACAATCTGTCTATTATTATTATTTATAATAATGATAATGATGACGACAGATTTTGTTAGAATCATTATCAAATCGTGCCAGTTTTCTTGCTAGAGAACACATGAATAACCGTATTCATACCAGGAGATCCTTGGAACTACCAGGGTGTAATCTCGAGTCCCTGAGAATCCCTCCGAAGCACCCTTTGTGTCGCCGCTCTGTTGGTGTTGTGCAGTCTTTCTGTAGGACGTGCTTGATTGATCTCATTGGATTCATGCTGAGTTAAAATAGTACGCAACTGCAGACTAGACATATGTATAGTCCTTTTGGTTTACTTAGAACTATGATGGGCGCAATGAAGTTACGAGTAAACCGAAACCCTTTAGCGCAGTAGCTAAGTGAATTATTAAAATATCCTTGCTCTGCTGCGTCCATTTGCCCGTGTCTCTATGTGCATTTTTCATTTTTTGTCCCCTATAGTACTTTACTTTTTGCATTACAGTATTTTCATATTGTTAGGCTGTAAATATTGTAAGTATGAGTGCCGGGGAGTTTATTGATTGTATCATAATTGGAGTATGTAGCAATTGTATACGTAGTAGAAACAGAATCAGTCTATCCAGATGATCATCTTGGACAGGGTAGCGAGGACTGAAAGCTATCCCAGGCAGCGGAGAGCTCAAGGCAGGGCAACACCTAAGATTGGAGGCCAGTCCATCCCGTGCTTATAGGAGCAGACCCCAATCTCTTTGGACTCTGAAGAGAAACCAGAGTACCCGGAGGACACCCGTGTGAAATGGTAAACATGCCAGTTCCGCATACAATGTGGGGGTAGAATTCAAACGACCCTCAGAGGTGTAATGCAACAGTGCTGCCTAATGACCAAACTGCTGTGAAAATAGACTTTTTAATGGAGTGTAATACATGTCTTTAGACACTAGAGAGTGGTAAAACGCCACTATTCAGAAGCCACCAGCGGTGCAGAGTTCAGGTTCCTGATAAGATTAATCGGTGCACCTTGGATAGCTTTGGTATTTTCAATAATAATAAAGATGGTAAGGTGTGGAAAACCGTATTTTAATATGAAAACATGATTCAGCCCAAATGATTAAAACTGTGGAATCCTGTTAACTGGCTACATTAAGATGTTTTCTTCCTTATTTACTAAGATCCAGGTTTGGGCCTAATTTGTTTGAACCTGGGTACAAAGCTCATGACGCCATCTTGCATTAAGAGAAATCATTCACAGACACATAAATCTTCTGAAACATACCGTGTCGATTTATTTAAAAATTTTGGCACTGTAATCCTTTGTGTTTTCTGTACATTTATTGTGCTTTCGTATGAAGCATGCTTTCATTCCGTTGCCTGTGCACAGACACACTAAAAGAACTGGGTCCAAAGGTTCAAAGACAGACACAAGCAAACCTGTCCCTTGAGGTCCTTCTCTCCCCTTCCCGCCCAGAATACTTAATTCAACAGCTCACATACTGCAAATAGCCCGAACCTGCCATCAACCTCCCCTTCCCCTTTTATCGTAGCCTACCATGGTTTGTACCAGTAGTTTGATCCTCCCCCCAGAAATTGTCTATTTTCAAAATCCCGGATGCCAAAAGAGTGCCACTTAAAAGGGAAAGCCGTGCCACATACACTGAAAAGAGCTCGGACGGATCAGTCGGGTCCGTGGCTCCAAAGGCTGCCGTCTCGCTAACACGTACCGTGGGTGAGCGTTTCCCTCAGCCAGGAGGCCGGGGGAGTTCGGGGGTAGCTGTGCTCGCTATTTGTTTAAACTCTTTAAATAGTCCTGATTCCATTTCTAGGAGCGACAAATAGGCCTACAGTACTACATCAGCATGAATTCTTGATAGGTAGAGTTGAGGTTAAAACAGTAATCTAAACCACAATAACGAGACCTACAAAATTTAAAGTTCCCCACCCCCATACTTTTTATCTTAGGAGTTGGGGTGCAAATGTTTTAAAGATATCATAGCCGGTCAATGAATTACCTTGCAATAAATGCTAGAGAATAAACACTGGGGGACTTAACATAATTGCCACGCAATCATATTCTGATCGCGGCCATTCACGTAGAATCGCACACACTACAACTTCATCAGTCCTTGTTAATCTCTTACTAGTAGTCAGAAATATATAAATAATATATTACTACAGGCTAAGATGATATAGTCTGCCAACTGAAGATTAAAAGCCAACGGAAAGGATGGACATTTGCGCATCAACCCAGCAATTCAAGTATTTGATCCCTTGTTGAGGGTGTGCGGTCCCCTTAGAGAAAACAGCCCGTTTCGTTCCAGCGGCGCCTCGGTCCATTTGCATTTCCAGTGTGTTTGTTCGCCTGTTCTCTGCCTTAAGCCTGGGGAAACGGGTAACCTTTGCAGGATCGGCAGACTCTGCCTCCACCTGCTCAGCGTCCCAGCTCGTGGTTCCGCCTGTCTCTGCTGTCTGGAGGCGTCGTTTTATTGCTTAACTGTCTATTTCGGCTCCGCGTCTCCTCCCACCTAAAATGAAAATCATACCTCTTCTTAGCCAAAGATGTGACGTTAATGATGAAGAAGAGAACCGGGCGTTGCTTCACCTCCATCTTTTGGCCGGATTTCTAACATCAGCTTAACACCTAGGCGTATTTGAAACTGGCATTTCAAAACCATTTTATGCAGACTGTGCTCTCCCGGTATCAAGTGCGTAGTTTGATACTGGTGGGGGTGGGCAACTAAATTTAAATATTTAAATAAAAGGTCTTGTTAAATTAAATGTTAGGGGTATACATCCCTTTCGGTTCCTACGCCTCTGCCCGGAATTGTAAAAACATTAACGGTCCCGTTGAGCGTATATATAGTGGTACCTCAGAACTCGAATTTAATCCGTTCAGAACTCTGGATCGAATCCTAAAAAGTTCGAGTTGTGATTGAACTTTCCCTATAAGAAATAATGGAAAACCAATTGAAATTGAAATTGAAAACCAATTAATTGATTCCCGGCCCCAAAATAAATATGTTTTTTTAGCATTTAAACACAAAACGAACCGGATAAAATGCATATACTGTACTAAACATATCTAAGCACATTTATCAAAACAGTGATTCGTAAAGTAAGAAAATAAATGCATCCAAACAATGTGTCCTGCCCCAATCGTCAGCTCCTTCCGTGTGTCACGCCCCCTCGTTAACCCCGTGTGGAATCCCCGCTGTTTCTGGTTGTTGTCATTAGTCCTCTGTATTTAGTCCGCGTTTCAGTTTGTTTCCCCTGTCCGGTCATTGTATTGTCCGTCTGCATTTTGCCTGCCTTACCTGTAATTAAACCTCGTATTCCCCGATTCCCTGACGTCTGCGCCTTTGTGTCCGTTCCGTCCCTGCTCGGCATAACAATATTATTATAATTAAACGTATTCCTGGTTTGTTATTATTATTATTATTATTATTATTATTATTATTATTATTATTATTAAAACAATGAATAAAATCTTTATTTTAAAATGTATTTTATTATATAATAATAATTACTATTGTTATTGTTACTATCATTGTCTAAACGTATTTTTACTGTCTAACTATATGTATTCAGTTAGTATAAACATGCATGGTGCTATCACAGCGAATGCGAAGCTTAGACTGAAGCGTTACCCTTTGTTTCCGCTGAGAGGCGTGCCGCGTGACTAATTTCCCCGCGCATACAAGTTATCTTAGGTCAGCGTTCACGGTTTGACTTCTGAGATTCAGATCGAGTTCTAGGTAATTTTTTTTTTTCGAACTAGTTGGTTCGACTTTTTAAGAAATTAGTTCTAATGAGTTGGAGAACTGAGGTACCACTGTAATTGAGTTGTTTTCCTATCTCACACATTACCACACAAAGCAGGAATTCACAAAACATGGGGGGAGAAGTGCTAATCTGCCCAGTTGGTATTGTACCAGGCTAAAATTGGCAAAATCGATCAGATGCACTCTCCCCTTTTCTCGAACTGCCAGAAAATTCCGAACTTCGCATGTGTTTGTGTTTATTTTTAGCATGACACTGTAAGCGGAGACAGCTTAGCGGATGACATGGCTGGGCAGAGACCAGAGCCGGTCATATGGCAGTTAATACGTTTGCTGGTAATTTTCAGTAAAATGTCCTGGCTGTGCCACCGAGCGTCGCTTCGCCTCTGTCATTTTCCGTCACGTATTTGCATAATAACACTATTCAGCAAAAGAATTTAAACGATTACGCTGCTAACTTATTTTAAGTGTGCGCTCGGCCTTAATTGCAATTGGCTTTCAGTCGCTCAAGCTGCAGAGAGCTAATTAGGAAGCTCATTAAACGAGTATCCCCTGCACATGGCACAGTTACCGTATCCACTGGTGGGCCCATTACGGTGGCAAAACACTCCTGATTGGCGTGCGATTCTGAAATTAAAACATGGGCGCAGGCTTCACTTCTTCACACCTTATAGTTACTGAAGTCCAGAAAAACAGTTTTTTAACCCAAGTTACACAACTATATAAAGCCTTCATGGCAAAATAAAAAAATAGTAGAATGCATTGCAACTGAAAAAAATGGTACAGGATGTTGAAAAAGCCCCAAAAATGGTTTATTCAAAAGCTCAGTGTTGTGTTATTTATGGGACTGAATATACTGTGAATATACTGAGAGGTTTCTCCTGCAATGTACTGGATAGAGAGTGTATATATATATATATATATATATATATATATATATATAGTTTCTCAGACAATCAAGCCATAAAGACTAAACATTGAAATAAAGGCAATATCAATCCAATGCACAGGAAATGAGTACTGTTTGAGGTCTGATCAACACCCCTCTTTGATGATTTCTGCACAATAAATAATTACACATTTTCAACAACAATAACACTACAACTAAGCACGACGATAATTCTTATGGCAAAAGCCATGATACACTTATAAATGAAAGGAACAGTAAAGGTATTTGCTTTGTTCTGTTCTGACCATGTCTTACAAAAAGCCGATAAATGAGAATTTCACCTTCTTGCTAAACTACTGGATGTGTTTTTCTAATCTGCCACTGAAACCACTTGTTCCTTGTGTCTCCGCAGTCTGGATATGATGGAGTTTCCTCCCATTCCCTCATCGCAAAATCTCCTTCGGGGGGTTTCTCCTTGAAAGCAACTAAAAATATACAAACATGCGAGAAGCTGCAAAATACCCGTGAAATGCTACACAGGGATGGACAGGATTTTTTTTAAAAAATAAAGCTACTAGTCAGGGTTATAATATGGCTTTTTAGGGTAACTGTGACTTTCTTAAAGCCTTGCTTTTTATGAGATTACTACATTAAATGTCAAATATAATGAAATGATGATTTTAAGGAATACATGCCTTACATTCAAATGTCAAGTCAGGAGAAGATAGATATAACAAAAACACACGGTATTTTTGAAAGTCAGGAAAAAAGCCTTCTTGGGAACAACTGAGTTAAAATGATTCATGTACGCTTTTCTTACTGTTGATAAATGAAATGTAACCTTACTTTTTATTCTCTGTTGAATTACAATTCATTTCAGAATAATGTATGCTGTTGAGCTGACTGAAACCTTAACATTGGAAAATAGCCAAAAATCGGAGAGATTTATTCGTTTATAAACAAACACAAAGAAAGCTGTGAATAAGGTGCAGTATTGCAGGAACGTTTTTCCCTCCTCCTCTGAAATGGCTTCTATAGATTTTCGTCCCCAGACATATTTGTGGGGCAGTTAAAAAACATAAAAAATATCTTTTCTGTGGGTTTTGACGGAGACATGGAAGTGGATTAGCATTGCCCATCCAGGGGCCCTGGTCCACCATTCTGTAGATCACCTCCTGTATCTGTGCATATTGCCAACATTGACTAGATGTTGGCCACTATGGCCACATACTTTGATATGCTACAAATGCAGAGTGGATTCAACACTGAGATTCCCATATCTGTGCCTTGATGCGATCCCTTGACCCAGGGCCAGTTCAAGGCATAAGTGAACTACCTGGCTGTTTAGAGCCAAGCCTATCAGAATGGGAAAGAAGATGACAAATGACCACTAGGATAATCAAATTTTGCTTAGGGTCCTTGAAAAGGTTAAGCCAGTCCTGCCTGTATCAAAAAGACATAGGGTCTGCAGGTACTCTCTGTATCCATTCCCCCACTATCACAATGCCTCAACCCAAGTACCTTCAACCTTCTAAGGAGCATTGAGACGGGGTGGGCTATCACGTCTTACCAACCGCGTGGTGAGAAACCTCTTAGAAAAGTTCTCTGGTGCTGCATATATTGCCAGAATTTAACAGAAAGCCAACGAGCAAACCCTGTACGCTGACTAAACATGGTGTGAATGCAGGACCTGTCCCTAGGCTGGACAAAACGGCAGCTGCAAGGGCACAGAGAGTGAATCCTCCGGAAAAAGCAGGACGCTGAAAGACCTGCAGCTGGGGACGGATTTTTTTTTCTACCACAAGGGGGCGCTGCATTTACTGTGCTTCAACATGGCTGGGGGCTGAATAAAACAAATCATGGGTTAGTATAAGATTTCTTAGCTCTGTGAAAGACCGCGAAAGGTATGTTACATCCACCGTATAAGATCATAAGTCCCATATTACCCCAGTGTGTCATGCAGAAATGCTCATCACTTATCAAAGTTGGTTTGAGACTAGTCAAGACTGCCCAGTTTTCAGCCTTCAGGTATGTTGCTTCTATATTTTAATTTCGGTAATCTGACTGAAAAGCCTTTAGTGATCAAACTGTGCTCATTATCGTCACTTATTCAGCATGTTTTTCTCGTATCGTAATTAGTTTTGAAAGCCGGACGACTCGCAGACACCAGCTGCATGTGCTGCCCGTTTCCCGTCATACCGTTAATACTCCTGGCAGCCAGCAGCGTCTGCAGAGGCTCGGCGATGACACATGAAGTGCTTCTATAACCTCAAAGTCCTCGCACAAGCTACGGCTACGCTGCTTCTCACCCCATCTGATCGCTAAAAATACGCACCGCATGGAGGCTTTTCTCCACGTGATGCCACCGGGGGACACTAATCAACTGGGTGACATCCGCAAGGCCGCACGCTTTTCAGATACATTTTTTTTCCTAAACAGCAAGCACAAGAGGACAGGGATACAGTACTTGTTACAGTTCGGGCGTAAATAAAAAGAAATGCCAATGTGAATTGGCAGTCAGCTGAGCTGCATTCCACCTACGGGTCAGCAGACCGCAGACACTGTCCCCGCAGCAAAGGCTCCGAAGCTCCGGTGGCGCATGCGCATCACACCCGCGACCAGCCGCTGAGTGACGCTTGGGTGCTCCCCGCTTAACTTAAAGGGTATTGCACAAAGCGCGTGGACAAACAAAAAGACGTTATTAAAGACGTTATCAAACAGGGGAAAACGCTTTCCCTATTTAAGTCATCGAAGGTTATAGGCAACTGGTCAACAGCCTCTTGGTGTTTGGCTGTGTGTCAGACACACATCCGTGGACTGGGTCCGGTCCCCAGAACAATAGTCTAATATATAGTTTTTGCATCCAGTAATGATCAGAATACTTTTCCTTGCCTACTGCTACTTACACTTTATATACATAATATAGAACAATTTACCTACAGTTTTGTACATGCTTATATATAGATATTTTAAAAAGCCCTAATGAAAAGAATGTTTATTACATAAGGCATTATATACAGAAAGGATTTTTTCCCCGTTCATTTCCTAACACGGTATCAAACTGCCTGTTTGCCAAATATTCACAAATCCGTAACATAAATCCACCATTACTGGCTAGGAACAAGTATTGAAATATGTACAAAAATACAAATGCAAATGCCCTAGAATATATATATTTATATATATATATATGTATATATATGTTAGATCTTTTAAAAAAAAACAAAACAAAATTATAATAACTCTTACTGTTAAGAAAGAAATTTTCAGAGCATGCGATTGTCCCAGCCTTGGTATCACAGATATTATGTGGTTATTCTCCCAGGCAGAGATTGATGAGAGGAGATTTTGAAGTGGGGAGCACACGAGACCTTATTTTGTGTGCCTGCTGCCCTCCCCCCCCCCCCCCCCCACACACACACACACCTTGTCCCTGCACTATCTGGTCCACATATCAATTTGAGCTTTCAAAAAAACCCCAAGCCTACAATTTTGACTCAAACTCTATGTTTGCAATATCTCCATTGCGTTCCGTCTGCTCCTCTGGCTCTTCGTGGTCGATCATCTCCTGCTCTACGTCCAAAGCCGCCTGCTGGTTCAGCTTGCTGGCCACAGACCAGGTAAGGGGCAGGCTTGCCCGGGCAGTCATTTCAGACAGCTCCCGGGCACTGCAGATTGGTGTGTTGGTCTCGTAGACCTCGTGAAAGCTGTTGTAGTCCACCTCGTAGAAGCCGTCCTCCAGCGTCAGCACCGGTGTGAATCGGTAGCCCCACTTGATCTCACTCGTCACGTAGGAGCTCCTGGCTTGGCAGGTCATTCCTGGATGGGGAGGAAAATACAAAAGCGTGAGCCATGCTTGCATCTGCCGGCAGCCACCAATCTTATACACAGCCTCTTCGAAAAGATCAAGAAGATAACAAAGCTGGGTTTAAGATATGGGGTCTCCGATTGCTGCTTTTGGCTAACAGAGCTTTTTACAGAGGACCCGGCAGCCGTTTGGTTGTCTCTTCATTACTGAGTGTTTCTTGGGGTCTCCCAAGGCTGACTAAAGCCTCTTCCTCTTTTCCTTTGTGATCACCTCATCACAACCCTTCAGGTAAGTCTAGGTACAGAAATTGTCCTTGGAGACAAAAGCCAAAAATGAAATTTCTCATGAGCCAGAATAAGAATGGTTGGGCCACACAATCCAATACAGCTCAATAACATTCATAATACCTTACAAATTGTTATGGTCTGTGTTATGGTCTTATGTTATTGGCCTGTTGTGTCATGTCACCATACTAACATCCCTCAACAGCCATAAAATTCAAACCAATTTGCTCTGTTCAGTTACCACAACAACACACTATATTCAGAATCTTAACAAATCACCCCATAGCAGATGTAGGAAAAATAAAAGCATTTTCACACACAGTGACTGCATAATGTGTAATAAATCTGCAATGCACAGCCGTAGTCGATAGATGCACAAAGTACCTGAATCAAACTCCAACACAGCAAAGTATCATTTAAATTCTTTAGCAAACTTATTTAACTTCAGTGGCAGCCTGTTTCTCTCCAGGCTCTGGTAGACATCTCGACAATCCAACAGGCTTAAGTAGACCTAATTCATGGTTTTTCCAAGCATACTACAACAGTGAACCAAGAGCACCCTCAAATTACACTATCAAATTACAACATAGGAAACATCACATGCATTATAAGTCATAAACATTATAGAAAGAACTACAATGACATTTCACAACCAACTTTGTTAACATGTCACCATTATTATACTGCAGTAACACTCAACAGATTACACAACCGCCTGACAGATAGACTACTGCAATAAAGAACAATTTTAGGCCTACCTTTGATGTCTTGCTGAAGGCGTTTGATGGTGCTAATCTGGTGCCCCCCAAATCAATAACATTAACAGTGGCATCAGGCACTGGCCCCTCCATACTTGGCTACATCCCAAAAGTGTTTTTTGACAGCTCCCTCCCTCGTTGACTCACTGACTAAAGTTGAAAGTTCATGAAGCTGACAAGGGAAGGAATGACTGAGTGAGAGAGGAAGGTAGTGTGGACAAAAAGTGATATTGGGACACACTTTCATCCTCGATGACTCCTGTATGTATGAAGTCATGACTGATGTAGAAGCTTTTGTGCCACATCATGTGTGGGTGTCACCAAAGGTGACTTTCTGTTCCGCAAAGGGTGGTCTTGACTAGGTGATCTGAGCAAGAATCAGTTTTCGGTGACTTATTCACTAAGGGATTAATGACAGCACTTAAACATTTGGAAAAACTTCCAGGGAGAAGGAAAAGTAGTGAGTGAGGGTGGTGCAAATAAAGGTTTCGGGATGTAGCCATTGTTTTTTGAAAAACTGTGCAATGGACATTTGATGTCAAGTGAAGTAAATCAAACACATCACATTACAACTTATTTGCTGCTTGATAGGCCTACAAAAGGAAAAGTGCGGTCATCATATTCCATGACTTTTTTGATATTAATATTAAATTATTTTCTTAATTAAAATAATTCATTTGTCCGATGTAACCGATTTTAGTATTTTGGATGCACGAAGTTTGTTGCTAGTGATCATTAACCATCATAATTAGGGCTGGGCGACGTGCGATATTGATATCGACTCTGCATGTTATGCACGTGCAATACTCGCATCGCAAGGATCGCGATAATCAGCTGGGTTGAGATCAGGCTTTTTCGTAACTTCATAATGTCTTTAGTATACATTATACTGCAGTATATGGCGTTTTCAAAAACGTTAATTTGCAATTCGTTTCCAGTATTTTGAAATCTTGGCGATAAGGTTCGCTGAGTGCGGGGAGGGGGGGACGCTAAAACATTTTCACTGTCCTAGGAAATAAGCATTGCAGTTTTAATGATTGTTCCTTTTCAGGAATATCTAGTATGTTCAAAAATCAGTTAAAAGTTTACTGATTTGCATGAGCTCCGTACGTGCATTATCATTTTCACCTTTGTTGTTTACATCAGTCATCGACGGATTTATTGGAAATACAGTGGTACCTCAGTTCTCCAACTCATTAGAACTCAAATTTCTTAAAAGTCGAACCAACCAGTTCGAAAAAAAAAATTACCTAGAATTCGATATGAATCTCAGAAGTCAAACCGTGAACGCTGACCTAAGATAACTTGTTAGGCGCGGGGAAATGAGTCACGCGGCACATCTCTCAGCGGAAACAAAGGGTAAAGCTTCAGCCTCAGCCTCGCATTCGTTGTGATAGCACCATGCATGTTTATACTAACTGAATACATATGTTTAGACAGTAAAAATACATTTAGACAATGATTGACAGTAACAATAACAATAGTAATTACTATTATATAATAAAATACATTTTAAAATAAAGATTTTTATTCATTATTTCAATAATAGTAATAATAGTAATAATAATAATAATAATAATAATAATAATAATAAACCATTAATACGTTAAATTATTATAATATTGCTGTGCTGAGCGGGGACGGAACGGAGACAATCAGGCGCGGATCCAGAGGGGGCGCATCCGCCGCAAGCCCCCCCTATTTTTCAATGAACAACAATTGACAACATCAAAAACAATGGCACTCGCTCTAGTGGCTGCGCCCCTCCTTTCCAAGAATCCTACATCCGCCCCTGACAATGGCGCAGATGTCAGGGTATCGGGGAATACGGGGTTTAATTACAGGTAAGGCAGGGAAAACGCAGACCGACAATACAATGACCAGAATGGGGAAACAAACTGAAACGCGGACTAAATACAGAGGACTAATAACAACCAGAAACAGCGGGGATTCCACACGGGGTCAACGAGGGGGCGTGACACACGGAAGGAGCGGACGATTGGGGCAGGACACATTGTTTGGATGCATTTATTTTTTTACTTTACGAATCACTGTTTTGATAAATGTGCTTAGATGTGTTTAGTACAGTATATGCTCTTCTTGTTTTATCCGGTTAGTTTTGTGTTGAAATGCTAAAAAACATATTTAGGTGTATTTTTTTGTGGCCGGGAATCAATTAATTGGTTTTCCATTATTTCTTATGGGGAAAATTTAATCACAACTCGAACTTTTTAGGATTCGATCCAGAGAACGGATTAAATTCGAGTTCTGAGGTACCACTGTAAATGTATTTTGAATTCACTTTTTGGTTTATAAATATTGCAATATTTATCACAAAAAATTAAATATTGCAATATCTGAAATTTTCTAATTTCGTGCAATTTTAATAATACCAAATATATCACAAAAAAAGCAGCTATTTGATAAGGTGGGCCTAGACAAAAGCCACGCAGCTGCCTTTGAGCAAACGGCGACTCAACATAAAAACTTGAGCGGCTCGTCAATGTAAATCCGCCGAATACCAAATCATTATCATCAGAAAAGAACTTTACCAAACGATTCGCGTTTGGGGTTGAAAAGCTACACATTATTTTTTCTAATGAATTGGAATCAATAATAATTATAAAATAATGTCGTGGTAAAGGAATCACTCAGCAGATTTAAAACTTTCCCCAGTTCTTTTCTGCCTCCTTTCATCTTCCCTGCCTCTCCAGCGTTTGCCGTGTAGCCCGATCTATCATACGACACAACGCGGGACGGCGCATCACCGCTTCCGAGCAAGAAGAGGGGTCTGCTTTGGTCCACTTGCCACAAACCCATTATCACCGTCGGCTAAAAGAATATAGCGTAATAAAAAATCACATAGCACCTGACAGTCCAAACCCAAACTATGATTTTGAGCACAAAATAAAACCAACATTTTACGTCTATTAGTAATATCCGAAAGTAGATGCGTCACACAATACAACACTTTGTGTCTAAGATTACTAAGTTGAATGCTGACATTTTAAGTCAGCATTTTTTCGCTGTCGGTATTTTTAGATATGTTACGCATATAAATGGTGAAATATAGTAGCCTATATAGAACGCAGGAATGTAAGTGGTGCACATAGAGTTTAGCCTGCCAAAAACACGTTTTGCGTTTTTAATAATGAATCTTGCACTGAGAATTTTAATTGCATGCATGGCTTGTCTTTTGTATATTTTTATCCTGCTCTGTATGCAGTGTTTTTAAAGCATGCCATTCTGTAAGGACGCAGTTTTCCTTGATTTGCTGTTTGTCTTTGTGTTCCAAAGGATGAGTCTGATATCTGACAGCTGAATAGAAAATTACGCTAGTAACCATGTCGGCTCTTACACGAACAGGATTTGAACAGCCTGTACGTTTTACCTGTGCCTCACCCCCGGGAGCAGCCTCGGCAACACAGAGCCGGGGACACTCATTTCAATCTGGCTTGACTTTCACACTTGCTTATCGAGAAGAGCTGCAGCAGATGTGATCAAGGGAAATGCTTTGTAATGCTGATAATTAACATTTATCCTACAGCGAATAATGTTTCCGAAATTTACTTGCTACCGGTCAGCATGGGCGTAAATTATGGGGGGGGGGGGGGCTGTAACCTCCCCAA
>JAODJW010000106.1:17655135-17674902 GCA_026777045.1 Hyperopisus bebe | reverse complement strand
CCCAATAATCATGTTTCCCCCATAATGGGTGGAGACCTGAACCCCCCCAATGTTCCAGCCAAAGTTACGCCCTTGCCGGTCAGGCACGCAGGAAGTTACGAAAAATATGAGACTAAGTATTTATTTCTCCTTAATATTAAAAATTTAGGATTTTCAGCATATTCTGTTTTTGTACTGTGTACTTTAAAAAAAATCTTTCGCTTCCGCCCACCGAATATACCGAGCCCCTTCACCGATCCGCAAAATCAACCGATGCCTGCCCCCGTCTCGAAATTTAACATCCAGGGGGAAAATTGCAGTGAAAATGGTCCCATTAGAAATTTTGAGGACCGAGTGACGAGCAGACAAACACTTGGACGCTGCTGATCAGGCCCGATGAACAAAAATAAATTTCGATTAGGATGCTCTTCATCAAGCCTGACGAAGCGCTGTTTGTTTGTTGTGTAATGCGTTAAAAATAGGTAGCGCTGGGAACATTTTCGGTGAGCGGATCCTATTTACTTGTTTATTTTGAGGCAACCGTTTTGTCTAGCGCCTACATGCATCTGGACGTGGGCCCCATATCTTCTGATTATGTTTTGCAGCTGAGCGGAGCAGCTGGTGGCTGAACGCTGTGGAAAACCTCGCTTCGGGGCACCGAAGTTCATGCAACATGGAATACAAACCTGTGTCTCCCCCCACTAGACTGCCGCATGTCTTCGCTTTTAAATTCGCTCTTAGCGCTACGAGACGAAATTCCCATCTTGCTTCGTCCATCATGTATTTTTTTCAGCTATGTGAAGCCACCGCGACGGGATAATCCGCTTCCCCGGACGGCGCGCTCCAGCAGCACTCTTGAAATCTTGAGTCTTCTCTGCCAGGAAGCATGGAAAGTCAGACTCATCGTGTGATTACGGATTCTGATAAAGCAGCCGAGTAAAGAGCGTCTTCTCCCCAACTCCACACTCTAGAGGCGGGGACAGATACCCTTCCTTGACTTGCAGAATTGCCACCCGAGGGCAAGGTGAACTCAAATACGCATAAACTAAAACAAAAGCTAATTTAGGAACTCAAATATTTCATTTCCTCCCATCCCGTTACATCCTGCTCGGGTTCATTAATTATTTAGCAGAAGTAAAAGTTGCCATGTCAATATACTCCTGCCAAACAATAACAGAGGCTTTTTGTGGTATCATTAGTTGATAGATGTTGCAGAAGAGGCTGCCACTGACTTGGTACAATGAGCTCAGACACCTTTGGAAAAGCATCACCAAAGTTCTGAGGTTGTAGTGGCCAATTCCTTTCTGCTCTCTATCTCATCCAGAGCCCATTCTTGAGAAAACGCAGCGATGCCTTAAAATTGCATTGAAATCACAACAACAGCTGACAGTTAAGAGGGAAAAGGCAGAGACCAAGGTCTGAACCAGAGCACATTTATCAAAGCCAGGACCAGACTGGAGAAATCAGGTCTTCAGTAAAGGTGCAAAGCTACCATGCTGTAGAAGAGTGTGACCCTTACACACCACTGTCAGAAAAAAGGGTATAACCCCGGTACAATTTTGTTCCCCTAGGTCCAAACAACATTCATGTACCCCCAATAGTCATCTACAGAATTCTCCGGACAATGAAAGTCAGAAGTCAACAAAGTTGACATAATAAAGCTTCCAAGACGATTCCTCAGAATTTGTTTCACAGTTCAGGCAATTTAGGCTTTGAATATCATGTTATGGAAGCAATAAGGGGTTTTGAATGGTTGATTTAAGAATGTTTATGCGGGATGAGTGCTTTAATTATTTCATAATAAATAAATTGGCTTTCGTCTGTGGGAGATGAACAAATTATGAATTATGTCAATTTATGACACTGAGTCACGTTGGGCAGATTGGTACAGCTTGAAATATTATGGTAAGTCTAGGACAAGGAGCAACAACCAGTAGCTTGATTCTAAATCCATAAACCCAGACAAAGAGTATTCTCTTTGATCTCCTTCAGCACCAGGTACAGAACAATCAAAACATCTGGTCTCTTTCTCTATCTCATGCTTTGTTCACTATAAATAGAAAACATTATATTTAAATGTCAGTGACCCTGTGCTGCATAAACAGTTGGAATATGAATGGATCCATGTATTTAAAAATATATGTTCCATCTAGGACTGTTTGTCCTGCCTGAATTTGTATTTATCAGCCAGTTAAATAATAGGGGATTATGTTTCAGTCTGGTAATACTCCTTTCAGACACTTCTATAGCTAAATCCGTATATATATTTTGTAATCTGTTCATATGTTTTGCATACATCGTTTTCCATCTCGTCCAGGGACGAATCAGCCACTAGAGGGCAGCTGGGTGCAATAAAGGCTAAAGGATCCACGTGTTAAGAGCGTCAAATTTTATAGCTAGCTGACAAACCGTGGAGCATAAACTAACGGACAACATTTTACAGCATCCAAACAATATGACTTCATTTACACATAAAATGCTAATAATTCATAAACACAAAAATATCATTGCTTTCATTTATGCTATATTGTATTGTTTTGGATTTTCATCCATCCATCCATCCGTTATCCAATTGCTTATCCTGGTCAGGATTATGGGGGGATCTTGCTCCCACCCCAGGCAGCAGGGGAGCACAAGGCAGAGGTACAACCTGGATGGGATAAAAATCTTATTCCGACCTTTACTGTTACACATAGAGCACTTTTTTTGGTCTTTCTACAAGTAATCAGTCACACAGACAGGAAGTCCTGTATTTGTCCGCCCCCAGGTAACCCAGACTGCATATCTGTACAGTCATCCCAAAATGCCTGCTATTATTAGACAGCTGAAAGGTGGCACTTGTGAGGATTTCATACAAAGATCCTCAGCTAAACAGAAGACCAGGAGATGTTTCTGAATCAGGAATCTGTGAACACATAGGGCTATTATCGTCTAATAAACATACATAATTAACCCCAAAAAATATGTAATTAGGTTATATTGATGAAGTTCCAAATTGTACTGATTTTGTGTTTGTATATATACATCTAGAACAAACTCCAGCCTCCCCGCCTGACTCTGTCCAGGATTAGCAGTTGGGAGATGGATAGGTGCCTGATACAAATTATACTACAACATAAAAATTGGGATGAAAAAACTGCCTTTATGCTCTCTGACTTATTTTATATCTTGTTTCTGGCTGACATGTCAAAATAATAATTATTAAAAAAAAAACAACAACTTCTGATCACAGATCTCATGGGAAATCAATGTGACAGACTCACTCCCCAGTTTGACTTTTCTCCTTTTTTGAATAATTTAACTGGAGCAAGACTTGCTGGATGACATCCCTTATTCTTAATTTTAAACATTTATTGCACATATTTACCAGACAGTTTTATAAAAGTGACACGACTGAGAGAACGGGGTCAGCCAGTCCCTGGAACATTTGGGTTTGAGGGCTTTGCTCAGGGGCTCAACACTGAGATCACTTTGCCATGGGATTTGAACCAGCAACCTCCTAACCCCAAGCACAGCATCCTAACCTGCTGAGTGACACACAGGCTATTAGTGGGGTCTTAATGATCCTGCTGCGCTTCCTGAATAGCTGTTTGGGTAACATCTGCTGCCTGCTGATAAAAAAAAAATGTTGACTGTTTGTTAGCCTTAATGCTGACATTAGATAAATCACGCATTCCGTTCGGCTGCAGTAGAATTAATACGTGCTTTCCGAGCTGGTCTGCCACAGGGCAGATGGACAGCAAGTCACTGACGCAAAGACCCTCAGAGGCATGTAGATGAATTAAAGTATGACTTTAGACGTAGATCCAGTCCATCTGGGAAATGATTCCCCGCCACCCACTGATTTTCCATCAGAGACAAAAAAAAAAAAAACTACTGTTTGTGGTAAAACTGCTGCCGTTACTTGTGAGGCTGGACACTGACACCTCAGGCCCACTTCTCTTACTGGTGGCCAACGCAGGGAAGCCAGTACCCCAGATGTCCCATCACTTTGCCTGGGGTTTAAGTGCACCCCTCCCCCCAGCCCCTGCGTGCCTTTTTGGCGCCCATGAAATATTTAACCGGCCAAGTGTGGCTCGCTGACCTGCTTTCCCTGCATAGCAGATCGACACGTCCGAATCCCACACCCAAGAAGCAGCTGTGTTACTGGTGCGGCTGCCACCTGGGGTGATGAAGAGACGGACCCAGGGCTGAACCAGGGTTAAAAATCAGCTCTGGATTTTGGGGTCCCCCACGATCAATTTTTGCTGGCCCAAATCTCACTGGGGCCACCAGGAAAATGCCTGGTATACCAGATGACCAGTCCAGCCTTAGAACGACCCTGTTGCCAAAGAGGCAGTTCTGGGACCACCTCTGCACACTCGGGTGCGGAAATTAACCTGGAGCACATTAGTAAAAATGACGTCACATGTGTTTGGCCGTCTGAGCGGCATGAGTGTACTTACAGTATATGTGCGTGTGACCTCTTAAACATGGCTGACTGGTTAGAAGCTGAATTATACTATTGCTTTATGCCAGTCACATATCCCATCACCATTCTGTATCTCTACTATCCCATAATATTCGTTTTCAGCATTCTATTTGTGTTCTGTGTACTTTTTAATCTGTTTGCAGTGCGTTTATTTGTTTGCAGTATGTATACTGTCTTTCACCTTGTCTGTTTTGCACTGTATGTAAGCTGCTGCTGTATGCACAAAAATTCCCCCCTGGGATCGATTATTATGGTTTCAACCCTGACCTGGTCCTTGTTGTTTATAAATGCTAATGGATGTTAATGTAACAGGGACCGTGGGGGGTGTTTCTGTAGTTTTTTTCACCCATGTTTAGGTCTCCCTGGGTTGTACACCCTGGGCCACTGAAGTAGCGATGCCCATCTGGGTTGGCGACACAGCAGCTGTAAAGCGGTCGTCAGAGGTGGGAGAAAGGCGGAGAGACGTGGCGCAGCACTTCCCCCTTGGCATTCTAGGGTCACTTCCTCGTGACAGGGTGACATACGGAGGCTAACGGGCTGATTAGTCTGACTAACATTTCACATAGGCCTTGTTCTTTGACCGTTTTCTGGTGCTCATCTCAGCAGACTGATTTTCTGCCCTTCTGAAGCTAAATGTAAACACCCTGATTATGTTTATGGATTAACTAAAATGTATTTGGGGGGGGGGTCATTTAAATCGGGGTTGTCAACTCTCACGCATCTGGCGTGACACTCATGCTTTCTGACTCATGCTCACGCAAGAAATCTTACGGCAAATCTATATTATTCCATTATAAACTAAAATTAGCTGCATCAAAAGCATTGGGGTAGTTGGCAAACCCTACACATTATTTACAAGACAATAAAACTGTTACATACACATAAATTTGTGTGCAGACTTGTCTCAAATTGAAAATCTCATGCTAGCCAGCTGACTAAAGTTGGCAACCCAATTAAATGCAGACAGAATGTAAAGCTCAGCACCCAGACCTGTGGTTGGGAGCCCCCACCCCCAACACAGTATTGACCTCCGAAGGCTTCACCCAGGCCCTGATCACCAGCCTCTTTTTTGAAACAATAGAACAGAAGTGCTCGGTTAAAATAAATCCCGCAATGCAAGAACGCTGCCACCCACTCGCTAAATAAGACAGCTAATAATAATGCGTTGCCTATTGGCTGGTGTGGCCTGCCTTTCGGATAAAGCGGGTTGCATAACTGTAGTGGGCTTTCCTGCCTGCTCACTTTGTGGCTGAATCCCTGCCTGCACTCACGAAGCAAACACGGTCACCATGGCAACCCCTCAAACTACAGCGCAGTAATGGCACACTGGCATAAGAAGAGCACCTTTTTCCTAAAAGCACTGATACGATCGAAAAAAATTCACCCTTTTCTGGTTCTAGCTTTTATGTTGACCGCACGCAGCATAGAGCCAGATGTGCTGCCTAAGTCGTATGCCTGCCGTGTGTATCAATTATTGCCGGAATTATTTAGGGAGCTTTAAAGCTGTTGATCCATTAGCTTGCATGTGCGCCAGTCACTTTGTGATTTTTTTTTTTTATTGGATGGGCACACAAAAGGCTAAAGGCTAATGGCCGCTCTCTGGTTCTTTCTTATCTCGTTAATTCCCCGTGTGAATCTACCCCCCTTCTGACGATCCCTTGTCATTCTGCCAGGAAATCCTGACGGCAAGCACTCGCCTGCTGATTAACCTGACAGATGGGGAGGGGGGTGAGGACAATGAACGAGGCAGAATGATGGACTCTTGTCAGACGTGTGTCTATTTTCGCTGCTGACCAGCAGGGGCAAGTGGAGGAAACAGCAGCACTGCGCGCCAGCCCATTTCAGCCCACAGACTGTAACTGAACATGCTTCGCCTCATATTTTAGTTGCTGTCGCCAGTCACGTTTCAGACAGAAACAGCCGATCTGTGTAATTAAGAAACTGCCACAGCAAAGAATGAGTGCAGTGCATACATTTGTCAGACACTAAGTATTTTTCTGACCTCACTTCAGATGGTGCTGCTGATAGCGTGTGAGGGTTTGAATTAACAAGGACTTAATGGAAAGCGTTTAATCATACCTCCAGATATATAATACCCTGGTGCCACCGAATTAGCCACACACACACACACACACACACACACACACACACACACACACAGAGGTTTGTAATTATATCTTTGTGGCAAAACCCCAATCCCAGCAATGACAACCTTAACCCCTACCCAGCCCTAACCTTAACATAAGTAACCAAACAAAATACAAGACATTTTTAGTTTTTTGATTGCAGTCACAGATTTTTATAAAATTAAGTTTTCCTTTGTGGGGACTGAAAACGTGGTCCCCACAATGTCAAAAGTTTTATGAAATTTTGGGGACAATTGGTAATATATAATGTATATAATATATACATGAGCCCCCACACATGCATTCCTGCATTTATGCATTTTAGGCTAAAATTAAAGGTTGCTATTTGTTAAAAAAATAAATAAAACAAAACAATATAGAAATGCAGTCATACGCTAAACTCTTTGCACACATAGGCTTTGTGTGACAACTGTCATAAAAAAACTTTTATTGAAGATAATTTATGGGGAGTTAATCCTCATTAAAAATGTGCACAAAGCCCTTTTTTCAGCTGAATAAGAATGGAAAACCCTTGCAGGAGCACAGAGGAGATCCAGTTGACGGCAAGTAAGGGAAAGTGCACTCATGGTAACGGCTCAGAGGCTAACGACGTGAAAACGGTTGGAAAAGCAGCTCGTATCTGTTAACTGTTGCTTAAAACTGGCTGCTGACAAAAAAGGGCAATGAAGCAGGTTGCTCTTGGATATTTAATCGGTTTCCTTTTTTATATTGCTGGAAGCATCTGCAGACTCCTGGAGTAGTTTCAGATGATAATGCCCATTTGTTGTAAGAAACAATGCCATTGGTATCATATTAGGTTGTTTTTTAATCAGCAAAGGGCTAGTATGCTTCAAAGCAGCCTTAGCGGACACCTTGTGGAGGGAAAGTAAATGGAGTGAAAAGGTGGGCGCGCTTGTCTGAGCTCCTTTGGCTAATTTGCACATCGTCTGATATCAGGCTGCCATGATCAGAAAGCGCGAGGGGGAGGCTGATATGTGCAGACTGATTTCTGGACTTGGAGTCTGGAGTTTGTCCAGAGTTAAGCCTACAGAAGTCAAATGAGCACATGCGACTTTTTGGAGAACAGGCTACCAAACTGTGCAACTTCTGGGTAGCTGGGCTTCTGTCTTCCCCGAAAGCCTGGTCTCTCGTAGGTAACCCTAATATCAATGTCTTTTTTACATTATCATCATTTGCTGTACTGTGCTAGAATAGGCTGTAGATTCTTCTCTACACATCGCACAAAATAAAAGGCACATCAAACACCAGCCGGGGTACCTGCATTGCACAATGATGTGTAGGAAAGGATTTTATCTCAGAATTCAGAGGAGTTTGTAAAAAAATAAAATCAGAAAGTTTTTATGTGTCTTTCCACTGGCTCTGGTTCGATATTAATACATTTATGCTGTTTCTGCCTGTGGGGACAAGGCTCTCTGCTCACTCAACTGAAAACAAACTCGGAGCAAGATCAGCCGAGCCAATCCACGGCAGCTCTTTCCTGATCGCGGCCCGGTGTCCAGCCAGGAGTCTGCAGGAGCAGCCCCCGGATATACAAAGTGACTCAACCGCATCATCGCTACCTCGCTAATGTAACGTGAAAATGCGCAGTCCCCCCCTCAACACCGGGGGTTCGTCCTCCGCCGCCCCCTCCCTGTGAAATGGACGCTCTGCAGTTTCTGGAACAGCGGCGCTCACTGGTGCACCACAGCCCCATTCCTCCTCTTTAGCTGAGCCATTCGTTTAGGGTGACAGAAAATTGCAATAGCTACTGCTTGTACCGTGCCACTGGTTGTGTTTTTTTTCTATTCATGAGTTTATTTTGAGTTTATTTAGAGAAATATCGTACTTTTTCTAATAATGATTTTTTTATGCCACCTAGGGCGGCAAACGGAATGTGATTTCATATATTTAGACACAAGTCTGTTTGTAAATCCATATGTAGCTGAAAAATACCCTTGAGGCTGTAAACATTACACTGCTGTTCCGAATTTCATCCACATAGCTGTGTGAAATCCACTTCCCACAGAAGCAGATTTTGTGTTTTTGCCACTTAACTGGGCTGTTTTGAGATTCGAGGATGAGACATACGATGCCGCCACCTGAAACGAAGACCAGGACACCCGATTTTGGTTATGTGTCAAAAAAAATTAAGGAAAACTCCAAAATGCGATTACGAGTGTAACAAGACAACTGAAATTGAACAAATGAGCAGAACTTAGCTGGACGATGAACCTGTTTTATAACATGACTGGTCTGCAAGGCGGCCCCGTAGAGTGACTGTAGTATATAAAGGGGCTTCGGCCGTCTCAGTAATCAGATGGGAACACGTGTCGGCCATGTTAACATCAGCGCAGCTGGTTACACAACCAAGGGCTGCACCTGCCCTTCCAATTCGATTTAAATCTTCTAACAATAGTCCCATTGTAAGCTGCTGACTTCACAGGGACCCCGTGGGTCTCTGGAGTTTGGTTGGCACATAGTCTTATCACCCAAAGTCCCAGTCTGACGTATCTTGATGCCTTAATTGACCTAACCGATCCTCTTTTTTCATTCAGCACAAGTCACTAGCTTCATCGTTATGTATGATATGGCTTTCCTAAATATCAGGCACAGGAACAAAGGGACTAAAACTAATTACACAAGTAAAGAAGTCTACATTACCTTTCTAGCTATCCTTAAATATAGTCAAAATTGGTATTTGGCCTATGAAGCATCTCCCTCCACATCTATAAGTTGTGCAAACATATATACCTTTCAGTGGTGTGTGACATTAACCTCATCATGTGACTCCTTACCAGTGGCTTCCACCATGCCCTCCAAAATGACCACAATCTCCAGTTCCTCTTTCGCTAGGTGGGCCTTGGAGATCTCCCAGAAAGGGCTGTGCTGGTTGATTTCGTGGCAAATGATGAGCGGCGACACCAGGAAGAGCCGGTCGTCACCGGTGTCGTAGCCAACGTTCATGTCTGTTTGGTTGAGGGGAATGAACTCCCCTTCCTTGGTCTGCTTGGACTTGATCAGTTTGGCTCTGATGGATGCCTCCACAATGTGCGAATTGCGGAGGTCGCCCACCCTGAACATCAGGCACAGTCGGCCGTCTCGCATAGAGATGACCGCATTGGTGGAGAAAACTAGAGTCTCCGCCCGCTTCTTGGGTTGTGAAATCTTTACAAACATACAGCCCACCATGAAGGCATTGACTATAGACCCCAGCACAGACTGGACCAAGAGTAGAACTATACCCTCAGGGCATTTGTCCGTGATCACCCTGTAGCCGTACCCAATGGTGGTCTCTGTCTCTATTGAGAACAAAAAAGCAGAGACAAAGCCGTTGAGGTTGTTGACGCAGGGAGTCCACTGGTTGTCTCCTATGTGCTCCAGATCTCCTCTGATGTAAGCGATGAGCCACCACATGAAGCCGAAGAACAGCCATGTCACCGTGTAAACCAACACGAAGATGAAGAGGTTAAACCTCCACTTGAGATCCACCAGGGTGGTGAAGATGTCCGTCAGGTATCGATACGTCTCCCGCACATTTCCGTGATGGACGTTGCACTTTCCGTCCTTGCGAACATACCTCTGGATCTTCCGTTTGCCTTGTTCTTTGTCCACCAGTTGTTTGGGGAGGTCTTCCCTGGCTTGCTTAGGCAGCTTTGGCTGTCTGATAGTGACTGGGCTCTCCACATCCTGCTCCATTGGGGCTACTAGAAGGACCTGAGCCTAGGAGAGAAGATGGGCAGACAACCATGATTACAGACAGTGACAAGGTCAGACAGATAGCCAGGTCAAACCCGTCCACGCAACTTATTCTATCTAGACTAATAATGAGTTTTGTTTCACCATAGTAAGTAATGATGAACACATTTAATCAGAGATTTATACACACCTGGGATGAGCTCATGTACTTCTATCGTATTCATATGCATATTTTATATTTTTATGGATACTTTATTTATGTATGCACAGTCATGCTTTGCTTAATGACAGGGATACGTTCTGAGAAATGCATCGTTAAGCAGTTTTGTTGTTGTGCGAACATCAGTAGAGTATACTTATACAAACCTAGATGGCATAGCCTACTACACGCATAGGCTATATAGTAGGCCTACAGCCTAAATAACGATAAACAGTACAGGTCGTTTTTGACTTACGACCTACGCAACTTACGAGTGATTGACTTTACGACTGTTCCAAGACCGCGGAAATGTGGCCACGACTGCGCTGCAGAAATGAACTAAGAAAATGGTGATAAAAACACCAAACAATATGACTTAAAGATAGAATTTTATGATACAGTATACTATACATGATGATCATTTTTGCATATAAAATAAAAGGGCCGCCGGACCCGATCACAGTCGTAAGTTGACGACGACCTGTACAGTGTAGTAAATACATAAACCAGTGATTCTTTATTAACACTACGAAGTATCATGTACTGCAGATACTTGTATGTGCTATACTGTGTCATGCAACAGGCAGCTCAATATACACGGCACCACCTATACACGTGAGCAATGTGTTGTGCTACGATGTTATAACAATTATGACATCACTAGGTGATTGGAAATTTTCAACTCCATTATAATCTTATCGTATATGTGGTCCATCGCTGACTGAAACGTTGTTAGGCAGCACTTGACTGTGTGTATATTTTAATATTTTTATCTAGACTGTGCAGGGCATCTGATTTTGGCTATGTGTCAAAATAAGGATATTAAATATACATATCCACCATATATATATTTTATATCCTTATCTACTGTGCTATTGTTTTCTGTTTTCATTTTCTTTTAGCATCTGGAGGAATGTATAACTAAGAATTTTATTGTGTAGACACTGCAGATATGAAAATAAATTGCTTAATTCTTACAGAACAGCTTTCACTTGTTTGAAAAGGCTACGTCAGCTCATGTCATGATATGACAAAATACAGATTAAACATTGTATTACAAATTCATGGGTCTTTTAATGTCCTTTCAGTCTTGGAGGCTTTCACTTCCTCATCTCGGACGTATTTGAGCTACGTTGGTTGCATTGCGTCATGTGACCGACCCCCACTGTCGGCTCGAGTGCAGCGTATCATCAGTGAAAAATGAGATTCAGCCAAGCTGACAGGCAGCGTCTGCAGAAAGCGGAGCGTGACGTAATGTCCCCAGATTTCACTGCTGCGGGGGCACTTTGAACTCAGAACTCAGCAAATGTAGGGCAGTGGATCCTTTAACCGTGCCACGGATTCCACTGCGACGGCGCAAGTAGAAACATAATGTGACGCCCCCCCCACCCGAACTGCGCTCCGCTTTGAAGCGATAACGTAATCCCAATTTAAGTTCCTGTGTGACATTAGATTTGAAAAATGCTATGAACTGAATCTTGTATCAGAATTATATTTACCCTGAGTATTCAACATGGGTCATTTTTTAAGAAAAGCACCGCTATCATGAAGCATCCCTTTCAGAGACATCCCATGTGTGAAGAGAGGGGGGATTCAGGCCACAGAAGCCTTGGTTCGAGCAGGAGGTCGTCTGGGGCTGAGGGCTGACGCCCTGCCTTACACTGGCGCGTCTTTTGGAAATCTGTCCAGGCCGATTCCACACTTGCAGGCTCGTTCGAGGCTTGCTGCATGTTTAGCTGAGTCACAGGATGTGCAACACTGTCTCACTTTCTCATTATAGACAGGCTGTCTTTCAAATTCAGCTTAGCTGTGTACTAGATACAGAAAGTCAGATCACTGCACGCCTAACTACAACATTTATTACAAAGTTTTTTTTTTCTGATTTATGCAAAGGCAGATGTTAATGGAAATTAGAGAATTCACCCATCCTTCCATTTCCATACCTGCTTGTCCTATGCAGGGTTGTGAGTGTGTGGAGCCTTTCCCAGAAACAGTGGCCACGAGGCAAGGAAGAAGCCAGGATGGGGTGCCAACCCATCACAGGGCACACACACATTCACACCTATGCGCAATTTGGTAACTCCGATTCACCTTAGCATGGCTGTGGGGGGACACTGGAGCACCCGGAGAAAACCCCATGATGACATAGGAAGAACATGCAAACTCCACACACATGGAGCCATGGTTTAGACTCGAACCCTGGTCTATATTGTTTTGTGCAGCAACAAAAAATGACCTGGGTACCCAAAACATCATGCATCTTAAAAAGGAAACCTCACACTTCATTTTCTGAACATTTCCACCTGACACCATTAGAGAAAGTAAAATCTGCTCCTGAAACATCAGTAATTTCCTGCTATAAGTGTTATTGAGTGAGTCATTTATTCCTGAAAATGTTCTGCCTGTCAATCAATGTATTCAACATTAAGACATCACTCAAATATAGTGCTGTTTACCTTACAGCATACAATCAGCTGTAATCAGAGAATAAGTTCAACTTCACACCGTACATTATTTTCCGTCCCTCAGAAATAAAGACAAATAAAAGCTTCTAGCAATTTTACCCGAAGACAATCCCCAGAAGACATACCATTGCCTTTCCACTTAACAGCATATATTCAATATATATTTTTAAAATTAAACTTTTTTTTTGGTAAAATGGCAAAAATTTTTTGCGGACATTGTATAAAATCTATGAAGCTTCCAGCTGTGACCTACATGCCAGAAAATGAAACAAAATAATTGCCATTTGAAGAAAATAGCAATATTTTTAACAGGGTAGTTTTTTTTACTCGGATACTCCATGAAAGACACAGATACAAGTATATACAGGTGAGAACACAGTTTTTTATGGTCAGAGCACAGAGTCAGTCTGCATCTCTAGAGGTTAGAGACCTTCCACAAGGGCCCAACAGCAAAATGGTAATTCAGCCAGCCATGGGATCTGAACCTACAAGCTACTGGCACAGACACCTAACCCAATGTGTGACAAACCACCCACCTAAACTAAACAACACAAGTGACATAAAGTCAAACATTTTCTGTGCAATTTTTCTTGGAGATCCTCCTTAACGAAGTTAAGCTACAATTCAGCAGTACTGCCGTGCTTTGTGTCCATACCGAAACTGCCGAGAGTAACCGAGACAAGCTTACTGGCCAGTGGATTCCAGGTAATTTTGACAACATAACATCAAATGGCACCCAGGAAGCACATCGGCTTGAGAAACCTGGAGAAAGATGAGGGTTTAGTTCACAAATGGATCTGCGCTGGTTTACCAAGCTTGGCTGTCTGTTAAATCCCGCTGATGGCACCGTCTCTCACTGTTTGCACCATATCCTTCTGTTTTACACCTTCTCCACAGTCTCCTTTGAAGGACAGGAGCCCAAAGCCTCTAAATAAGTGATTAGTTTTCCCATTCAGTTTGAATAAATCTGTCTCCGAGGCAGAAATCTAGGAGTATGCAGCTCTAAATGTAAAGTCTCAATTGTCTTATTTTTGAAACCTCATACTCCATCCCCAAATAAATGTGCAACCGTGGATTTAATCAAATACCTTCAAACAAAGGGATGAAAGGCGCCAATTGTATATTTCACAGTAACAGATCATTGCGGAGTGAATAGCCTATAATTAGCCCCATGTCTGATAAAGGTCCCTGCATGGCCAGGTACCTCTGCTGGGGAGGCCACTCTTATGACTAATCCCTGTGTCACCAAAAGCCGGCAGCGATGCAGACAAGAAGCAGGTAATTCAATTACAGCTGCTTCAGTCAGCCCCCTCTCCCTCATTCTCCCGGATCTGTCGTCTTCATCAGATCTGTGGCTCCTTCGTCATGTAAGTGAACCTGGCTGATGGTAGCGCACCTACATTAATACTGATGCTGATTAGACAACAAACCAAAGGCTGTACACAGCTGAATGGAAAGCGACTTCATGATAAGAGATGCATCATATTTAAAATTGCGTTGGACTCCCCACAAAATACAGGGCATTACTGACAATCAGAGGTGGACATTTCGGGTCCAGAAAGTAAAAACCCAAACTAGGATTTTGTTTCAACCAACCAGTTGAGTACAATGTGATTGTGACTCTTTATAGTCAACTGGCTGGTTGAAACAAAATCCTGGTTTGGATTTTTACTTTCTGGACCTGAAATGTCCGCCTCTGCCAGCTTTTAGTAGAATTTTTTTGCCATCAATGGAAAAGACCAGATTTAAGATACCAATTTCGATTTAAATCTACACTATATTATAGCTCACCTATCAGTGAGATGCTTGTGCTTTGACTTTCAAGCCACCCAATGTCATCATCACCACTCGACCATTCCACCATGTAATGGTCCACTGGCAATTGGGGAGGGGCCCACGTGACGTATAATTGGCTGTTTTCGGGAAACGCCCGAAGCTCTTTCACTGGAGGACGGACTGAAATTCATGAAGAACCAAAGCTCAAACACAAAAGCAGAAAAAAATGAACAATAAAAAACACACACCAGTGCCATTTTCAGAACAGGGTAGTAACAGCATAATAGAAGGATGCATACAGAAATACCACTGCGACTAAAAGGCACACTGTACCTTCTCCTATGGCAGATATAGTGATGAAAACTTCTGGAGACGTGCTGTCATTTTTATACACAGCTATGCTGATTCGATACATTTCCCCATCGAGGACCAAAGACGTATTTGAGTCCAGTATATTGAACCAAAGCACAGAGAATTCCCCACTGCGCAGGTTCCTCACAGTCACTTTGTAGCCATCTATATTGCAGGACTGCAGGACTCCCTGAAGGAAAAGCAGCACTGAACAATTACTAAATGTGTGGGAAAAATTAAATCTTTACATACAATTATTCAATTTAACCAAACTCCATTAGACATTAATCTGGTGTGTCATAAGTTGGAATATTAATATAAGAACAAACAAGAATTGGTCCTTAAAAGTCAATTCTTACGTAATTCTGGTTTCATTTGGTTTTTTATTGCCTTTAATCCAAATAAATATTTTTTAACAGCGGAGGAGCCAGTGGGTGGAATGGCACCGCACCCTTTCAAACTGGTCCCACCTCTCGGGTACCCCACCCCTCGCAAAGTACCCCCATTGTGATTGATATCAATCATGGAATAGGAGGACGCCATTCTGCTAGCGCCTGTTTTTGCTATTGACCGTGCGTGCCACCTAAAACAATCTAGGGCCTCCACTATAATGGTATACAGTCGTGGCCACAAATATTAATTTTTACAAAGTCTGCTGCCTCAGTTTTTATGATGGCCAGAAAGTAATGAAGAGTGACCAGATGAATTGCAATTAATTCAAAAGTCATTTTCTCTGAAGAATCCCCTCTCCGGAGGCATGCGGAAAAGATTTGGAGAAGAAAAGGTGAGCACTACCATCAGCCCTGTGTCATGCCAACAGTAAAGCATCCTGAGACCATTCATGTGTGGGGTTGCTTCTCAGGCAAGAAAATGGGCTCACTCACAATTTTGCCTAAGAGCACAGCTATGAATAAAGAATGTTACCAAAACATCCTCCAAGAGCAACTTCTCCCAACCATCCAAGAACAGTTTGGTGATGAACAATGCCTTTTCCAGCATGATGGGGCATCGTGCCATAAGGCAAAGGTGAAAACTAAGTGGCCTGGGGAACAAAACATCAACATTTTGGGTTCAGGGCCAGGAAACTCCCCAGATCTTAATCCCATTGAGAGCTTGTGGTGAGTCCTCAAGAGGTGGGCGGACAAACAAAAACCCACAAATTCTGACAAACTCCAAGCATTGATTATGCAAGAATGCGCTGCCATTATTCAGTTTTTAGGCCAGAAGTTGATTACCAGCATGCCAGGGTGAATTGCAGAGGTCTTGAAAAAGAAGGGCCAGCACTGCTAATATTGACTCTCTGCATAAACCTAATGTAATTGTCAATAAAATCCTTTGACACTTATGAAATGCTTGTTATTATACTTCAGTATACCACAGAAATATCTGACAAAAAATCTACAAACACTGAAGCAGCAAACTTTGCAAAAACCAATAGTTGTATCATTCTCAAAACCTTTGGCCACGACTGTACGCATCATCCAGAAGTTCCTCAGCAATCATTAGATGCTCCATTCACATCCTTCCACATCATCAACAGCTTCCATATTACCTTCCACATCAGCATTACCCTTCTGTATCCTCTCCCATCTGGTGCATCTATTTTCCTCCAAAGGTGGATCTTAACAGCTTTCACTGTAAAAACAGAGAGCCAGAAACCCATCCACCATGAGCAAACCCACCTCAGACCACGGTGGCCCTGCCATCTCTCGCGCTCCGTAAAACCAGCGGTTCTTCTTAGATTTACGCTAAGTGGATTCAACAGGACGCAAAAATAGCTTTCGTACTTCTACCGATTTCATACATCTTTCCCTCCACTCATTGTTGCATTACGTTCAACTTGGGTTTGTGCCATGCAGTCTCCTTACCATCCAGAGGTGAGATAACAGTAACGTTGCGACTCCAATCACTCCAATACTCATCCTCCACCACAGTGTTTGGTGCACAGTGGACTGATATGGTGTAATTAACGCAAGGTCGCTCCACAATGATTTCAGCATCTCCCAGTTCAGCCGACTATTAAATAAACAATCAGATCTCAACATGACATGCAACGAGAGAGAATTCAGATGAGTAAAGCAACTTGCTCAATTAAAAAAAAAAACTAAAACACACATCATTTACAACAATAGGAAAAAATAAAACTCTCCGAAAATGTTACCTTTGATTCTGAAATGTTTTCATACTGGTACAACAGTTCACACTTTATATCTGAATGGGGAACTGATATGTCTTCTTGTACTTGTACTTGCACTTGAAGCTTGTTTAGCAGTGGGTTCACTGTAATATGCGGTGTCCGCATCTTCCCTAGGGTGCAGAAATAAATTAAGCTGCTTTTACTTAGAGCAATGTTTTGACCACAACATTTCAAATTAAATAAATATTATAATGTTAATACTGTAAGGAATTGCTTCTCCATCCATTGCATACATTTTGCAGGGTTTCAATAACAAAAAAGTCAAAAGAATGCAAGATAGCCTTATATAACCAGGTGATGTAATCAAAACACTTGTTTTCCTGTTCGGTCTCTCCATGGCCAGGCTGATATACTGGACACACATCCCTTATTCTGGAAGCTGACTTCTTACACAGGTAGTCAGAAAGGTAGGACACCTGAAAACAATATGAAGTGTCCAACCAAGTTTCCTAACGCAGAACATACTTACATTTGCTCAAGGTATTCATTCTCACAATGTCAGACATCACTGATCCAACTGCATTTTGGGCCTTCACTGTGATGCTGACTTCACCTAGTATTTCAGTATCAAATGTGCATTGATCTGTCTTAGACAGGCAGGGGTTTTTCATTATTCTGAAAAGTAATGCAAAAATTGAACCGGAAAGTGAGCACGTTAAAGCCCAAAGCACGCAACAAGTCTCTATTACCATGAACATGTAGGTACTTTTTGCTCTCTGTATAAAAAAATCCAGTCTTCTGGAATTGAAGTGTAGTATCATCATAAACTTTTCCAAAATGTAAGCATATAAATGAGAAACATCAGAGTGGCATCTGTTCATCTTACCCATTGTGTGTCATGTATACAGTATACTCCGTGCCCGACACTGCGTTGTCGCCACTGTTCCAGTGGCATGTAAATTTTTCAAGGGCAAATAAAATGCAGTATATTTTGGTTGGTTTCACTGGTGGGACTGAAAAAAAGTAAATTGCTTCATACAGTTTTGTAAGTGTGGCAAATATGCATTTTTTTGTGCCATTGACCGATGACAAGCGTTAAATGTTTTATATTTAATTCAGCAATTTAGGGGGAATTTCCCAAGGAGACTGAGAAAAACAACACTCACGTAAGACTGTGATGTTAGTGCCTCCCAAAATGACATCCCTTCCGTCTAGATGCATGTGACATGTCACCATGCCGCTACTCCGAACGGTGACAGCCGACATGGTTGAATTTACAATGTACAAGTCTTTAGCAATCTTCTTATCGTTTAATTTCCAGATTAGTTTGTGTGGACTGTAAAAAGGAACACTGCCACAAAAACTCCCCTGGGGAGAACTGAACATAATTTGGATTTCAGAACCCATCTTAATAACGGGATCTTTTGGGAAAACTCCACAGGTTTCATCTTCAGCTGTTCAGAACAGAAAAGAATTTATGAATGTCACAACAATGATCAATAGGTCCCAACAAAGCATAAAATTACACATTTATAAAATTATAAATTATATAAAATTATACATTTATTCAACAGTATTGAATAAACTGAATACTGAATTGTGAGTCAATAAATATCAAACTTGTGAATCGAGGGAAATTATCTGAACTTACCCTGGCACACCACGATAACAATTAAAAACTGAGAGAACACAAATAGAGACATTCTGCCTTTTGCTTCCCACTGAAAATAAACACAACATATATCATTAAACGTTTGAGTTTTATGTATTGGACTTTTTCATGCCAAATCCAACTGAAGCAGCATATATGCCGCTTTGGCCCCTCCTAATTAATTTTGGTTGATTGAGTCATTAGCAATCAATTAGCTTGATTGAGTTATTAGCTAACTGACAAATGATTACAGTTAAACCGAACAGCTTAGCTGAAGATTTAAATTGTTACACTACACTGCCATTAGGAATAATCTTGTCTTGCAGTCTGAGAAGTAAACATGGACTGCTTTTCAAAACAGTTGATTTACAAATAAGTATTATATCAATATTAAACAATTGCCTCTGTGAAACTATGAGAAGGGTGTGACAGAGCAGCATCAGTAGCAAATACTACTGTATGTAAGAAATTCATCATGAATTTGTAAGCATGGAATAAATTATAATTACAGTCTTACCTGCAGTGGGAGTTCTTGTCAATTACGTGTGATTTGCAAGATTTCCTGATGAAGCACATTCAGATAACTTCGTACCTGTAAAAGAAAATCAGCAGGGGAAAAAAATTTGAAAACCATTTGAAAAGTTGTGTCCCATTACGAAGTAATAAAACGACAGCTTATAAAGGCTGATGTTCTATTGCATTCAGAAATACGCATTAAACCAGCCACACTTTATGACACAAAGTGCTATTTCCACTAACATAAATTTTTAAGAAGCATCAGATAAACCCACACAATGTGTTCTGGGCAGATGTCAGCCAACACCCCCTATCACTCGACAAAGAGAAGTTAATTGTTTGGAATCATCTGGACTCATTTAAGCCCCCCCCGCAACCCCCCACCCCCACCCCGCTCAGT
>JAODJW010000106.1:17611228-17650260 GCA_026777045.1 Hyperopisus bebe | reverse complement strand
ACAGAAAAATTACTTCTAATCCTCAGTAAATGACTAAGTTGCAGGATGAACCGTTCAGCCTTTTTTCCGGACACTCAGAATCAGCAGCCGCTTACCGGTTATCTGTGGCTCAGCAGGTTTAGGCCACTATGCCTGTGATCAGAAGGTTGCTGATTCAAATCCTAGTTTTGACAGAGTGATGTCACCAAGAGGCCTTTACCTCTCAATTTCTCTGGGACTGGCTTGCCCTGCTTTCTCAAAAACTTTACTCTGGGTAAAAAATTGTACAGGCTTGGTGGGGGGTTAGTTAGGACAATTGCAAGGGTCTTAAATAATTTGAAACATAATATGATTAGCCTGGATCGGGGGCCCAATATGACTTACTTTCATTGGGCCCAAAATCTCTAACGACACCCCTGATGGGCTGAATGCTGAAGGCATTCTATGGTATTCTGTTCTATTTTGAAAACACGGTTTATTGACCGATGCGGGGAGTGTCTGTAGGACACTTAACATACATGTTCCCCCCTCCCAACTGTACCCATTCAAATCTACGTGTCTCTCAGCCAGTTCTTCACCCATCAGCCCCAGCTACATGCAGAGATATTACCACTTCATTTTCTCCCAGAAGGTTCTAGAAACGGCCTACTGTACCAGCTTAACGGCCAGGCCCCCTGCACCATGGCGGAGTGCTAACTGGATTACAGATTATTTTTTTTTCAGGCATAACTGATTCTGGAAAATTGGCCATGGTACTCGATAGAAGGCTTTTCCTATCAGCGGCCATCTGTTGGCCACAAATAGATTCGATTACGGCTGGGATTTGCGAGCCATCCAGCGTGAGAATGCTGGCCCCTAATCGCTGCTGCCAGAGCATGTAAGGAAATTATCATTTCATTTTCAGACAGATTTGCTAATTTGCGGCGGCGAGACCGGCGAGAGCAGTGGGACAGGACAAGCTCGGAGCCGCTCTTTGTGTTTCATAGCCCAGACCCCCCCCCCCCCCCCACCATGAAATGCTCTCTGGATCTGCCTGTGCCTCATGAGAGGGGTGGGAAGGCGGGAGGTCGGGTGGGAGTATAACTTTCAGACTTTTTGATAATGAAGCGTCCGCTGAGGTCCCAGGCTGGCCTGACAGACTAGCACAGACTCTCCGGAGGGATGGAGGCTTCCAGAAGCAGACCCGACGCCCTCCCCAACCCAAGCAACACACACCCAGTTGAGCTGTGTTACAGAGTCCAGTCACCAGGGGGTGCCACAGAGCACCTTCAGATTGCTAATCCTGCTACCATCTCTGTCGATCTCAGCCCCGTGAAGCCAATGGTGTCTGATGGTTCACGTGATGCTGGGCTGGCAGTGGAACCAGAACTGAGAGTCTCCAGGCTGGTGGACCCAAGACCTGTGCATTTCAGTCCCCTCAGCGAGCACATTGAGTGGCCTTCTCCGTTCACACCCCCTCCTTGGTTTTTTTTTTTACGACCCTTTCATCCCTCAGACATCCTGGGAGACATACTGGTAGTGCTGACACATGCTGGCATGACAGAAGCCCCTTAAACGTCACAAACCCGCCCAGGAAGTGCCATCTCCAGCAAACAGGCCATCCCTCACCTGTTTATCCAAATATTTCTGTAAATTATCTATTAACTTTGTGCACCTCATGTCTGAAGGCAGGGGTGTAGCTTTGGGTTAAACATTTAGGGAGGTCCAGGGGCATGCATTGGGTGATTTTATTTATTGGGGAGGGTACAAGCCCCCCTGTATTTCATGCCCATGTCTGAAAGGGATTTACAGGGTCACCCCCCTTGTCCTTATGTAAGCATCGCCTCGCCAGCGTCGTCAGCATTCTAATGTGGGAGTAACATTTTTTTTCCTATGGAATCCCCTGCAGCACCCAGCTCCTCGAGCAAGACAGAAGCCAAAGTGGAGCGTTTCAGGGGTAATAACTCACTATTTGGGACCATCTGAAAAATATAAACACATATACTTTCACGCTTTCTGATGACGGGAGCCTAAGTCTGCCTTTTCACATGTCCAGGGTGTTTCGTTCATTTCTGCACGAAGATAAGCAGAGCACAAAATGTACCATTACGAGAGTGATCTGCTCATACTTAAGAGAGACATGTGTTAGGAGAGCACACTGGATGGCTCTGTTCTTCACACGCGCGGAGTTTTCAGCATTGCGGTCGACTTAATTTCTCTAAATCTGGGAACGGAGCTCGAATATAAATGGCCTGTAGTCGAGTAAACAGTGATACTGCAAAACGCTGAATCCGCAGCTGTTTCGCCCTGAAATCTCTGCCCATCTCTTTGATGCGCATCGGTATCCCTGCCCACCGTTGGATGGTAGCTACAAAGAGTCACTCACTAAAACAAAAGTGCCTGGAAAATCTTAATCAAATTCTTTGCTGTAGTCCTAGAGTATGCTCTGAGATGATTGTGTCATGTCGCTTTTTTTCCATCTGGAGTTTTGAGCGCCGACGCAGCCTACGGAGCAAGCTGGAATCCCCTAAGGCTTGCGGCCCTCGTACGTCGTGTTTTTGGATGAAACATCTACTGGGAGATTCGGAGTCCTTACACCGCAAATCATCTCACGCCCGACTGCCCGGGCAAGTATGCAAGGCACGACTCTCGTTTCTCCATGGTATCTCTCTGCTGCAGGCCCCACACTCAAGCTTTCGACTTGGACTGACTGGAAGACCTGGGCTAACTTTGCCAGGACCTCATATCTGAAAGAGCTCCTCAACACTCTTACGTTCTCCACGGGCCATAAGGCAGCCCCTGCCTCCACACACAGAGCGAGGAGGAACTTGACAGCCCATGCATAAAAAAATGTTTTGCGACCTCCGTCCAACAGCGTCAAAAGAAGGATTAAGGGGGTGGGTTATACCTTCAGCCAATAGCATCACATGTGCACTAACACAACAGGAGAAGCCGGATGCTTTCAGAACCCACGTTGTGATGTTCAAGGGCAGATTTTTTTGTTTCTGGGTCCCACTCAAAAAGTCACTTAGGGGTCCCCATGCCCCTAACCCCTCTCACTAAATAAATAGTTATCAAAGTTAAGTCAGAAGATTGTAGCTAGCTAGGTGCGTAGCACATGCTGCTTCAGCATATCCTAAATCAGGAACATGTTTTTTTAATATTTAGTGTGGTGACTGTTTGAGTCCAATAGTGGGGGCCCAAACTCCAGGGGCCCTATGCAAATGCACAATCAGAGTAGTGGTAAACATGGCTGCTGCTGACGGTACAATAGCAGATCCGGCACCCAGCTGACATACACCACTGGCATTATGAGTCCAAATGCACCCTTTGGGTGGGGTGGATGGAGGCGAATCCTTTTCTCCTGGTTCACCACAGGAGCCAGTAACGTGGGCCGCTGACATTTCCGTTTGATTCTTTCAGGATAACTCGACTTTTGCATGGCATATTGCCTCCAATGAAAGGGCCGTTGGATGGTACGACGCGTACTGAGTTTTACAACTGATCAGTGGCACCCCTGGTGGCAGGCTGAAGAGGTGCAACTGCCAAAACGAGAGCAAAAGGTAATTTGGCAAAGTGACGGTCATTCACCGCTTAACCACAAATGAAATGGTAATTCATTAGTCTGACCTGTCCCTATTGCCGCATTGGCCGTCAATATGAAGTGGAGAAAAATATGGTTAGGCAAAGTTTAAAGAAAAAGGGCACCCCCTGTTCAAATTGCCAGTAATGATGCAAATGGGGAATGGTCCCTTTTTTTGCACTCAATCATCAAGCCTGAAATTGCATGGTGTATTCATGTCTCCGGGTAGCGATTGTGCTATTGAGGCACACTGGCTTGCGCGGTGTTAATTTAATTTCCACAAAGCTGCATTTATCTGTCACTGTGCATCAAAGCGGGACAGGGATGACACTGAGTCCACCGAGACGCAGACACCACTCATGGGTGCTGAAGCGTTCCATCCATCCAACTTCCATTACCACTTTTGGCTTGGGGTGTGAATACATCTTTATTACACGTATGGTTTCCAAGCTTGTGGGATTATGTAGAGCAGAGGTTCCCAACCCCCCAGTATTCCACTGAGCCGCAGAAGGCTGGGGGTTGAGGGAGGGGCTGGTGCAAAATCTGTGACACTAACTGGAGATCAGGTGCCCTTCCCTTGATTTCCACAAAGTCAGCAGGGTGACTTGACAGAGCTTGAGATGTGGAGATGAATCTGTCCCTGAATGACTCGCTCCTGATACGAGACCAGACATATGCTGAAAGCCAAAGGGCCCCTTCAAAGGCAAGCAGTGAACTGGATGCTGGATGGTCAGTCTAAGCCTGAGCTATTTAAATCACGGTCCTCAAGGGCCAAGCACTGCTGATTTTCCATCCCTCCTTTACCTGTGAGCCAGGTGTGAAGCCTCTGGCCAATCAGAATCAGTAATTATTACACTAACTACCTGGGATAACTGAAAACACAACCTGGATTTGGAATCGAGGTCCAGATTTGAAGAGCCCAGGTCTAAGCCAGGAACATAGATGGCTCTGCTGGATCACATTATGGGGGCTTTGTTGAAAGACTGGGCAAGGACACCAGTTAACATTTTAAAATGTTTTTAGTTTTAAATCAAATTGTTAAAAGTGGTAGCTGAGCTGCCTGTCAGTCGATATGCTATTTTTAAGAGCAGCTGTTTTCTTGATCTCGGTTTCTCACCCTCAGTTTGCACCCTTGCTGGGGACGCTGCTCCCAGAGACCGAAATAGCAAAGAGGTCTCACCAGACCCAACTGGACGTCCTTGGTCTGCGGCATAGTGTGCGCGTCATGCCCTGTGGACCACTCGCGGCCATGTGACAATCTGTTGACCGCGTGTCGCAATTACAGCGATTCCTGGTGTCAGATGGTACGGGGCAGATGGAGAGAGAGGCAGGCTCTGCTGGGGCGGCTGCTGGCGCTTTGATCTCCCTGTCAGCCTAACCTGGAGGACGCTGTTTTGAAGGGACCAGAGTAGCACTCCTGGACTGCTAAGTGGTACATGGTTGAGAGGGTGGAGGTGGAGGGAGCTTGCATCCGGCCCTTTGAGATTTCCGTACACCTTGCGCTTGGTCAATGATCCACATCTCTGCTTGCTTTTCTGTTTTCTGCCAATTTTGAGGTGTGAAAAAGCACTCCAATAGTCCTAATCAGTGAATCACACACCATTACAGCACAAAAGCTTCTAACCTTAAATAATACACACTCGGGATGCACTGATTTGCCACAGATCAGTTAAGGAACTGAAGGTTCAGCCCAAACAACTCAATTTATTGTCAGTGTCAGTAGCACTAATAGTACTGTCTATTATATGCTTATGGTGGTGTTAAATTAGTAATTGTAATAGCAATTACAATGATAAAGCTTAACTAGGTTAACTGGCATTAAAGGCAAAACCCAAACAACCAGAATTTTGTTAACTGTTAAGCAACATAAGACTAGATAAGTCAAAATTCCTTACCCTAACCCTAAATGTTTTGCATTAACCTTAACCTCTAAACCTTTTGCTTTGACACTAACCCTAACGTTTTCCATCATAATTCACTAATCTCCCTAATCTACATATAAACTTATAAACTTAGAATTTGAATATACCTGTGACCACAACCTGCCTTTCACTTCTGCTTCAGGTGACCGAGAATAAATTTGGATCTTGGTTTGGCATGTTTTTTGATTTTGTTTTTGTTATTAAACTGAAGGCTATCTGTTTCAAGGAGAATTATGGATGACTCACCTTAACCAATAGCAAGGCAGCTTTTAATCATGTGAGAAAAACAGTACTGCAGTTCCGGAGCGTGTGAGGGCAGCTGACGCTGAAGCATATGATCTGGATTTTCCGGGATGGGGCAAAGGTCAGGTTGAATATGAAACTAAATCCAAACAAACCTTATTAACTTGTTCACACTGCACTGTTTATGATCTTTTTAAACAACTGAGCTTCAGTACAGCATGTCTACACATGAGATGTGGATGATGGCCATTATAACACAGGTGGTCCTAAGAGATGGAGATTTCGTGTCATTTACCAAGGAAGCCTGAACATACCTGGCCAGCAGCAAAGAAGCTTTGCCTGTCTGCTAAAGGCCTATGCTGTAAACACTACAGTTCGAACACTGGGGAACTATGGTCACAGGCTATCCAAAGTCAGGGTTCGGTGAGAGTGACTGGGTGATGGAACTGTCTCTTGATGGAGTTCTTCTACTATAAACTACATTTCTGAAATTTAAAGAGTTCTAGATGCGGAATTTATTGCCATTACCTGACAACCACGTCACCTCCTGTCGGACATAAACCATGTCAAGCATGCTGCTGTCATCCAAAATCTAGATTTATATGAGCAAATTTGAAAGGAACTCAGTGTCTTAGTCCGTTGCATAGTGAAATGGACGTTTTGGTAAACGGGCACAATATATCCGCCTCCTGAGTCTGCAGCATTAAACTCAGCCAGGTACACTAAACTCTGCAGGAAAAAGTTTTTCACCCTGGGTGATTGTGAGGAATATAATTGTAACATGAAGGAATGCTTACACAGAAAATTTGACAGAGCCAATTTAACAATCGGCTAAGTTTATGCAAGTCTTGCGGGACTCAAATAAACACAGCGAGTGTTGAATTAGCGCTGCCAGACACGCTGTGTATGATGTGTCTCGTCGGCATGGGAACATGCTCAAGATCTGGGCCAGACCAAGAATCACGTATTGACTGCGCAACACCGTCATCCAGGCACCTCAAAATAATGCCGTAACGGCACAGTCTGTCTGGGGCAATGGCCGACCACTGGCATTAGCAGCGTTTAGCCTGCTGTTGGACACACCAAGGGGACAGACGTTTGTGCAACTGGGGTCCACTTTCAGTTCTCTGACTGTAAGGAAGCCACAGTGGTGGTGCTTAGCATAACTCTAAGATCATATAATCGAGCCCCCCCCCCAAGGCTTACTGCACTAAATATTCAAGAAATGTGTTCCTTATCTAGGAGATGCTGAAGTAGCATGTTTTGCTAATTGGCTAGTTAGCTATGATCTTCCAACTGAACTCCACTAGCTAGTTATTTAGTCAGTTGCAGCCAATCTTATCCGCAAAGGGCCGGTGTGTATGCAGGTTTTTAGGATAACCTTTAGGTCAGCTGTTCAAACCCAGGTGTGAGGACTCTTTTGCCAATCAGTCCTCTAATTAGTAATCGAATTAGGGAGTTGCAGCAGAAACCCGCATATACACCGGCCCATTGCGGATAAGATTGGGCACCCCTGTAGTTTTTGAATCTCCTGAAGGGGACCCTGAAGTGGGACCCAGAAAAAACAAATCTGTCCCTGACCATCATGACATTGGTTCTAAAAGCACCCAGCTTTTTTCAACATTTTGGGGGATGGGGACTTTTTGAGTGGGGCCCCAGACAGAACACACTCTACCCTGGGAGGCTGCACTATATAATACACAATGAAGCCACTGCATGCCCCGCTTACGGGAAAATGATAAGCAGTGAAAACACGCCCATATAATATTGTGTAATATTTTTCAAGTGAGTCGTGAGTCTAAGTAATCTTGTTACACCGACTCCATTAGGGGAAGAAAAAAAAACACCCTTGGTACCTTTTACAGTATATCTGTTACCATAGAAACATATCCTCTGCTGGTATGGTGGTTTAATCTCTATAGACAGACTATTTCTTTTCTTTGCCCTAACGATGACCTTTCTCCCCTCTTCTGTTCTTTTTTTAAGCTCATATTTGAAGGCTGTCTCATTTCCACAGCAACGCATGCCCAATCAGGGACCTGTGGGCTGTAAAAGGCGGAGCTTCAACTGTGTAATCCCAGCTTTGGAATCCCAGCCCCTCATACAAGCTGAGGGAAGCCCCGCCCATTCTGCCAGAACTATAAACAACAGGATGTTTGCCATGCAGCCCCCTCCCCTCCCTCCCGGAGCCCTGAAGCGGCGCTCTGAATCAACGCACAGGCTGCGGTCTGCCGGGAAGGGTTAGTAAAGTAGCCCACATTCATTAACGTTACTCTGATGCTAAAAATCCGGCTGTGAATGTACTTACATTTTTCCAGATCTGATCCATAATTGAAGAGATCCCAGTGGATGAGACCGCCGTATGCCTTTTTCCTTCTGGCATTTTCTTTCTCATTTATGGGGTACAGAGAACAGCACTCGATCTGTGCCACGCTGAGTGACTGGGATAAGCAAGCTTACCGGACAGAGTAAAGGGAGATGTAACAATGTAAACATCTCTCTGCCGGTGTATTCTACTGTAGGAATGTCTAAATAACAAAATGATTAAGCTGAAGTTTATATATAAGATAAATATGTATAACATATATATACGTAGATATATATGCCTAAATATTACACAAACAAATAAAATAAACCACAAACTTTCATATAGTATATATCTGTACACTATATCTACCTCATAAGATATATATATATAGCGAAATATGAGATGAAAAAATAATAAAGCTCATGCTTATGTATACTTTGGCCATAACTTTGGGTTGAGCATGGGGGGGGGTGAGGTCTCAACCCATTTAAGGAGGAACCATAAAGCACTAGCTTATATATGACACACTCACACCCACACGCATATACATTTGTGTGGTCTCCCCATTACCACCTATTACCTTCAGCCACTGTGTGTCAGGGGCTAGGGGTGTGCTAATGTGAATAGGGAGTGCTATTTTGTGGCCATGTTGACAGTGATGAAGCATCACTACCCCCGCCCACCTCCCTGGGGCAGACACAGCATCCCTGTGGCGGTCCAGTATCAAGGTATCCCTGGCATACGCATCAGATCACGGGCGCTACGCTCTGCACGCCTGCGGGCACCATCACTTCATCCTGAGGGGATACGTTGTTCTTCATTCAGGATTTTTCCGGCCGGCATGCATCAGTTAGGTGTATCTTCACCATGGAGCTTCACACCAGGCCTGTCATAGGGGCCGTGAACATGGCACAAGCAGCCAACCGTCACAGATGAACAAGGGCGGATTCATGGATGGGCTATCATACACTGTAGCCCAGCGCCCCACCAAACATCAGGACCCCACCCTGCCACAGGAAAAATTAAACAGTTAGTTAAACCAGTAACACCCGAGTGTCCATGTTGATGTCAGCCTAGGGCCCTCAACTAACTTAATTCACCCCCAGAGAACCACATGTGGGATGAACAGGGATGCACTCTGCCTCTAAGTGGCGCTCTTATACAACTGTGGACCAGCATTGCCCACCCTTGCCCGACGTATCCTTCCACACGACACCCCTGCCCATCTTCCTTCCCCCTCAGATGGTGGGTAATTGAAAAAATAGGGAAAAAACACTTCAAATAAAAAAATCAGAAAATGCCCGAGGGTCGTGAAAGTTATTTCACGGGATTCTTGGGAAGTCAGGTATGTCTGTCAGTTATGTAACATCAGGTCATTAACCTTTCTTTGAGAGGGAGCTTATGGAGAATGTCAGAGAATCACAGAGCAATATTCCTCACTCTGTTCATGAAGGCAAACCGCTTAAGAGGAAATGGGGAAACGTGACCCTACAAGCACCAGGTGCAACCTAGAGCCAGTCAAATGGGCACTGAGCTTACCTGATGCCACTGGCTGATGGCAGCCTTGCATAAGCAGATGTGAATATCTCCCAAAACTCACTCTGTCAAAGCCCATTTTCAAAGTCAACAAATCCAGCAATAAAGATTCAGATCGAACCTGCACCCAGGCCGGTTCTGAATCAGACATTTCAGTACTTATACTTATCAAGCAAAATCAAATTGCAGTGTTCTATCATAGCCGACTTTCAAGCTAAGACAATCCTGAGAGGGTGAAGTGATAATATTAACTATAATCAAAATGTATTCGTGTCATAGACTTGTCAATGACACAGCCTACAGAGACGGGCCTGTTTCCTGTTGGACTATAGAAGGGGATGTGTGCTGGACCTTCCCTGCCTTCCCGAGGTCTTCTCTGCCTTCTCGAGGCCTTCCCTGCCTTCCCGAGGTCTTCCCAAGGCCTTCCCTGCCTTCCCAAGGCCTACCCTGCTTTCCCGAGGCCTTCCTTGCCTTCCCTGCCTTCCCAAGGCCTTCCCTGCTTTCCCGAGGCCATCCTTGCCTTCCCTGCCGTCCCGAGGCCTTCCCTGCCTTCCCGAGGCCTTCCCTGCCTTCTTGAGCCTTGCACCCGCACTCAATCGGCCACCCTGTCCCCACCATACCGGCCCTCAGATCTGCTGGTAATGCCCCACAAGCTCATTATCTTCCATCATTGTACTCAAACTCTTATTTTGCGAACTTATGTAAGAAACAGGTATTATAACCATTTCTTTTCATCTCAGCCTTCTAATTAAGGTTTTGAAAACATTATTGGTCAGTATTTAAAAATAAGTCCCATATTCAAAGGCCATCAGTGGCAGTGTTTACCACTACACAATTGCTTGGGGCCCCTGAAGTTTGGGGCCCCCTGTTCGCCACAAACAGTCACAATACTGGGGGCGGGGGGTGCATCTGAAGGCTATAACCAGGTGCCCATGTGTCTGTGTTGCCATGAAAGCTCTATTGTCTGTCTCCTCTATTATGGCCGAATCACCTTCTCTGCAGCTGAACACCCCGGCTGCTTAAAATTAGCCCACTAATCACGTCGTCTTTCTGAGTAAGCAAACACCCCTTTCAGGGCTGGCTGTGAGCTCTTTAAAATCGCCCTCCTACATGATGAAACACAACAACATGCATCTGCCTCAGAGTATTGCCCCGTCACGAAAAGTGTACGAATTCGAGGAGGTGGGGAAATCCCAGTATCCACAAAGTCCTTCCCGGAGATCCAGCCAGACGCTCTATCTTCCGGTATAAATGACGGAATTTCCGCAGCTGGCGTGGGTGGAGGGAGGAACTGCGCATCTCCAGTTTAAGCTGGAATGATTGCCGGCACCTGACCGTCTGCAGTGACAAGGCTCACGTACTGTAAGGAAACAGAGAGTGCTTAATTTAATCAGATCTATTCTCCAAAGGGACGAGTTGTATCATAAAGACTGAGTCAACTGCAAGCCATTCTGTCTGAACGAAAGGGACAATAAGCCACTTAATCATATCAGCTGGAAAAAAACAACGATAATTATCCATAAGGAAGAAAGGGAGAGACAATGCATAATTCAAACTCGCAGGGAACGTTCTTGTGTTTTTTTTTAATTGGAATAATGACAATTGCTTAGAAACGCTCCCTGTGGAGGAATCTCCGGCAAAGTGCCGTTTTCAGATGTCTGACCAGCAGCAGCCAAGGACAGTAATCGCAGGCACTAGGACTCTCATTGGCCTCACCTGAGCGACCAAACATTTATCAGCAACAAGGTTAAAAAAACTGGGCCAGCAAATTGACGTTGGGTTTTATTTTTTTAATAAAAGCTCTTGTTTTTCTAATAGGCTGTTAAAAGGCCTGTTTACTTAAGTCTATTGTGGTCCTATTTGTCTTCTGTTAAAGGTACATTCCACCCAAAATATCCATTTGGTCTTAAGAAGATGATTTTTTATTCATTCAAAGAAAACCATACTACTGTATCTTCTAAATCACAGGATATGTGTTCCAGTTGTTTTGCAGAGACAGTCACACACTCACTAAGTCATCAGTGTTTCGCTTCATGCCGACACCTGTGACATACATTTACAATCTATATATCCGTCACTTTAAATGTCCCCGTTTGGCTTCCATTTCTTTATGATTCCATGAAGCTGTGAAAAAGTAAAGAAGTCAATTTAAGAAGTGGATGGTACATTCTCAGTGGGAATGGGGAAAACTGCCAAGTTCTGACAACAATCTACACGACAGTGAATTAAACAAAGAAAGACCCATTTTATTACTTCAGCAAAATGAAATATGCAGTATTTAAGTGTACTTCCCTACTGTGATTAATATGATGAATGTGTAGTGAAAGCAGCTGAGTATTTAAGTTAATTGAGTTAAAATAATAAACAAATACAGGCGCACCTTTGGGGTCAATCGCTGCGTGGGGGTGTGCAGTGCCCTCTCTAGTAATCTTACATCACTGGACAGGTTTCTTTACAGTTGTGCAAAGAAAGTAGAGCCTACCCACCATATGTTCTTGTTTCACACTGTATGAAAAGAGGCATTTAAACCTGAAATGTCTGAAAAACAAAGCAAGTTATCATTATTTTTAAATATTACACGTTCCTATATGTGGCTCTTTACCACTGTTGTCAAATTATATCTTAATTTCACACATTCTTTCCAAACCCCAACAATAATTCTGCATGGTTTAAAAATGGCTCGTGCAAACAAGCCTGTAAATATAGTATTTTTCTAATGCGTGTGCATTTCTCAAGATGTATTCATTGAAGTTTGCATTTTTTAAGCTGAGGTGTAAGGGTGCATGCACCTACAACACAAATTTTACAAGCGTAGCGAATCACAGAATCACCACTGCACGCACAGAAAAATGATGAAGACAAAACCAGGAACAATAGTTCTGTATGTATATCGCAATGTTGGAAGTTAGGGACAAAGAGAACTTGGTTCCATTGTATTCAAGGGAAAATTGCTCAAGCGTGTGGAATTACAGACATATCATTTATGTACCTGGTGACCTTTTTAGACCGAGATGAATTAACAGTAAAACTGGTGGGGAAGAGGATGCATTTAATCTCATTTCATTGGAGCAGCTTTAAAAATGGTCAAAACGACGCACTTCCTGAATCGGGGCCTGGAAGGTCAGGTTTAATTAAGCACAGGCAATTCAGTAAATCTTAAGAAGACAAAATAAATATTCTGCCAAAAAAATAACACTATCGGGATTCACCGACAATGCACTGAGCTTTGTTTTAAAATTCATCATTTTCACCTCAGCAGAAGTGCCTACTGCAACTCAGTGTAGTAAATCTGTTAAAACCTCAAAAAGACTGCAATTACCAGCCTCAATAATCATCTCTAAGGGGACAATTATGCAATAAAGCATTCAAAGCAAAAATATATAATTAAGAAACAGTCCCCAAAATTCAGACCCTATGTCTTTGGCCCAAGGTCTCCTTCCTCTTCTCTCCTGCTTCTTGTTACGCCAAGACCATTTTCCCAGCCCTCAACAAAAATAAATGATATGTGATAGAGCAATTATTCAGAAGTGGGCTTTGGCCTGGGAGCCCAAGAGCCATTATTAACCAATCATGTATGTGCAGTAGGCCACCCTGCTTTTGTAAATCTAGGCCTGGGAAGACCTTTGGTATGAAAAAAATAATCACTGTCCCAGTGGGGACCCTACGGAGGGATCCAACAAAGCAGCTATGGTGCACAAAACAGGGGCGGAACATTCCCAAACGTGGGGGGGTGTCGACAAATCTTCTGGTGGATTTTGCAAGGAGGATACAACGTAAAGTTCAGATCAAATGATACATCTATACTTTTCACTAAGTGGAGCTAATGTGCCTAATTCCTGCTCTCCTTAGAGAGGCCCCAGCGATGCAGATGAGTCATTAATGTCAACGGCCCGTTAGTAAGTTCATTAGGTGTGGACCTCCTCGTCGATGAGCTTCCATCTGGAGCCAGATCCGGTCAGGTTAGCACACACAAACAGTCACTGCCAGGGCCCCTGGCTCAGTGGTACCGTAGTACTGCCCAGCAGCATCATTCAAACCACGCATTTGCATGTGGCCTCTGAGATTCAGAGGCCCTCTGTTGGCCACAAGCAGTCACTACACATGGGGAGGGAGGTAGTGGGTGGCCAGAAACAACAAACCAGTCCCTACATTCCAGGTCAGTGCAGCTGTAATACAAAAATGATGCAGGTCTAACACAGCTGCAGTGAATGGGGGGGTTCCTTCAAGAAATCAATAGACTGCAGATCACAAAAAGCACTGCATTGTGATTTACACTTCACTGAAATGTTTTGGATCCATTTGCTTAAAAACAGCACTCCAGTGGTCATTTCAGTTAATCAAATATCTATGCTTTTACAAATAAATGAGTGATATGGACAGAATAAGACAAAACTTTTTGTTCTTTTTTTAAGTCACGACCCCCGAATCAGAAAAGTAATGCTGTCGTTGTTGTCTGGCTACCTGAAATGAGTCTGTCCACAATTAAATCAAGTATTGCCACTTGACACGCAATAAAAAGACTACTGAACAGACTTCTGCTGAGCAACTATGCTTCTTTGATGTCGATTTTAAGATTATATGAATAAAACACATCAAAGGAGGAGGCGGAGACGTGGATATGACTTACCTACCGCCGCCAAGACCTAAAGTGTAAGAAAGATAGCGTAACTCTCTGATTTCAGTGCAGTTGTTACCTGTGGAGGGTATGTATCTGTCCGTTTATCAGGCTAATGAAGTTTAGCTAGCTAGGGTTAGCTGAATTAGTGGCAGAAGGGAAATGAGGACGCCAAAATGAGGGTGACTCAGAAGGAGGCATGATGGAATATATGATGACTTTTAGGGTTCCTGGAGTCAGTGTTACGAATGGCATATCACGTCAGCCACCTGCCACCAGCCAAACACAATCCAAATTCATTATTCTGTGATGCCGGGAATCCATTCTGCTCATCCCTAACGAAGAGGCGCACGAAGATCGGACCTTATCGGCAGAGAGGTCCTGTTAGCGAGGCCTCCTAGTGACAGCTTTAAATGTTCAGGCGTGCAGTTATTAACGCATCCATTACTGAGCGGATACAAAGGGGAGCAGGTGAGATGCACCGTGGTGGAAAACTCGTTATCCGACGGATTTATTGTTTTCTGATTGATCTATTTCAACAAATGTCAGTCTTTCCTCATGGGTAATTGGCATCGCTCTAGGAGTGTGGAGTTTTCCCTCCACTTCCATCTGAGAAAAGGTAATAATCGCACACTACGACTCACTTCAAAGGAAGCCAAGGCTCCAGCTGGTTGCCAAGAAACCTGCTTCAGGTGAGCAGAATGGACCCTGGAATGTCAAAGAGCACCTGGATACAAATTTGCAGGATCCCCCCCCTCCCCACCCCCACCCATGCTGACTGACAGGCATGCGAGTTGAGGACGGAGTTTAACCAGCCACCCTATCCTAATATGAAAACAACATACCTTCTTTTTTCCTGGGTATTCAAAAAATCTGTAACAGGGTCCTGGATTTTTAAGGTGGATGGCATAAGTGTGACCATAGTTAATAAAGTGGGGCCGACCTTATCATTAACCAATGATATCCTTTGAATCAGTGAGTGATGGGGGAGGGGTAATTCAGGGGCTAATCAGCTTTCAGCTGGGGCCAGTGCCCCTGTGGCCCCCCTTTTATTCACCCCTGTCTGTATAAATCTATATTGCAACATCTTCTGTGCAATTCCAACAAATTTCAGCTTGGCTTAATTCTCATTCTGTGCACATGTTAGCATTTACAAATTCCTTCTTCCCTAAAACCCAGTGCCACTATGAGTACACTTTTTCCCAATATCTAACGCACATAACATCAGGAATGTGTGAAGCCTCTCGTGTGACTGTCCCGATCTCACAGATGACCACAATGTCACCTTCTTAGTCGTCCTTGTTGGGTGTTTGTTTCTCACACACATCAGGGAAGTGCAAGGGACTCTCTTCTTGCATGTGCAGAGACATCATCAAATAATAAACACTCTCCGTAGGAGAAGCTGCAGGAGAGCTGTAATCAAATCTAACCTAAATGAGGGCCGGCATGATGGGGAGTTACGCCTCAGGCCTGCGGGGCGGGATCTTTACCTCACGAGCTCGGTACTATTACGTCTTGCTACTGGGTTGACATTTTCATCCAAACTGTTTTACAGTTACAGCCTGGGGTTAATAATGGAGTTTGTATGTACCGCCACTCAAACCCTGCATTTCCCTGAGGTTCCCAAGGTTTGACCACAAACACTTACTACAATGGAGAGCCCCAAAGTGACTTTTTGAACAACAAAGCAGACCCTACTAAGGGAATTACAGTAGGGTCATCTGCAGGGTCTTTGGCAAACTGCCTTAAATTTATGAGCCGGTGTGCTTATCAGCTATGATGTATGCTACCTTTTCCAGCATGTCCATTTTATGGCTATATTGTATTACAGCTGGTCAACGACAGACCCAGATTCAGATGCAGTATAATCTCAAGCCGAGCGATTACCCCCAATCTATCTTTATGTACCTTAGTAAAACTGACAGTATCTAATAATGTTTATGTCACATTGCATAAACTCCTGGCAGACTCACAACTCAAAGGAGACTCTGTCTCTAATGTCTTTATTAGATAACTACCAGTCTAAACGGGCCTGATCCAATATGAGGACCTGCTTAAGATCCCTGTGTTTATCAAAACAATTATCCGCAAATCAATTTCCCACCAATGAACCGTGCACTTCTCTCAAGGTATGGCAGTCCTTAGGCATCACAAACCTACAGCCAATGCTCATTTCACACTGGAAATGCCAGAGCCAAAGATTGCCTGGCCTATTGGTTTGCACTGAAGTCCTCACCAGTATTGTACTTTGAGTACAATTTTAAAATTAGAGGCTTTTACTTGCATCTTCATTGCATTACATAAGAGTTCCTAATTCAACCACATTTAGAATACTGGGAAGATGTTGACTTATATCTTGTGGGAAATCGGAGCAAAAGCATATAGATATTGTCTTGAAAACGTTTTGAAAGCAAAGATGGGTTTCTAACCATGCGAAGCAGCAGCTGTCTTTTTTTGGTTACAGGAATGGTAGCATTTTCAGTCACGTTTCCCTCAAAATGTCATGCTCCTGCATCCCAAAGAATACTGTGAATCTCCCCTTTGCGGCATAAAGCAGGTTTAACATTCAAACATCCCTCGTGTGTTTGGGCAGTCAGTCTCAGGGAAAATTCCTCAGTTTTTTCGGAGAAACATCAGCTCAGCAGCATGGATGATCTCCATGGCAACGCGCAGTTCCATCCATCAAGCGCGCACAATGGCTGATGCCAGCTTCTCCGGCATTCCAACTGACTCGTTCTAATTTCCCCCCCCTCATGTCCCCGCAGACCAGGGCAACAGCCCAACATGCAGATAACAACCACAAACATGACATGCACTCATTTACGTACCGGAAAATGTACTATCACTTACTTTTTACTTCATATCAGCATATAAACATGCAATAAATATACAGTCTGCATTGTGTGACTTTGGACCTTTAATTGGAATGTAACACATGAAAGATACTGGATACTTTTTACTGATTTCAAAATACAGTCAGAGCTTAAATAAATTCAATTAGTATGACCGTATCAGTTTCAAACTATAATGGGGCCAAAAGTCCCATCAGTTGGGCCACATCCCTGAGCCATAAAACAAAGCTGGTCTTCCTTCCGCTCTATGTTTAAGAGACTTCTGCATAATTGAGCAATTGTTTGTTTCACATGTGAGTTTCTTTCACTTCCTACCCTGACGCTTTGAATAATGCCCCCGACCTACAGGTAATTTGACATTAATTATTATGCGGACTCAGCCTTATGTTTTTGCAGAGGCAAATATTTAAGTACAAACTATGTAATATAATTAGCTTCAAACATACAACAAAACAGCAGAATAAACGGCATATTACCTAAATGAATAAAATAATGTAAATATTTAATTTGACATTATGGGGCTGCAACATGATATTGTAGAGCCCCTACAATATAACGGTACACGTAGGCCTACTACTACTGCTGCGATTGCTGCTGCTGCTGCTGCTGCTTATTATTATTATTATTATTATTATTATTATTATTATTATTATTATTCATCGCATCGATCACAGTAGTAGTAAAACGCAATAATATAAAACTTAGCTATCAGTTCAGCATGTGGGAAGTGGAGTTCCTTCGCTTGCTGTCCAAGGTTCTGAAAGAAAACCTGCATTTCCGCAAATACCGAAAAGCAAAGGGAAAAAAATCATTCTAAATATAAATGGCGTCGCAATGATGACTTCCCCCCTAACATCTCACTTTGAACCACGGGTGTTTCAGATCATTAAAACTGCCGGGACATATCTTGAATACTGTAAGTATTTAACAGTAGGCTTATAACAAAAACACTTTTTCAAGAGTGTGTGCAGTGGCCCACTATGCCACAGCTATAAAGTAACTAAAACATTACTTTTGCGCAATGAACTACAGTCTAGCTTTTCACAAGAATGATAATGTCTCGGTGCTAGCTCACCGGAGCATCTACAAATAATAATCACAATAATAGTTATAATAACGCAGTAAGGATAATTCGCCGATACCAAACCGTATTGGTTAAACAGTAGATGTTAAAAATTATATATGGTAACCCGATCCAAGATCGCCCTTTTCATTTTAGGTTTTCCACTTGACTACAAGCTACCGGAGTGCAGATTAGCCAAAAGCACGAGAGCATAAACAGGCAATAAGAAATGGGAGGCGGTAACCGGGCCGGCTACTTCATAATTAAGGCAGCATTATTTAGACAGATGTTCTACGCGTCCGTGATTAACATTATTACTCATCGTCACCACTGTGGATTGAATATTAACTACCGCAAAAAAGTATGTAAAGCCTTTTGCGTGCGAAGGGATCTTTTTTCGGTATAAAGTTTAAATAACTTCAGACGAGCCATTACACCTACTGTAATTTGGACTAAGTAATATATTGCATGATCCGCAATGTTCGTATGAATTCCCTCTTTATAAGGTCTTCTAAAAAAATGAAATGATGCATATTAATATGCGAGTGCGCCAATAAAGAGGCGGCGCCTCTGGGACCTGGGTTCGAGTCTAAGTCATGTATGCGGAGTTTGCAAATTCTCCCCGGGTCGTCATGGGTTTCCTCTGGGTAATCCGGTTTCCCCCCACAGTCCAAAAACATGCTGAGACTAATTGGAGTTACCAAATTGCATGTATGTGTTAGTGACTGATGTGTGATGGTGCCCTGCGATAGGTTGACACCCCATCCTGGGTTGTTCCCCCCCTTATGCCCAAAGGATCTGGACCCCCCCGTGACCCTGAACAGGACAAGCGGTTTTAGAAAATGGATGGTATGACAAAGAATTGTGAGTAAGGTCTGTGAACTTTTGTAATCACTACACTGGCATGTACTGTGTATTAGTTTTGTTTCCTCGTAGTCACGCACCGTGCACGGGCTCCTTCGCATTATAACTTAAACTACAAAGTCAAAGACCTGCAAAGAAAATTCCGGACAAAGTAGCGACTCAGCCATCGTCTCTATTGTCTTGAATTAACATTCATTTTAAGCATTTAACTTCACCCCTTATTACAATAATTGTAGACGTTTTCAAATCCACACGTGCTGTGCGTTATAGTATTCAGATAGAGGCTTGTAATTCCAGCCGCTCAAAGGTTTATTATGGATCTCTTCGCCAGTTAATAATTCATTTGGTTATTTGCCTCTTAAGTGGAAATTAATGGATTGAGTGTGCCGCACGCACCTGCGCCAGTTTAATTAATCTACCAATGACTACTTTGCTGCACGGATTCGGTTAGCAACAGGCTCTGCTAAAGTGCCGGGGCCTCAGGTTTTACTCTCCCCCCATTTCGGTTGGCTTGCGGGGCCTTGCCCCCTCTCTGTCCACTGGTCCCTCTGCGCGTCACCCTGCGTGTCGCTTTGTCCTGGCAGCGGACCGATCCCTTCCTCGCGCGTAAGCCTCGCGCACTCTCCATGGCTTTGGATGAGAGATTTCCAGGTCGCCATGGAGATGGAGGCAGCTCTTATCCAGAGTAGAATAGGTATCACTTCATTAGCAGATAACTCACTGAGCCAGAGCCCGCACCGTTTGCTGTGCATGTTTAATATTACGCTGAAATAACCGTGCTTATCGTCCGTATGCTTCTAAGTAATAGAATGCATTTATTAAACGTGGACTTTCCTCAAACGTCAATTATAGGGCACATATGGCGCTTCGTCCGATATTGGGTTTATTTAAAGGGGTTAATAGGCCTGCATGAATGTAAACCTAAAGTCGGTGTCATCAAACAGATGAGTGTAAAGTCCCCGTAAGTATGAATTGGTCAACTTTTAGAAAAACGAATGGCGAGGTGTTATTGCTATAGGATTTTACTCGCCGGTACAATGAACCAGAACATCAAAAGCTCTTGAAAATACTAAATATATATTGAGCTGAGAAATAATTCTGTGCTCGATGTATAATCAAATACATTAATTTAAGTATCATGAGTCATATGTTATAATGACGACAGTTTTAGCAGTTAGCTGTTGCAAATATGTCTGCAGTGTACCATGTGTATTTTTACGTATTTCCGTTACGGTTTTTAAATATAACTAATTTACTCTGTGTCTTCTATGAGACAATATGTTGTATTACCGCTTTGCAGAAACCAGTTTTGCGTTGCTCCGTTTCTACTACGAGAAACCCGATCTCAATAGTATAATCCGTACAATCCTAATAAAACTGTACACGCAACTATGTCGCTATTATGTAACTGAATCCACTCTTAATACACTTGCGCTCGATCATCCTCGGTATACCTCTGATCTGAAGTGAAGAATTATGCTCAGAATACAGTAGCCTACAATAAAGAAGAGGAGAACAGAACAAATAAACAGTTTTACCTACCAAGTTAATAAGCGCTGCTTTCATTCATTCATGATCCTCGCATTTACAAATTACGCTGGTTTCACGACGGCATACGATTCACACAGGGCGACCTAGGAGAGCTGCTGTTTATTTCTCATTTGTTCTCTACATCTCGTGGAAAAATCCATCTCCTGTCATTCTGTCATGTTCCCTTCTGCTCTGAGCTCGACCAGAGAGGGAAGGGAGAGAGAGAGAGAGAGAGAGAGAGAGAGATACTACGTGGAAAGAAAGAGCGAGGGATGGGAGAGAGAGGAGAGAGCGAGGCGTTTTAAGAGCGCGCCGATTCACATGGTTAAGGGCAGAATTGGTGACGTTCTCCAGGTTAAAACACATTACGGGGAGGTTAATGAAGAGATGCAACCTATAGCCTACTCGGTGGAGGAAAGCAGAAAGCAAGGCAAGCAGCGAGCAATAAACGCAGTCACGTCTACAGCCCGTCATCTCCAAGACAGTTACAGTACGGTCATTTCCGCTTAAAAATCCTCGAGTCGAGGCTGTAAAGAGACATGAAAACACTGCCACATGCTGGAAAAGAAAAAACGATCCTGCTAGTTGAATATTTGCTAAATTCATTATCCCCTTCTGACCTACAGAAGGTATGTGCGCCTCTGTTTTATATCTTGTCTTGCAAAGGGCACTGCTCTTAAAATCAGCTTTGAAAGCCAGCGACCTGTATGAAGTGCGGTGTAAAAGTGTGTGTGTGTATGTGTATATATATATATATATATATATATATATATATATATATATATATACAGTATATGCAAACCATGCAAGCCACGTAAAATCAAAATACGATACTCGCCATAAATAGTCATATTTCGTACGAAGAGATGTTTTGTTCGGAATACCCCCTGAATAGCCAGACCGAGGTAGATGAAGATGGTTTTATAGTAAACATTAACATTTAGAGTAAAGGGTAAGTATAATTCAGCGAAACAGATATAGGACTATGTTGAGTACACTACCATTGCACTAACCTTGGGCTGGGGGCTGTTTCACCGCCGCTCCGTTTTAGATCGACATATAAATCAAACACAACTTCCCTTCGGTACTGGCAAGTTTCATAAAAAACATTTTTTCACTGCTCTTTTAAAGCCACTCAGGGCAGAACCAGACAGACTTGCATCTACGATTGAATCTTTTAATTCAAGATCAATTGCAACATATTAGCAAACTTAACTATGTGTTTTTACTTCCACATAAACAAAGTTCTCAGACATCCTGTAAAATATTTTTTTAACGTTGACCGTGAGATTGATTATTGCTGTACACATCAAAACTACATACCAGATGTCATATGAGCACAGCGGCCATTTACGATACTCAATCAATACATTATCAATATAATGTTCTTTGTAGATAAAAATGAAATTTCAGTTCCCATGTTTGCGTATGACTGTTAAATGAAAATTACCGTTAATCCCGGTTTATCATGATTATTATTCCTTTTCAACTAGGTAGGCCTATCGATGTAAAGTTGCCTTCAATCTCATTATAACTAATTGTTTGTGAGAGCGTCATCAGGGAATTCTAAACATCTGAGATTATTGTTTTTCTCGCCCCGTGATTAAATGTCAACAAATCAGCTTGCTGCAGCCAAAACTGATCTGACTAGGGTATTACTTGCGGATATGACTTTGATTCCTATATTAAGTTTCTTTCCAGATTTGCTTGTAGGAGCGGCTATGCTTTTTATTGAGGGGAATTATCCATTAATCTCGTCTTAAACAAAGAGAAGCCCATATGGTCTTCCACTTGGTTAATATGGTGTTCGGTAAAAACTTGTTTATACATTTTAACTCTTTATTCACCCTCTTAAGACCATTCAAATACAATACACCGTACACGTGCATACTCCTGTAATGATAGACAACACAACGCCCAAAAACAAGCCACTCAAACTAGTGTATACAATGCTTCTTTATGGCTGAACATGGGTTTAAAACGGCATGTCTACCCTCTTACATCTTGCTGGAAATTGCTCCTCTGTCACAGGACTTCCCCTCAGCCGGAATGGTTCATTAGTCACCCCTTATCCGAGCGTGGTCACAAGGCGTGTGTTAGCAGTTAGCGCTTAGGCTGCCGTGCAATCGATACCGCGATTTGGGAGCTGCCGTATGGCCTCCGGTTTGTACTGGCCATCGATCGCTGATCGCCCGGGTGATTAATGCGGCATCAGAAAGGGCATCCCAGTGGTTTGAGAGCGTGTCCTCTCATGTGGAAGAAGAGCGTCCCAAACCGCTATAAGCCTCCGTGAAATGAATGGCGCAGTGAATTGTCTAATCTTGAAAAAATAAGTAAAGAGATGTATGCACAATGATTTAAAGTGAAAATCTCAAGCGTTAAAAACGTTAGTCGCCTATTACTGTTTTGGATTTATGACGTACCGATATGTATAACCATTGATAGACATTATTGATAGATATCCTTCCTCCATTCCGAATATGATTTGTTATTAGACTTATTCTAGTCACTTTGCATTAAAAGTAATAATGCAGTGAAATTAATTATCCGTGTGTGTAGGGGAAATTGGCATTCTTCTATTTATGCAGGGAGGAGTCCAGTCAACACTGTTTCTTGCCTCCTTTAGGGATCCGTAAGGTAGCTGTTAGTAGTGCAAGATCTGCCTCCCTTTTGATTCGTGACGGCGCTGCATAACATGCATAGTGTAAAGAGCGATAACTTTGGCGCAGGAGTTAATTGGCCACGCCCATTAAATCTCTTGGGGGGGTTCCAGAAACACAATGAAAAGCACAAGGAAAGTATGACTACCTTCCCCTAGTGGCCAAAATCAAAATAAGAACTTCTATATCGAGTGTATTAAAAGGCCATTAAGACTGGCAGAGGTAACGTAAAGCACAGTTAAGGTTGGTCAATATGCAATGTGCTGTCGACAAGGCAGTTAAACAGTACTGTGTCAGACAGCTCAGAAAGGCAAACCAATAAACAAATCCTGAATAAGATGTACACATAAATCGCCTATAAAGATATTCCCGTGATCATGATGTAATAAAAATCATCCCTTGCGACTTTTTCCCCTTCAGTGATTACTCAGTCATTCCCTGATAAGTCATTAAAGACTGCGCTGCTTTTCTGCTCAAAGTAACTCTCTGGTGCACTGAATCCTATTGCTAACAACACAAATCCTTCCCCATCTTTTGTTGGGTGATTTAGGAGGAGTTCCTGTTTTGTACAAGCGACTCTCAAAGCTCCCTTACATACATTTGTATCTGTCATGGCTCTTCTGTATGCTTATTCAGTCTCTATCAGTGTCTATTCTCAGCCCCCTTGGGGAATGGATCACCGTCACTTTAAATAGAGCCCTAATTTCAAATGACAGTCGACATTATGTGTTTTTCACTGCCTGTGGGGATCAGCCCATCCGCAGCCCTGTTTGACAGGAATATCAGAGGAAAGCAGTGCTGGGGGCCGACAGGGAGTTTATTAGGCGAGAGGTGTGCTCTGGGGTCTTCCTTGGCCTGCTGCTGGAAAAGATCAACATCTGTCTCTGAGGAGCAAGAGCCTGACCAATCAGATTACAGTCTGCTGGTCAGGTGACATCCAGGCTGGAGGGCACAGCGGATGCAGCAGATCCCACTGAAAGTTGAACATTTTTCGATGTGGAAGCAAGAAATGAATGATCGTGTCCAGGGCCAGTGAATGTTGGAAGCATTTTCGGTATTTTTTGAGGTACGGTTTCTTTGTCCCTCCCTCATAATGATGAAAATTTCTTTTGCCATTTGCACAACTGCATAACATATATTTTATTATTCTCCTGCGAGACACTCATATGGAGCAGAGAGTGAGGCCTGGGGTCAGACATTCATCCACCACCCTGGGGCAGTTTTCACAGTCAAAGGCTTCGCTCAAGGGCCCAACAGTGATACGGTCACTTAGCTCAAGAACTGAAGTTTGTTCGGCTCCACTGGTGTGTCTGAAGATACATAAACAATAAGAAAGGCACTCATTCTCTCCGCAGTCATCCTTTAATTGCGCTTTAAATAGCTGCAGATCCTGTCCGTGGCCTGCTTCTTTCAATTAGACAAACATTTTAAAGGCCTGCACAGCGCCATTATGGTTATTGATCGTGGCAGAGGCAAACCATTGACTCGTTGCTCACAGGAAGCAATCCATTTTGCTGGAATAATGTGTGTTGTCATCGCTGTATGTTTACAGTAAACTAAGCAGAGAATCCCCTCAAAGACAGTGTGAGACTGCAGTTATGTTTTAATGAGTTCATTACAAGTTGATTGTCGTAACCAGATTGAAGGACTGAATGACCTCATAATTCATCTTGTTCTTCTTAATCAAACTACAAAACAAGCCTACAAAAAAGAAAAAAAGAGCGTCATGAGTCATCAGACCACTGTCCCGTGTCAGTCCGTGAATGCGACATAAAAAAATCCAAAGTTGTTAGTATAATAGATATGAAGATTTGGTTGTAATGGCAGCTCCTTGTAAAAAAGAGCCTTTTTTCAAAGGTCATACTTAATAACAATAATGCACACTTGTGGGAATGAGTGCTTGGGAAAAGTTTCCCGCTCCTACCCGCACTGACCTTCACTGGGTTTCTTTTGCATTTGTGAATGGGCATATATCTTGCTTGTGCTGTTTCTGAAATCCACTGTATGCATGCTTTCCCTCATGCACACCCATACATGCAGGCCTGCCAGAGCTCCTTGCATTGAAGGAGGGAAGGCAGGACAAAGGAGTTCCTTGTCAGGGCAGAGTCACTGTGCCTGGACACAGGGCTGGGTGCATACAGCCGCAGAGGCTTCACAGCCAGAATAAAGCTTCTGCCATTTTTGTATACCAGTAAGGGAGGGGGTTGTCTTAGCGGGGGTTGAGGTCAAAGTGTGTGATCAGTGGCATGCATACATCAGAGGCAACCCAGCTTTTACAGGCTTCTGAGGAGACACCTGCAGAGGGGACCTCTCAGCTGGGCCAAACCACACGGGGGGGGGCTTGTGTGTGGGAGGTAGCAAGGACACAGTCCAAGCTGCTGTGTGGAGAGAGAACCAGTCAGCCAATGCGTGTCTCCCTTTAAGGTCTGCTCACAGGGTGAGGTGCCTGAAGGCCAATCCGAGTGGAAGATTTTCAGTTACTGCTGAAGAGGCAAAAATTGCCTTAATTTTTTTGTGAGGCATTACTTTCCATGTTAACATGAAAACAGCTGATGACATGGTTATGCAAATGATTTTGCACCTCTGGCTTTTTAAAAAATCTTCTCATCGAATTCCCAGGCAGCTGAGATACTATATTGTTATTTAAATATTTCTAGTAAAACCTGGCATATTTCATTTAAAATTAAGAAAAGTGCACAGTATTACGACGACTGAAACTTTCCACGAAAATATTTGGCATACGAAATAAACGTTCCTGATCATTTTCCCCGTTGCGTGCCTGTTGTCACAGCGTAATCTGATTGGCTGGATGCATCATGCGCCGCGATCTGAATGCCAGATTTGACGAATTAAAATGCCGCGAGGGTAATGCGGCGTGTCATTCTGAGTTCGGCGGCGGCGTTAACGTGAACTATTGCGGTTTATCACGGGTGAACACACGCGACCCCCAGCCCCTGAAACGAGAACCCTCAATTTAAACGCCGCGTCACGTGACACTCCTTTCGTTCGTCTTTTTACCCTGTATCTTGCGCTCCCCCATGCCGCGGAACCAGGTATCTCCTAGACGCGGCTGCCGTTCGACGCGACTCCCGGCAGACCGTGTCGTGTTCCCGCCGCCCAGTGCTCACCAGTGCATGATGGGATGCTCTTCGGCCGCCAGGACGGGGAGGCCACTTATCGTGTGAAGACAAAACGGGAGGTAGATTCGATTCTCTCCCTTCGCTGCATGGCAGACCGCAATCCTATTTATATTTACACTGTCCTCTGTGGCATCGTATATATTATTTTGCTTCATTATGCTACAGACATAACAATAATTTATTTACTTTTCTCATAGTCTAAATCACTCTGACATGTTTTCCCTGTTAATATTTATTCTTAGGTCAATCTCTGTATTACTAAGTTTACTTTTCTTACACTTGACGTCACTTTCGCACGTTTTCCATCTTTATGTCTGTCCTTAGGTCACTGTATTATTAAGAATATTCTGTGATTACGTATCACGTAACACTCACAGTAAGTAATCTCAAACGAAAACCTGTATACCTGTGTCTAAATGCGAGAATTGAGTTGTTTTTTCTATATTCAGTTACTCTCTTTTCTTATCTATATAAAAACCTGTTTAGTGTCGTGATTAGTTAAATGTGATGGTTTGGGGGCAGGTTTCTCAGTTTGCTGTTAATATGTGTTCATGGGTGGGATAAGTGTTGCATATAATTCATTAATTACAATAAAGATGTCATCTTAGTGTCACCCACCTGGGGGAAAGACACTCTCTCGATTTCCAGTACCTGGCAGGTGCCCTTCCTGGACTTTTTTTGGAAACATCCTAGGACTCATCTGACAGACTGGAGCTACATCACAGGCTTTGTACATACATCTGGCCTTCAAACAAAAGTGTCTACAGAGACGGAGTAAGTGTGAGAGAGAGGGAATCTGCCATCCCATGCCAACATGTAAAGCAGGAGCTGGAGGCCAGTTTGCAGAGTGCATTAATCGCCACACGCTGAGCTCACCAGCATGAAGACTGACTGCTGAAAATAAGTCAAAGGATAGTAAATGGCCTATTTATCAGGACGCTGTCATTTCCTTGGGTCGTCTGGGCATTATTTACTTTGGGGCTGACAGAAAGCTTGGGCATGGGCATGAATTTAAAATGTGTGCATTTTATGAAGGTCCAGGAAATATAAAGGTAAATGGACGGCTGGAGAGAAGTTCCAGAAGAGTCATGCAGCAGCAGCCAGGGGAGACTCAAAGAAAGGCTTTTGATCAAAATCACATCTCTGTTAAGATTTTTTTTTTGTTTCCTGGTTTTCACTCAATCAGTTGTTTTTAATTAGATTTGGCTCAACCATGCCCTTCCGGCTCCAAACATCCAGCAGGAAGCGTTGTGCAGGGTGTCCACTTCACCCACAACATCCCTGCCAAGACCATTTCTTTCTTTACGCATTGCAAGTCACATGATATGGAGGATCCAGATCTGATTGGCTGAGCTGAACAACTGGCAAGTTGGAAGTGCCCCACCGCTCTGTAACAGCCAATTAAGCAGCAGTCAGCTGAGACCCTCTGGCTGACATTAACGGCTGGGTAGCTCCAATTACACATCCCCTGCTGTGGTACCTCCGGTCATGCTCACCGCGATGACTTTAGAGAAAGAGAAGTGAGTCGGCATGATGCAGCATGCAGGATAAGCAGAAGAGTGGGTATGGAATGCCGTGCTGTACCACTGCTCTGATTATCCCAGTCCCACTCCAATGATAAGAACTGTGCTACATTGCTAAACAGGAATCTGGGAAGGATTGGGGAGATGCTATGGCCAGGGGCAGGAACCGGAAAGCCAGTCAGTTTAATGCACTGAAGGTTCTGTGAAGAGGACTGTCAAATCTCAAGCACTGACTGTACTGTCCTAAGAACTCCGTAGTTCATCGATGCTTTCAGATGGGTTTACGCAGCTCCAGTCGATGTTGAAACATAGCGATGGCCTCTCCATGACGAGAGTGCTCTTAAAAAGGCGGTCGCCAGCCTCAGCTCCTGGCGTCTCTCCTCCCTGCATCTGGCCATGCACTGTCGCCATCTGGTTTATGCCAGGATAGTAGGGGGTGGCGGTATACGAGGCCTGGCCTGGGGGCCGTGTGGGTGGCCCCATGCCCAGACTACCACAAGGGGAGCGACTGCCGGGTGGGGGGGGGGGGCGAATTCAACACCATCCCAAGTTCTGTGCTGCTGGCCAGTCAAGGCCATCCCGGGTGCTCTGGTGAATTCGTCTTCCACAACCATCATGGTGCAAAAGAGAATGTTGAGCAGACCCAAATTCTGAATGGGGGAGGGGCAGGTCTGGTGGTGGTGTTTTGCTGGTACAGTAACATAGATTGTCTGTCTGACTGGTAATGGCAATCTCATTAGAGCGTATTACTTCCAAATCAAATGTAATCTCCCTCTCACTTGAAGTGGATGGATTCTCCTGAAGTGCCGTTAATGTGCGACGCTATGAGACCCAGTCCCTTTATTTGAAAAATTAAAAAGGGAAAATGCAGAGTCACCTACATTCTACATGATCAAATGAACACGCACCGGCATTTTTTAACATGGTGCCCATCGCACAATTTTTATGTACTAATGTGATGTTTAGTTTTTATGTGTATAGAGGATTATGGGTAAATATGATCAGTAGAGAAACAGCAAAGGTGTAATGATGGATGAGCATTTTTGAATGTTTTTTTTTCATTGCCTTTTTCTGACAATGGTCGTCATGCTTGTACTATTCCATCTTTAACGTAACCAAGACCAACAGAAGGAATTGGATATGGACCATGTGACAGTTGTTGGAACAACTCCACCCAGTGCTTAATTAAAAATGGATTAAAGTTGAACAAAATAAAACCAGCATGATGATGCAGTGCTATAGATTCATGCAGTTCTGTTGCAGTGTGGCAGCCTTTTGATTTCTTCCGCCAGTAATCTCGTCTCTGCTAATATAGGTTGAAGATCATGAAAATAATCTTGTCGTTTACGTGGATGTCACGTTTATCCCCAGTCACATGACCGGCCATGCAAGGATTTCTTTTCTTATTTGATCTTATAGTGTTTGCATATGGAGATGTTTCGTAAATTGTTTCCTTTTACAGACGATTATGTTTAAAGCTTAGTTGCGTGAAACGATTGCACTGTGCTTGCTGATACAGCTGCTCATTGCTTAACTTTTTATGTGTTTCTGTCTCCTCTTGATTGGAGGATACCTTGGGGAGGCAGAGCTTGAAGCATCAAAATAAAGGTCATATCACTGTATACCAACAGAATTAATTTAACGGTGCCTTCCTTCGATTTGATTAACCAGTAAAACACCGTTTATGTAATGTGATGGCTGTTCCTCATCGCTAATCTCTTTGATGAATGGCTGAGATGTGTGTCATTGGTTCCATGTGATTGTTATGTTGAAAGTGATGTTAAATTATGGTATAAATATTAATGATCCCAGTATTATAGATGTATCAGGCTACATCTGAGGTTGTCAAGCTGCCCAGTGCTAATTTTGGCTTTAAAAGGAACTTGTTGCACTAGATAGTAATTTCTACACCAATCCATTGAGAGAGGGGAGATTTTAACAGATGCCCGACTGAGGCATTGAAAAGTGAAAGCAGGGACGGCCGGTGAGAGAGAATCCATTTGCACTCAATTTGGGGATCGGAACAGAATAAATGAAAGGAAAACAATCAAATTGTTTGATGCTTGCTATTGGGTACAGACCATTCTAATGTGTATCAAGTTGGGTATCCAAGAGGGAATACTTTTGCCCCTGAATCATGACAATCTTAAGTGTTATTACAAATGGTGGTACACTCTTTCTAAGAAGGAGCATAACTCTGAGGGGAGCTTTAGTCTGAAATCCTTAGCAATTATAAATAGCTGACACAGACTACATCTGTTTGTTGTGCACCGGAATCCGGTGTCCTCTTTGACGGGCCATTCTAAACAAAGCATGTCCTTGTCTATTTCAGTGACTGCCATAAACTTTCCCGAGCTTACCATAAAGTACTCTGCCTTCCCAGGGCTGCGAATCACCTGTGTCCCTCAGCAGTTAGTTGGCATTCCTACATAATGTGGTGTGCGATGCATAACTTCAGTGGCACGCTTGCAGTCTTACGTCTTTTTGCATGTATACAGTTAGGTATGGTTTGAGGTCTTGAATGTACTGCATATCTATGGGGTTCACACAAGGGTTTTATTAAAAACAAAAAAACACATTTTGGTATTTTTCTGCACATCCACTCAACACAATGAGTTAGGTGTTCAAACCCTTTGCTGACTAGACATGAAGTCATGGAAATGCTTGACCTTTGCTGAAGCCTCTGGACCTTGTTTACTTGAGAAAACATTCATAGGACTGCAACACTGTATGATTTCAGAGGAAGGCGGGCTGTCTTATGCCAGGGAGAGAGGATCATTATGGCTCTTTGGGCTCCCCTCTGGCCCTTCTCATGCCTCCTCAGGGTTAGGGGAGAGTTGAGTCAGCCTTGGTGTTGTTTACATCACTGGCTACCTTTCTCCCACCTGTGCGATGACATGGAAAGGTCGCATCACAGACTTTTGATATGACTGTCACAGAGGGACATTTTTCCGGCCAGCCGGTCGTGCAAACAATGCTCTACTCAACATGGCTTACGTCACTCAGTGAAATCTGTCAGCAAGGTTGCTGTCAGGTTGATAGGGTCTCTTGTAAGAGGTTATCAGAGACATTTTTATACTAACTGAAAAAAATTACAGGAAACTGTCAGGATTTGTAAACTGTGTTCCCATACTCACTGTTACGTATCGAGTTAAAATTTTTTTTTAAACAATTTTAAAAGTGTGAAAAGAATTGTGAAGAACTGCAAAATTCATGCTTAGATCTTTTATGAGAGGTGAGTTCAAAGTCATTTTTGCAGAGAAATTGCCTGATTAGTCGCTAACGAGGTCATAACGAGGCCTGTTACAGCAAACGAATACATGCACAGGAATGAATATGAACATCACTGGCATATATGGCAATAATTACAAAATGTGTAGCTTCTGTATATAAAAACCGAGAGATTCCAGACAGGATGATTTAGGGCAAAGGCCCCAGACATGATTGCAGGACCAAATCATCAGTGTTCCAAATATGAATATTCACACTGATTGGCCCTTTGAAGAGCAGTGGTGGCTTGATGGTTAGGGAAGCGCACTTGTAATCGAAAGATTGCAGGTTCGAATTCCCGACCAACAAGACACCACTGAGGTACCCTGAGCAAGGTACTGCTCCCCGGGTGCTGAATTAGCTGCCCCCTGCTATGTCACAAAAGTGACATATGGGTTAAAAGCAGAGGACATATTTTGTTGTGCACTGTGTGCTGTGGTATGTCAACAATGAGAAATAATCACTTAAAAAAAAAAAAAAAAAAAAAAAAGAAGACTGTAGCATCCCCATACATCTATACAGAATAACCAAGGAGACTCACAGTGCATGTGATGTCTTATGCAAAGCTTAGGAAAAAGTGTGAATGTGTTCTCTGGTGGTTTGTACTTGACATGTCCAGTTGACCTTGTGCAGTTAGCATGCCCAGAGTAGGTGGGTAGCCAGTTGGCCTGGGACCCCAAGAGGTCCCTCCCCTGTCCCCAAACAGGTTTTTGTTCCTTTACTCCAATGTCTTCTGCCTTTTTTGCACCATGTGCTGTATGTCTTTGTGAGTTTATAGTCAGAAGCCACTTTGTTATATACAACTGCTCGTCAACGCAACAGCCTGGTCCTCCAACCAACCAATCATGCGTCTGCAACAGAATACATATGACACACCGATGGGGTCAAGAGGTACAGTTACCATTTGGCTAAGCATTAGAGCGGCTAAGACATCTGATCTAAGTGACTCTGAATGTGGTGTGATTGTTGCTGCCAGACGCGGTGGTTCCAGCATTTCAGGAACACTCGTCCTCCGGGGATTAACATGCACGACACCGTCTGGAGTTTACAGAGAACAAGAAAACACCCAGTCAGCAGTAGTTCTCTTGCTGAAAATGCCTTGTTAATGAAAGCAGTCAGAGGAGGGTGCCCAGACTTGGTAAAGATAGCAGGAAGTCAACAAGTACAACAGATGAGGACAACAGCGGTGTGGAGAAAGGCTAAGCATTAGAGCGGCTAAGACATCTGATCCAACACTGATCAAAAGACAGCTTTTCGACCTTTGAAGTGATTCTGGAGGCAAACATGGGTAGTAGCCTGTATTAGCTGGATATATGTAACAATGTGACCCCTGAGTATATATGTAAAGTGCAGTGGGGTCATGGGGACAGGTCATTTATAAAAAAAAAAATACATTTAATCCAATATTAGCTGGCGCTGTTGTCTGAGTTTCATCCATTCCTTCCTGATTTCCACTCGTATTAGACGTACAGTTATGCGAATCTGCATCTCTAATTTGCTCATAGTGTATCAGCATTTGCTTACATTTGCCCTGTGATGGACTGGCATCCTATTCAAACTGCACCTATGCCCGTGCCCTGTGATCTGTGGGACAAGGTCTAGGGTCCCCGCAAACGTATTCAAGATAAATAGTTGGAAGATGAATAAATACATAGTCAAAGATTAACACTATGACCTTGTTTGCTTGTATTGGGTTAGTAACTACATTTAAAAACATGAAAATCTAAGGAACTTTTAAATGCATAATGGAAACACCAACTGCCATTCACTGGCAGCCACGGGAAAATGACTGCCCATCAAACACATCGCAGACTCGCATTCTCTGCTCAAGGGCTCCATCAAGTTAATGAGTCTGTCTTAAACACCAAAAACAAAACAAAAATCATTTTGTGGCCCCTTAGAAGACTATTTGTGAGGTGGGACCCACTGCTGTCATCAAACTTGGCAAATCTGACATCATGGCTGTGCTTGGCAAGTTGAACCCCTACTGCAGTGATTATTAAAGAGCTCAGGGGGTGGGGAGGAGGAGGCTGGGGTTAAGGCATACCGTAGGCACACCCCTCCTTACAGACAAAATACAGAACCTGGACCCGGAGCAGCCGGTTGAAAGGAGAAGCGAAGAAGCAATTATTTATCGTGGAAGGAGGCCACGCACACGTTCACACACAGAGGAGTAGGACTCCTATCAAAGTGGCTGATTGCAGTAATACAATGGAAAATCTGCCATTGTCCCCGAAACAAAAAATATCCCCCAGCTGCTGTTTGAAGTGGGGACTGAGGAGAGAAATATTCAATGAACCATGACCCCGTACTGCGAGCTGGCAGGCCAGGCGGCTGCTGCCTTCCTTTTCATCTACAGGGCCAACAAACAAGACGCATCCTAAAGGCTGGTGCACCTCTGAAGGTGACATGCTGCAGCTGGTGCAGAACCTCTTGGATGGATGTATGGATGAAAATATGATCAATTAGAAAAGGAAGAGTACCTCAATTTGAAATGTTAATGATGGAAATCAGTGACTCACCAGACGACTGACGTTCATACTGGTAACATTCTAGCTCTAACTTTCAGCCTTTTAGTTATACAGTTAATTAGTGGAAGCTTTTATCCGGCATCCGATTGACATTGGGGAGTCAACTGGAGCAATAAGGGTTAAGGGCCTTGCTCAAGGGCACAAGCCACACTGCCTACTATCCTGAACCAGCAACCTTCAAAATATTAACCCAGTGAGCCATTATATGGGGGGGGGGGCTGTTGGTTAAAAGGGAACTGGAAAGAGCCAGAAAAATCACAAGCATTAAAGTGGCAGAGAGGCTTGTGTTTGCTGTGACTGTGGCTCTGTTAAGGGAGATGCCCTTCCCCCCATGGTCTCTGAAATGGCTCCTCGGGGCAGCGCTCCTTCCAGCCCAGTCGCCCATATCCCCCCCCTCCTCTGTCACTACTCTCCCATCAACGTCTGGGCATATGGACCCTGACTTCTGTTGTTCAAAGACCCCCAGATAATGTCATCTACAACCCCCCTCCCCCCATACGTAGTCAGAAGTATAGATGAGTCTATGTTTTAGAATTGAAGCACCATACTATAAACATATACCAGGTAGATGGGGTCGGGTCTCCTTGCATATGGACTGGGGGGTGTGTAAAGTGGTTCAGGGAGGGGGTTAAGACTGTCAGGAGGAACCATCCATTTTATCAGGAAGAAGTCAGTAATGTCACCACCTGGAAAAGAAAATAGGTGAGGGGAATTATAGGGCCATTACAGTGTTACAGCCTGGGGCGATCACTGCAAGGCTGCAATCACACAGGTGCTCAAAGATGGAGCTCCCAAAAGGGCTGAAATACAACTGGGCTGGTCATAGTTCTGCTCCCTGCAGAAAACAACAGGCTGATTTGTACTTTTAAACTCTGCTCCTTTGTGTTCCGGCAAGGTCAGTGATGTCACCCAGGAAGCTGGTTACTGCGGCAACTGGGCAGAATTACCCTTTCATCAAGTTCCGGGTTTTTTGTAATATACAGGCTGCCTGAGGGTATGTACTATGCCATGTAAGGCGTTATATATACACAGTATGAGCCCGCCCTGATATTAGGGTTGAATGTGTGAGGGGAGGGGCACAGGACCACGTGGGAGTGTGTGTGGCCCCCACTGCTGCCTTGCATTCTCATGGGAAAGGAGAGGGAGCAGATGGCACGCTTGTCTCCCAGGGCACCGCACGCTTTCGGCCATCCTGGCCAGCCGTGGGGCCTCTCCGAGCAGCTCCTAAAGTTGCGGGATCCCGTCCTGCTGGTTCGGCTCAGCCACGACCCCTCAGTGGAGGGCAGAATGGCGGGCAGGAATGAGGCAGACAGATATCTGTGACACAACAGGGAGGGATGATAGGGAGTGAAAAGGCGATGATTAGGGGCACTGTAGAGCAGAGCCGACTTGTTGGACGTGCTGAGGCTGTTAATTGTGTGGCTCTGCAGGTTAAGACTCAGAGGGTTGCCGGCTCAAATCCCGCAGTTGGCATGATGATGTCACCATTAGGCCCTTAACCCCCAACTGCTCTAGGGAACGGCTTTCTCATTTGTCGCTTTGGGAATAACAGTCTGCTAAATAAATAAATGTTATTGTACTCCTGTGGTCTTTCTCCTGCAGACTACTCCTTTACTTGGACAATGCATGATCTCCAAAAGCACAAAATACCCACTGGGCCATAAAAACAAAGCACCACCCCTATGAACAGAGCACGTCAGCTGATTGGCCCCCACCCAGCATGCTGGTAAACAGTGGGTGCTAAGCCAGGGCGGAGGTGTCTCCATCCACGCGTATTCATTTCCTTCGTTGGAAGTCGCAGTAAGACAGTGGGGATCAGTAGCCTCCAGAATCCCCCGTGGGTGGGAGGCTGTGACTCAGACCACCCTGTCCTCTCCACCACGAACCACAATCAATGGGCAGCCCACTGGGTGCGAGGAAGAGGGCCCCGTTTCCCCACTGCAGTAGGCATGGCAGGGCTGGTTCCTCTCTGCCCCAATCATACACCAATCGATGCCAGCGCTATATTTAGGATTCTGCTCTCGCAAACACCCCAGAGCCCCCTGCGAATAGAACCCTGGCAACGGGATGGGGTACGAGGCTGTAATTAACAGAATGTGCATCTTCTCCAAGAAACCCCCTCCCCCGCCCATATTGCCCAGACGCAAAAAAACAGGTCACTGCTGTGCACAGGGCATTTTTTTCATCTCATTAAGGAGCAGAGAAAGATAACAGGTTAAATATATGTGTAAGGTCAATGTCAAGGTCAGAGATGGGCTGTATTTCAACTAAATGTTTAGTAATTACTTAGGAGAATTTTGTTGTTGGTATTTTGCTGGACATAAAAAATAGATTTAATTTGTAACAAAATACTTTGACCGATTGTATTTTATGCATTTAAAGACTTAAATATATAATTTTATTTCATTTTAAGAACTTTCATCACCAGGTTTACAGACTAGGACATATTGCCTAAAATATCAGAATTTGCTCATTGAATGTCATTATAGGACAGAAAAATAGAGCAATTTGCAGACATCAGTGCTGTGCTCTAGTACCAGTGAATTAGCTTGCTGGCCTGCTAGTGGCATTCTAGTTTCTTTCAACAGTCATGTTCAGGCAGTGGTATATTGTGGTTTTTCATATATGCAAGACTTCATTAGTGATAAATCAACCTTGTATATCTAAAAAAGTTTCATCTTTGAGTTTGCACATGTTCAGCCCTCTACTGTGAGACAAAGCGGGAAATTCACGCTTTATGATAATTAATTTAAAAACGTTGGTGTGCCTTCTTGTGCGTGCACACACACATACACTGGTCCCGCTGTCAGCCACCTCCACTAATTCTGTGGGAAACACTGGGTATAATTTAAGGGTGTAACGGTTCTGAAACCAAGAGTGAAACCGCAATACAAACATTCACAATCTTGTATTGGCTTCCTGGAAGGTGGAATCTCAATATTTCCCCAACCTGCTATAGCAGGTGCAGCATACTGAGCTCTCATCACCAATGTTACAAAAGTCATTTTTTATTTCACAACTAAAGCTATAATAAATGCTATGTAAATCACAAAATGATTATTTTATTTAAAGTTATATATATATAACAGTACGTGTATTTATTTTGTACGTCACCATTTTACATCTATTTTTGTATTTTCAAATTACAAATTAGTTGTAATTTAATTAAATACATTTTGTCAGACCAGTATTTTGTTACTTTTGAGGAGCAAGTAATTGTAAATTGTAACAAGCTACTTTTTGGTGTGTTTGTGCCCATCTCAGGTCATGGTCAATTTTATTTTTATAGCACGTTTTAGATCAAACGAAGTTGTACCATTGTGCTGTAAGAAATAGAAACCAGCAAATAAATTTTAAAAAGCAAATAAACATTAAAAGTTTAGCAAAGAATAAAGAGCAAAGAATAACCTAGGTGAAAATAATGGGATGCACTGACATTTCTTTTAAGGATGTTGTATTTTGTTGTGTTTCAACTGCATGCACAGGGGATGAAGGCATTTGTTTTTATGAGTCTATGAGCTTGTTATGATGTCAGCAAAACACCTGTCAAATCCCCAGCTGGAGTTAAAATTTCATTATCCCTGCTCTCCAGGCCAACACAGTCATGCCGAGGCGTTGAATTTACTCATCATACAAAATTGATCACTCGTTTTCCCACAAGTTCAGCTCCAGGACGTGTTGGGTCACATGTTATGGGGCATCTTCAGGGTGTTTTGGGGGTGTCTGCCCGTGAGCCTATACGGCTGGAGGGCTCGGGTATGAATAATGGATGGTGATGCATGGAGCTGGCAGAAAGGCCCCCATCCTCTGTCAGTGCACCGGGGGAGGCCTGGACTAGGTACCAGCAGGCTATCAAACCACCCCAGTCTCTTCTTGCAGCTGGGGTGACTGAGAGGCTACTCGACGTCCAGAGAGAAAAGCGTGGGCAGAGGCCGCAAGATTCAACTCGCTCAGGCATGAATGCATTTCACACTTTTTGCGAAAAGGGGGGAAAAAAAGTAGGAAAACTCCCAGCCTTTCGACCGCGGCGAGATTGAATTTGCGGATGCAGGAATCCCAGGGCAGTTTGGGTAATCTGGGCCATAATGCATTGCTATGTTTTTCGCAGCTTCGTCCCTTGCCACAGAATAGAGACGTGTAATACCCCGGAAAATTATAAAACCGTTTTTCTTGACACAAGAACACCCCTGTGGTCCAGGGCTTCCACTCCCACATGATGGGATACCGTATTTCCATCCATTGGGACTCCATGTGGGGAAAGTAATTAACTGATTGCTTAGCAACACTGATATTTAAAAAAAAACATTTATTTTCTTAATATTTCATGATAATTTGCTTTTCTTGATATTCTCTTTGTGTACAGTGTACCTTTTCATTTATTTGCACAATGTTTACTTAGAACACATTTGCACTATGTGTACTGTCTTTGCACTTTGTCTGTTTTGCATTATTTTTCTGCACTTTACCTACCTGGCTGCCCTTTACAGAATTTTGCCCTGGGATTAATAAAGTTTATCTCATCTAACTTAAATGTGCCTGATGCATGTGTATGCATGTACAGATATGTACTGTATGAAGAGCCCTCATTCATATTTGGCTACCCCATCCCTGCTGGGGGATCTGAGTTGTTATGGATGTCTTTTCCTAGCCCTGATCAGGTCATTTTTATACCTGACAGATCTGAGAAGTGCCCTGAGGTGGCGCAGGTAGGCAAGGCTGGGTTTGTTGCCTGCATGAATATGTGTTTGGAGAGGAGCAGGAAGCCACAGGAAGCACTGGGATTGCCTGGAAATGGGTAATTCTAGGATTTTTAAAAGGTAGGGGGCTAGAATTCATACAAAGGGGCCAACCATATCATTAGCTAATGATATGCTTTCAATCAGTGAGTGACAGAGGAGGGGCACTCAGGGAGCCAATCACCTCTCAGCTGGGACTCCTGTGGCCCCACCCCTTTATACACCCCTGCCTGGAGACACTGCTTCTATGTGTCTGTCACATGGGTGCGCTGTCCCCGGGGTTCCTTTGAGGGGATCCCGCTCCATTCCTTGGAGGTGCTGCTGCTGCTCTCCCGGATCATGGACCCGGGCATAGGAGGTCACGGCTCTGCCTGTCCGCCGCGCGGGAAGTAAAAATAAACGGGAGCAGCAGGCAGGGTGCCAAGCACAGAAATGGGATCGAGGCACCAAAAATAGAGGCTCCAAGGTATTAGTGACGCCATCGGAGAGGGGAAGCTCGGAAAAAGCCGGGGGGCGCGGATCGGAACCCAGTTTGAGCACCGACGAGTGGCCTGTGACGTGACGCCGAGAACGGCACAGTCGGGGCAACCAGGGGCATACCCATAAAGCTCCGCCTCTCCGATGCAGAAGGGCGTCCCCTACATGACGGAATCCTTTTATTTCCTGCTGTGAAAGATTAAGTAGGACCATCTCCTAGC
>JAODJW010000106.1:17583783-17605028 GCA_026777045.1 Hyperopisus bebe | reverse complement strand
CTCCTACCTGACCGGCCGCCTCCTACCTGACCGGCCACCTCCTCCCTGACCGGCCACCTCCTCCCTGACCAGTAGCCTCCTACCTGACCGGCCGCCTCCTCCCTGACCAGTAGCCTCCTACCTGACCAGCAGCCTCCTACCTGACCGGCCCGTGTGCCGTGTTAATAATTCCTCGAGACAGAGACACCATTGACCTCTACCTGCCAGTGACCCACAATTCTCTAATGGAAACAAGATTTTCACTCTCACATGACGGGGGGCAAACGGACAGCAAAAAGCAGAGAACAGCGAACTGTTATGTATAGTATATCTGTTTCACTGTGGTGACATAGTGGCTTGTCTAGCAAGTAGCACTGCTTTTTGTTGCCTCCAGGGTTGTGGGTTCGAATGCTGCTGTGAGTGTGGCGTTTGCGTATCGCCCCCCCCTCCAGCACCACCTACTAGTGCTTATCCACTCCTTTGCAATATTTGCATTACATTACACTACATAATATATTGCATTGTGTCTGTGTATTCTTATAATTGTACTTGTATTTATTGTCTTACCATAAGCAACTTAATCTGAATTTGTGTTCTGTGCATAATTTGTGTTTCTTTGTGGCCGGATGGATATGCAGAGTGAGATTTCCACTGCTTAGTGTAGCTGACAGAGCATATGACAATAAACTCTCTCGAATGCTAAATCTCTTGGATCTTCTGTGAGTTTCTTCCAGCACATTAATGCCTTCCTACCATCCAAAGATGTGCTGTTGACATAAATTTCTATCTCTAAATTGAATGTATCTGCCCTGCAGCAGATTGGCATCCTGGGCTGGGTGTGCCCCTGCCTTGTGCCGTCCTCCCTGTGACCTTGTACTGCATAAAATGTATAGGACAGCATTTCCCAACCTGGCCCTCGGGGACCCACAGACAGTCCATGTTTTTGCTCCAGTAGGGAGCTGGGAGGGAGTCAAAATGTGGACTGACTGTTGGGTCCCTGAGGACTGGATTAGGAAACACTGGTACAGGAGATGGATAGACTGATTACTTTGGTGTTCTTTTGTGCCTGTGTTCTTGGGACTAAAAAATAAAAGAATTGTTCCCTTTTTTCTGATGCCTATCAGGTTACTATAAAGACACTTGTTTGAAATTCTTAATAAATTGTTAACTTATAGAAGGAATTTAAAGATGTATCTGTTTCTGTTTAAGCTGTGGATCTCAATTTAATTCAGACCTTCAAGGGCAGTATCATAATTAAACAATTCTGAGTGGTCAGAGACAGTGTGAATGTCCACATATTTATGGCATGTTTACGGCGTCACAAGTGGCACAGAGAGAGGAATAGAGTGACCTTTTCTTACCTGGAACTGACCCACACGTCAACAAGTGTAAAGCCAAACATTAACAAATCCGTCAATCTCTCCACACCACACCACCACCCCCATGTGATCATATCTTTGTCTATGCACTACATGTAGAGCCATGGAAAAAATTGAGACCACATGCAACACAAATTTTTGTTGCACTCATTTTTGAACTTATATATATTTATATATAAATTTGCAAATTGCAGCCAGGCACTTCCCTGCTTCTCATTAATGAAGGGCTTCTTCCTTGCTTAATGGAACTTCAGTCCTGCTAGGAGCCTGATACAAACTATCCTAGCAGTGCACTTCACACCTGCACGTAATGTTTCCCATTCCTTTTGAAGGTCACCTGATGTCATCCTCTGATTCATGAGAAACTGTTGGATAAGTTAACAGTCATCTCTGGCATCTCTGGCTTCCGCCTTTTACCTGGCTGGTATCTGGTCATTCCCAGTGTCTCCTGCTTCACCTTAGTCTTGTGTGCTGCTGTCTTACAAATTTTGAACCTGGAAGCAGCCTGGTGCTCAGTGTAGCCTTCTGCCAGCAGAACCAGGATTAAATCAGTATTTAAAAATGTAGATTTGTTTAAAAATATAGAGTGGTCTCTTTTTCTTTCCACTGCTGCATTCTTGTCTGTCCTCTAAGAATTTCTCACAGGGATCAATAAAATTTATCTTAATCTTAAGGATAGAGGTTCGTAGGTCTATCATTGCACTGATTCTACACACGTGACTCAAGAATATGTATATTTAGGAATAGTACATAAATACAGTTGGTGCATGGGCTCTGTCATGGCCTCACACCTCCTGGGTTGCAGGCCTGATTCCCAGCTCTTAGGGTGCTTACATTTTCACCCTGTTTACACAGCTTTCCCCTGGGTACTCCATTTTCCTCCTGTGATCCATAGATCTGTGGTTTAGACACTGGTGTCTGTGAGCTGCCTTTAGCATGTGATTGCGTGTGTGTGCCCCCGTAGAGAGCTGGCACATGCCCCAGGATGTACCCACTGTGTCCTGGGATGTGCTCCAGGGCCCCGCCTGGAAATGACACTGCACAAAAATGCCAGTACTCAGTTCATGCATATATCTGTAATATTAAAATGAGGGAAAATTGTCTTATTTACCTACTGTAAAAAAGAGGGGGAAATATTATTATGATTTTATTATTGAGATTCCCTGCTTGTGGGAAGAACTTTAATAAAATATAAATATTTGTATTCATAAAAAAATGCATACCTGTATATGTTTTTCCTATGAATGGTGTATTTGAACGACTCATTTCTCACATGATCTGCGTCTTCATGTAGGCTTGGCCGGAAAGGTGAGAACTGAAGTAAAGTCGACAGGTAACTGCGACATTGCATTTGGCCATATTGTATTTGGTAATCACTGTTTTCTACTGTGGCGGCATGGAAATCCCACACAATTACAGAGTCCGGCTTGTAAACAAACGCTTGATCTTCACGTCCGTTTTGGTAAAACGCGAGTCAGATTTTATCCGCGAAACATTTGGCTTGCTGATGGGCTGTGTTATTTTTTTCTTTAAGTGGTGATTAGCTTTTACGTGAATGTTTGACAGATACGGAGAGATCAGCGACCACTTTGTTCGGCTATAAATGGAGTTTTATGCAGCTCCTTATTTATGAAGCTTTATATAAGTTTGTGAAACGTGTTGCGCAATATCCCGGGACGAAACAGCAATGCGTTTCATCTCGACACTGAGTAAACAGCGGCTGTAGTAATAGGAAAACATTTGAAAATATCAAACGATAGGTACGATTTTTAACAGGACTTCCTGCGTCTTAGCGAATTAGTCATCCGTGTGCTGATATCAGAGCTGGAAAAGACAATTCATTCAACAACAAACAGTGAAATCCGTTCAGCAAAGGGCATAGCATTTTTTTTTACCAGCGTTACGAGCACATACGATAAAATTGCATTAAGTTTGCTTACTTTATGACTTGATTTGATTAAGAACTTCATATCTTCACATTGCAGTATCAGGAACATAATTTATAGCCTGTAGGCTTAACAGAGAATACACGAATTTAATTAATAAGAATGCCCTTTTTAATGTTTATTAGTAATATCCAGGCATAATAATCAGTCCCGAGTTTCAAAATCAAACCTCCACCTTTTATGATAAGAATAAATGTAACATCAGCCTCTTAATACTTCTGTACACATGCATCAAGAAACCAAGGAGTGTTTACTGTAAGCAGGGCTGTTTCGGTCCCTGTCTGACTTCAGCGTTGGCCTGAGTGCTTTCAGGCTGGATGGCCAGCCGTAAAAACTTTAAAAAAAAAAAAAACTTTAAAAAAAGAGGAGAGCTGGGAGCAGAGAAACGAGACGGGACTGGGACAGGTGCCGTCGGTGGCCATTAAAACCACAGCTAGGAAGGTGGAGTTTGTATTATACTTGAGACAGAAGCTGATTTGCTGTTAGCTCTACACTCATTCACCACCTGGTTTTATAATTTTTTTTTAATCCGTGCTGTCCTAAAAATCTTTGTGCTGAAGTCCGGCGCACATCGGCACACACAATAGAAGAGCAACGGCATTGTATGATTCATCAAGGAGTTCTAACCTGTTAGTTTCGCATTACGGATAATAACTGCTCAAATCCAGAGAAAACTTTGTATTCCAAGGGGGCAAGGAGCTGGAACTAACGGTAGGTCTTACCGGCACTTTGTTGGGACAAAAAGATTGACAGAAATAACAAGCTTCAAGTTTCAAAAAACATATTCTTGGAATGTGGTTAATTCACAACTTTGAGTTATTGCTTATTAACTAAAGCAAAGAAAGGAATTTCCAACTTGCTTTCCAAAGAATGCATGTTTTAGTCTATACCCTGTTGTTCTGTATTTTAAAAAGGTCATTGTGTGATTGTGTGAACATGACAGTATGTTGTGCTGAAATATAGCAAAACTAGCCAAGTTAACATTTTGATGTTTTCACGTGTCAGTGAACTGCTGGTTATATTGCCAGACTAATCTGACAATTAATTGCATTGCCTACAGTATTGCCAAAGAATTAGCCTGGTAAAAAAAATTGCATTTATTTTCAAGTAAAACTTGCTAAAATCCATCATAAGAATTATAAAAGGTAAACTGTAATTAGTGTGTCAGATTGACACTTGTGATCCCCTTTCGCCTGTTAGAATAGTCTCATCTGAAGAGTATATTCTTTGAAGGATCACATGTTCTTCTGTATGTTTATACATTTTAGTTCTTTATTTTTGTGGGAGATGGAGGGCGAGAACAAGGCAGTGACCAATTCCCAGTTTTACAAAATGACCGGCATGGATGACGGAAATCGGAGACGGGTGGTATCCAAGAATGGGCACAGCAATGTGAGAATCGATAACGTGGAGGGCATGGTCAAGCTGTACCTCCACGACATCTGGACCACCGTCGTGGATGTGAGATGGCGCTACAAGTTGACCCTGTTCTCCACCACATTCCTGATGACGTGGTTTGTCTTCGGCATCATGTACTACTACATCGGCATGCGGAACGGAGACATGGATGACGAGCGGGATTCTAACCACACACTTTGCGTGGAAAACATGGAGAGCATGATAGGCGCCTTCCTGTTCTCCCTGGAGTCGCAGACCACCATTGGGTATGGCTACCGGTACATCTCTGAGGAATGTCCCCTGGCCATCTTCACGCTGGTGGCCCAGCTGGTCCTCACCGGTCTGGCTGAGATCTTCATTACGGGTACCTTTCTGGCTAAGCTGGGCCGACCCAAGAAGAGAGCGGAGACCATCCAGTTCAGCAAGCTGGCGGTGGTCTGCAGGCACGAGAACAAGCTCTGTCTGATGGTGCGGGTGGCCAACATGAGGAGAAGTCTCCTGATCCAGTGTCAGCTGGCCGGACGGCTGCTCTTCCCTCAGGAAACTTTAGAAGGAGAGAAGACCCTGGTTCAACAGACGGGGGTGGACTTCCGAATGGATGGCAGCACTGACTGCCCCTTCCTCATCCTGCCACTGACCTTCTACCACATCCTCGACGAGTCCAGCCCGCTGTGGGGCCTCACCGCTGAGAACTTGCCCACCCGCGACTTCGAGCTTGTCCTGACCCTCAATGGCACCATGGAGTCCACGGCCGCTACCTGTCAGAGCCGCACTTCATACACCCCCGAGGAGATCCTCTGGGGATATGAGTTCAAGCCCATGCTTTTTGCGTCCTCCCAGGGCAAATATGTGGCTGACTTCAAGTGCTTCGATGGTGTGGTGCAGTCCAGCGACCCATCCATGCGGACCTGCAACTGCGGGAAGCTGAAGCTGGAAGAGGAGGTCAAGAAATAATGGGGGGCAAGACTCTCCCCGCAGCTTCTTGACCAGTGAATAGACGGGAAACATAAGGCCTTCATTTTGGGAAATGGGGTTTTAGCTTTACGTAACTTATGGAAGTTAGCGGTCAAATTATGCGACTCTATTTTTTCTTAAAAAAAAATCATAGGGGACACTGGGCACATTTGTTGAATGCTGTCAGTTCTTCAAAGAGAAACAGCAATTTTCCTTCATAACTTGTATTCCCCCAAATGCCAGGGATGTTTAGCAAACTAGTACTACTTTACTTTTAAAGGAAAAAATGTTTTTTCCATTGTCATTTTTCTACATTTCATAAAAATCAGAATGAAAAAAAAATAACTGTGGTTTCTTCTACTTAAGTCTTGGTTTTGATCTCTTGATTTAGACCATCAGATTTCTGTTTTCTTAGGTCTAATTGGTGGTTGCCATTAAGAGGACTGTAGCTATTAAATAAGCTTTGGTTAAATGTGTGGACTATTGTCTTTTGTTTATTAAGAATCTTTCTTGCGAAAAGGTAGGATACTATGTGTTTAAAGAGCAGAAGCAGCATGCATATTGTCAACAGCGTGGCTTCAGCTTTGGCTAAATGCTTGGTACAGTCCGCTTGCAGCCCTAAACCTGCCCCCTGCACTCCTGTATTTGAAAGCCGCAGTGTTATGGCAACATGGTGATTTGGTCACTCACCCAGATACATGGACACATCAACGCTGACACATCCAGCAGAAAGATCACAACAGTGAACACATTCTGGTCTGAAAATACTTTATTAGAATGACACAAGAAACCAGACCAGTCACCATGTTACACGTTTCCTGTGTTAACTTCCCAACCTGAACCAGTATCTCAGTCTTCCCTGGTCGATAGCCTTACAGTAAAATAATCCTGAAAAGATGAAATGCCCTGCCAGGCCAAGAGGTCTTATACATACAATCAGTTTTTCTTTTGTTTTTCTCTAAGTACATACTTGTACTGTAAACAAACAGATAGAGAACTTAAGTATCATAGGCTGTGGTGGTTTGCTTGTCGACTTTGGTCTAATTTACAGTCTTATTTGACGATTATTTACCTAGAAATATAAGTGTCTTCATTATCCATGTCTTTGGCTGGCTGAGATCAACTCGTAGTGTATAAATGCATAACTTATATATTTATTATATAAAAAGAAACATAACACTGAATCGTATACTTCATTCTAACAAACGCACAGCGTTCGCGACTCAATACAAAATTGCTAAAGAATATAAAATTGGTATTTTTTTTTTATGAAATCTCTGGTAGTATGAGGAGCTTCTAAGGCAACGCAAGGCACAGGTGAAGAAAACTCCCCCTCCTGAACTTGAGGTCCAATACAACATTTAAACATCCTGACAATTCCAGTTTTCCAAATTGCAAAACAAAGATATGAGATCTTCAAAACGTTCCCTTTTAAGAACAGAAATCGAAGACAGCTGTCCTTTAACTTCCCGTAATGCCATAAAACTACAATGCAGTATAATACTGATAGCTATGGCAGTTAAAAGGATAATACTTTTTTTTTTTGGCCGTTTCACCTTTTGAAGTCTCTGGCTACTAGGCGTCCTCTTTGGTGTCTCAGCGCTGTTCCGTCGTCCCCTGGCGCTCCCTCTGTGGGCCCTACTGCCTCGGCAGTCTCGCGCTGGCCTTATCGAGGAACATCCCGCTTGTGCCCATTTCACAGTTTGCTACAGCTCGCACCCACCGCCCTCACCTCAGCCCTCCCCCTGGCCATGCGGGCACCAGTTATCCTCGATTCTTTACTGCCTTCTGCCCTCTGCCTCTTTCTCTCCCTGTTTCTAGAGTCCTCGATATGTCTTCTTAATTAAATAAGTAGTTTAATACTTTAACACATATATATTAAGTAACAGTTCATGCAGCTACTGTTTATTTCTCATGGTATAGTCCACCTCTCTAATACAAAATCTCACACTGCCCTCCAACTTGCTCTTCACGACCAAACAATAATCCCCAGTATCTTGCCTCCACTCCAACCTGACCCATACGATCTTTTATTCCTGATACATGCTCAGTTCTTTCTCAGGCCAAGCCTTCTTTTCCATCCCATAATCCTTCTCTTCCCTTTCCCAGAATATCCCTGCTTCCTTTCCAAGCTCCTATTCGACACCTACTCTCCCCCTTGCGCTTCATAAAATCGGAATTCTGCCTCGTTTCCTTCCCTTAATTTCCAGTTTTGTTTTTGTCCTCGAGTTACACCCCGTTCTTGCCCAAACAAAAGCCCCTGGTTTGCTTGTTCCTGCCCCTGATGTGTCTCCTGCTGGGATCCACTCTGCCACCCTAATAGTAAGTGCCCAGGTGGGACGGCATGTGCGAGGCCGGGTGCCGGGCGTTCGGGTAGATGCCCCCGGTGGGGGAATTCCAGTAAGGGTTGGGGGTGGCAAAGAAGCCAGAGGAAGTGACTGGGAGGGCCTGGGGGTGTGGAGCAGCCACGAAGTTCATCTTCTGCTGGTGCGTGTGGTAGGAGCCCATGTAGGACAGGTCTGAGGGATATTTGTACATAGAGGACTCAGGTGGGTGTGGCTGCAGTGCCTGGGCAATGCCATGGAAGTCGAACTTGTAGGCGTAGCGTTTGCCATGCACCTTGGTCATGATGTTCTTGTCATAGTAGTAGCGCAGCGCGCGGCTCAGCTTGTCGTAGTTCATGTTGGGCTTGCTCTTCCTCTCACCCCAGCGCCGCGCCACCTCGTCCGGGTCCGTCATCTTGAACTCGCCGTTGGTGCCCTCCCAGGTGATGCAGTTCGAGTTGGAGCTGTCAGACAGCAGCTCCAGGAGGAACTGCCAAAGCTGAATCTGGCCACTCCCTGATGGGGCCATGGAGGGAGGAGAGAGCCGGAGATTAGCCCTGCCACTACTCACAATGTCCTCTGACGCTCATGCAGAAGAACCTTAGTGTTCAATAACCTACTATATACCCCCCAACAAAGGCGAAACACAGTAACCATGCTGAAACTGAAATGAAGGGCTTTTAAGTTGTTTGACTGGTCACCCATACATGCCACGGATTGGTGAATGATAGTGTACTTATTAAATTCCCTAAGGTATTTTGTCATGAGATAAAACAGAGCCTCAGAGACTTAGCTTTGGTCACAACTCAATTTTGATAAAATGCGCAGTTTTGGTGTTTTGCCTTTGGGTAGCAGTACTGCTCTGTGAAATCGAGTGTAGAAAATAAAGCAGGTATATATCACTGCAGTTGGGAGCCGACTGTCCTATACGACATTGCCCCTCCCACTCGAAATTTGGCTCTTGGCTGCGGCGGTATGCCCCTCGGATATGGGGCTTGTCATTCCTCCTAAATATGTCAGGAGTAAATCCAGTAAATGACAAAAGTTAGTCATTCCTGAATGAGCAGTTTGGTATGATTTCTGTAAGCACCACTGCTGTTGTAGATGAGGTTAACTTTGGTTGTTATTAACAGGTTGTAAAAATATCCCCCTTAAAAATAAAGTTGCAAGCATATTTCACGTACGGTGCGGTAACCATTTCCGTAAACTCCTCCATCACTTCCTACTGCTGGAGTCAATTTAATATACACGCATTTATTTGTCATTTGCTGGAATTTTTTGACAAATGTGTTCAGAAGGAGTCCCGTTCTCAGAAAGGAGTACGCCTTGCTCCTCCCACTCCCTACTCACCCGGGTTTGCCAGTCGACTGCTCGTCGGCCCCAGAATTTGATACGGATCTATGAAAGAGACATAACAGGAGTTAAAACCCGAGGATTGTTCACTCAGAAGGCCAACGGGGGCGACACGAGTGCTAACTCACCCAGCTGTGATCTCGGTTCTTCAGTTTTGGTCACTATGGCCGGAGAGAGCTGGGATCCTGCGGAGGAAGTGACCGAAATCAGCCCTGCCCTTGCCAGATCGGGTCCGAAATAAAGACAAGCGACATGTATCCGTACCTTTCGAAGAAGACACAGCTTGGGCTGTCCAGCCTGACCGTCTTGCCGCTTCATATGCTAGATCTGTAGAAAGGTGAATAGTATTTCATTTAAGAAAACGGCTCATTTAAAATGTAATTAACACTCTATACCACTAGAGGGAAGCGGAGGCCTAGTTTTAATGTTTTGGTGTTTTTCTTTTATTTGCAAGGAAGGTGGTTTGAGTTTGTTTTCTGCGGTGCACCTCAGTGTGACCGAGGACTGTTTTGGTAAAACGGGATTCAGTCTCGTGCCTTGGCCAAAAGCAGCTTTCGATCTTCTTGCGGCACGTGTGTCAGCTTCATGAACAACAATCCGGGCTCCTGTGCGTTTCAGCCGTTGTTTTGTTTTTGCCGAGCAAATAGCGGGAAATAAGTATGAGTAAATGTTTATGTTTTGGGATCGCAGTCCCTTTGACCTACTGTTACTGGGTTCACTGGTGTTTACGGAAGCTGGAGTGGAGCAAGACCCACCTGGCCGGGGGGGCACTCTAGACGAGGAGTCTGGATACGCGGAGCTGTTGGGGAAGATGAAGCTGGCGCCTCCTGGCAAAAACACAAGCTGCTGTGACACCGCGACCGAACGCCGAACCAGAGTATTTCAGGCGCCCCGCCACCCCCACCACTCGGAAACCATCCCACAAAAAACATCAGTCGATCTAGCGAGGAGAACAATTCAAGCATCTATACACATACACGTGCTAATTCCCTTCTCTGTGAATTCTCCACAATTTAACAAAGCATCAGAAAAACAGGCATGAAGCAGAATCAAACAAAGTTAAATAAAAATATCGTGTGTTTATATCCATAGATGCACAGCTATACACCTATATGTATAGATGACACACAATACTGTGCAAAAGTCTTAGCCTGCCAAAGAAAATGTTTGTTATTTTATGTTGGTGTAAAAAGTATGTTGTCAAAGCATGTTAACTTAGCTATTCCAAAACCTTGCTGAAAATCACCCCAAAATACCATACAGCAACAATCCAATATACCCAAGTAAGAAAAAAAATATATGTCGTTATTGTCACTGCACAATGTATCTGTTGACTCAGCCACTAGTATACCATGTTTGCCAAGTCAATGCATAGTCAAGGTGTTTAAATTAATCATGTGAACCGGAGGTGATATTTAACATCTTGTTACTCTTTGGGCGTTTTTCCACCGCACCAGGTACCGTTCTTTCGGTACTTCCATAAAGTATCGAAAGTATGGTACTTCTTTCGTGTCGGTTTTCCACTGGCGTAAAAAATGGTACCGACGCCAAATGACATAATCAGTGACCGCCCCTGACTGGCATCGTCACAAAGCGCAGCTTAAATCATAATTTAAAAACCCCCAAAATTAAAACTAACTGTTTAGGCTGGAAAATGTGGTTTATTGTTATGTCAGTTCATAAGATTCAGAAATATCCAAATTGCATGAATGCTGCCATCATTTACGTTTACGTAGGTACACTTACTTTGGCTAAGTAGTGAGAATTAGCTTACTTTTAATTCAGTCTTTTGAAAGCAAACAAATTATTTAATTATGTTTTTGGATTTTCAAGCAGCATTGTTCGGTATTTCGCGTGTGCCCCATTTCTTTCAAGCGGCTTGGTATTACGGTGTTCCGGGCAATTCTTCTGTCTATCAGGAAATAATGTTTCCCCTAATATTAAAGCAGAGGTATGTGAAATGTCTGAAAATCACTCGGGTACATTATTACATGTGAATACAATATCGTTATTAGTACCGAGGCCCAGATCGAGTTGCCGTATACCTGTTTCAACAGGGGGGAACCAAATATCCTGGATGTCAGGAAATAATGTTTCTCCTAATATTTAGGCAAAGACGTAAGTGAGATGTCTGAAAATCACTCAGGTACGTATACATGTGAATACAGTAGATCGTCACGCATAATATAGTCTTATAAGCAATACTATACCGTTTTCATCAAGAAATATATCCAGCGAATTAAATCATTTCATTTATTATCTTCATTTATCATTATCTTCATTATATTTCATTCATTATAGGGAAAACATAGGGAAACCGAATTGCCCGGAACGGCAAAAACTTTTTTATTTCGAGTCGTGCCATCCAAATCCCGCTGGATCTGTTCATCCGACCATATGGCGATTAAAGCTTGTGTTTCCTCGTTTGTCCATCCTTCCATTTTACTCTTTTATATCTTTTGTTTCTACTGCTTTTTATTTTGTTTCTCGCTGTTTGCTGTGTTTCAAATATGGCGGTTGTATCTTGTGTTTCAGCGGCAGGCTATTTGCATAACCAATCGAGAGCAAAAAAATACTTTTGCAGGTCCCACCCCAAAGTACCGAAGTACCAAAGAAGTACCCCTGCTGTTTTGGCACTTTCGGTACTGGAACTTTCGGTACTGGTACTCGACCAGAAGTCAATGGAAAACGGAAAGTACCGAAAGTACCGTACTTTGTGCGATGGAAAAGCGCCCTTTGTTTATTCTGTTCTGGTTCATTTGCATATATTCTAATCTTAAATGGCATTCTCTGAGCAAATATGCGCTTACAACCCAGAGAAATACCTTTAAACATTTTCATTGACCTAAGACTTTTGCACAGTCCTTTACATATAGCAGGTATATCTGTACGGGTATATAATGGTGTATGGATATAACAAGGTAAACAAACAGCTGTCACACAATGACAGTGAGCGGGGCACAGAGCAGGGCACAGGGGAGGGGCCGCAGCATGTGCTTACCTGTGTTGCGCGCATGCATTAACCGCGGGGAGTTTTGTAACGCTTTGTCAACGTCATCCGAAGTCAAGTGAGGAAGTGGAGCTGAGAAAGAAAACAATGTTTTGAAAGGGGAAACTGACCGGAGAGGGCTGAAAATAGCCCAGTGATTGGCAATGGTGCCCCGATGCCGGTCACTGAACTGCATGCAGGTGGGTGGGCGTGTGGCGTGGTGGCTGGACATGGCCACGGGCATGCGCGGGCGGGGGGGTGGAGATAGCATGATACCAGCCAAGCAAAACACCAAGGAACTGCTGCTGCCTGCCCCTCCTTAAAAATAAATCTGATAGGCTATGGTGTGCGTTAGAAGACAGGAAAGCCGAAGGCAGAAAAGAAAGAAGGAACAAAAGAGCAGAGGAGGGATAAAAAAGCTGCTCTTGCAGGCCTCTGCCCCTCTGGCCACTGGCGTCTTCCTGATTATTCCGCCGGAGCCCGAAACAGAGCGGTTCGCAGTTTGTGCTGCACATTTTCGCTCGACGTGGAGTTGCCAGCCTCATATTCACGTATGAGCTGCTGCATGTTTTTATGATGACTTTCAATCCATCAGAAGATGGATGCTACAGACGTTTGTCAAAATGGAACATGGAATCATTTCCACCCATCTATTTACCCTCTTCAGGGTCAAAGAGGCCAATCCCAAGTACCAAGCAGCCAAAGACACCCCCAAACAGCAAGCCAACCCCAGAGGCATGAGACACAGCCCCCTGGGGCAGCCCACCACTCACACCACAGGGATTTCAGTGCATAATGCTAAACTGAATATCAACCTATACTGAATTCCTATTCATTTTTGGCTTAATACGACAAACATTTTAAACAGTTAGGGACACTAACCACTTTTAACCCTCAGGGGAAACAATAATGTATAACACTACAATAGTGTATAACACCAGGTTCAAGACAAATATCTGGGAGGCAGACATTTACCTGTAAAACCCAGCAAACACAAACATTATTCTTTCTGGTTAAAGCTTAAATTAAGACTGATTTTGAACACAGACCAGCTTTGTTCTCTGCAAGCAGGGAATCCCCAAATGCTGAGTGACTTCTTACAGGCCCTGGAACCATGGAACAGACTGAAGGACTTTTGTGTAATGAGCTGCACTTGTACCAGTTAAAAAAAAAAACTCCAAGATACAGCTCTTATTGTCCCTATTCTCTACTCCAGCACATGAGGAAAAAATCACAGCCTGGTGGATAAAAAGCTACAAAATGGAGAAGACCTGTGCTGAAGTAGTAGGGCCTGTGCTGCAGGAAGGAAAATCTTACTACCTTTAGTTAGTGGCGACTCTTGTGCATTTAAGTGCAAACACTTAAGTTTAAAAATAACCCTAAAACCTAGGTGACTCATTGGCGGGAATTGTATTTCTGTAGACCTCCATGTTGCAAATTGGCGAAAATAGCTCCTCATAATATAACACATGCAATGCAGCCTTTGGCCATCGGGGGCAGAAGCTGAATGAGAGCAGAGAGAAGTAACTGAAAGTTATGGCCCAGCGTAGAAAAGGCGAATAGCGGCATGCAGATCATACTACTGTTAAAGACCTCTGATTTTGCATAGGTAAACGTAGCCTGCAAGGCCTGGAGATGGGCTGTGTTTCGATGGATATCAGTCAAAGCCTATGTCTTTGCTGTGAAGCTGTCAGCTGATCTGCTGTGACCAATGAAAAGCAAATAGAGGTGACTCACTCTCTCTGAGGTAGTGCAGGTGTGAGAGCAGGATGTCAGCATTGTAGCTGGGGGTGAGCCGCTGGAAATCCTCCTTACTCATCTTGCAGAGCTCCTTGCCGTCAATGTTTTGGAACAAGGATAAGTCCACGTCCATGAGGACGTATTCCTTGACGGCCCACTCCAGCCACTGGCGTACATGCTCTGTCGTCCACAAGGTGGGGTCTGTGGGCCAAAACATGCTCCTATAAACATGTTTGAGAAGCTACATGACGGAGACCGATCCAATGCAATCTCAATAACGGGGTCCGTCTACAAACTTACGGTAACATAACAATCACTGCAAAATATGACTAGATTTTTATATCTTTGTACCTGTCTTTCTAAAAACCTGCATATGTTTTGTAATAAATGTAGTAGTCACTAAAACATTTTTCTGCAAAAAAATGACCAAATGCATCATACTGTACAACAGCCGATCTAGGACCAGAGCGACAAAAATCTTCAAGGACCCCTCCCACCCCAATAACTCTTTGTTTTGCCTGCTGCTGAATTCAGGCAAACGCTTCCGCAGCCTTATGACCAGAACTGAAAGGTTAAAAAGGAACTTTTTCCCCAGGTCATAAGGCTCCTAAACCAGGACAATACTCAATGCCTCTAGGTACTGCTTCACCCCGTCCTAATTGGCACGTACCTCAGGCCTCTTGCTCATTGCACTTATATTGCACAGCTAAATACCTCTTACCTATGACTTATGTATAGATTATGTACAGCTGAACATGTCATATATTTTTTCATCTTATTATTTTTCCTTATTTTTTCTCTATATTTTATCATGCACAGCTGCTCGGAGTGACCAGGGTCACATTCCACTACAGGTTTTATGTGTACAGCTGTGTAGGTGACGAGTAAACCTCTTGAATCTTGAAATACTGTAAGAAGCCAGCAAACATACAAAACATACACAAACTATAATCGGGAGGGTTAAAGAATACAATCTGACAGTTATGAAAGTACAACAGATAGTTTGTGAGCCAACTAAACCACATTGCTTAACAGTACTGCGTGATAATCGGCGGTGGTGATATAAGAAGCACCTTCGATTGCAGGGTAGGAAGGGGAGTGGCAACGTTAGTGTGAAGCGAGACAGGGAATCGATTTCACCATTGCTTTTCATGATGGATGGAACAACCAAGCAAAATGGGAAATCCCAATGGGTTAAACCAGGATGGCCTGTGAGGGGCAACAAGGCCTTACTGAATAAATACTGCACTCTGTAATCTTATTCTGTGCTGAGGTGTATGCCGGGATGGTAGTGTGGAGGTGTGTGAAATGAAAATTCATGGCATTAAAATGCGCAGGACACATATCCACATAATGCATCCTGAGAGGAAGTCAGAGCAGAATGGGTGACCCCTGCCCAGCCTCTCCCAGCAGGAAGAGCACTGATCAGTTGGCTGTCAGATGTAGCTCCATTACAGGGAGCATAGGCTTTCACATGCATGTAGTTTTTGTGCAGCATTCAGTGCTTTCAGTGACAGCAATTAGTGATTTTTTGCCTTTCAATTCAATTATTTTGGTTGCTGCAGTAAGTGTTTTTCATTCTTCAAATTCAGTGAGTTTGTTTGTAGCAGTAATTTTTGTTTTTGCATCCAATGATTTCATTTGTAACAGCCTGTGGTTCAATTTTTTTGAATTCAATGATTTCATTTGCAACAACCAGTGTTTTTTTTTGTTTTTGCATATAGTGATATAGTGATTGGTTGCAACAGTGATGTTTGTTTTGCTGTCAATGATTTTGGATTTTGTAGCAGTCAGTGATTGTTCTTGCATCCAATGATTTCATTTTCAGTTGCAGCATTCTGTAAATTGTGTCTTTGCGTTCAGTGTTTGTAACAAGGCATTCTATGGTTCACTTTTTGTTTTACCACTCAGTGGTTCGTGTTGTAGCATTCAGTGATTTTCGTTTTGCCAGTTAGTTTTGTTTTTTTCATTCAGTCATTTGTGTCTTGTCATACAGTGTATCCTGTTGGAGCATTTGTTGGTTTCTGTTGTAGTTGAATGGTAAATTTTTCAGTATTCTATCTAATTTTGCAAGACCAGGGACTGAAATATAAATCAATGCACTGGGTTTTTGCTGAAAATAACCCGTCAATGAAAATATATATGTAAAGCCATTGTGCTACAGTAATAAAGTACATAAACACCTTCTAAAATGACACAGTAACTTAGTGTATAAAGTACAATGAGGTGGTCACAGCGAAGTCCTATAACAGCAGAAACCAAACGCTTCTATTCGACCTCCAACTTAAATTCCAGGGAGCTCTGCTCCTATTGTCCTGTCTTAATGACCAGCAAAAACAGGATGTTCTTAGCATCATTCGTCATTGTCCTTGTCAGCTTCAGTTGAAAAGGAAGTTGCACTGTGAGACAGAAACTATTACCCAACTCCACAACTGAGTAAGAAAGATAGCAAGCTACCATGCACAGCTATACCAGGTTTCATTTGATATTCAGCCTAATGACAGAGCTGGTATGGACAAAATGTGCATAACGGAAGGGTCTAATAATGAAAAACTTCAAACATATGCATACAACTGGAATCTCTGCTCCTTTATTTTCCAGGTGACTCAAGTGAGGTCTTTTCAACCCCTTTTCCAGGCAGTTCCAAGATCTCACTCTAGGTGTGTGACTCTGGTTGAGTGTTGATAAGAAAGTCTATCTCCCATTTGGCAGACAGTTAGGAGCCAAACCCAGCCCCCTCCTGGAAATCCTCCATAGGAAACAGTCTAGACGAGGAGCAGCACATGCTAAGCGAGGCCCCGAAATGCCTCAGCTTTGCGAATCAGAGGGAGGTGACCCCCAGACACTTGGACGTGGAGGAAGAGGTGTGCCATATGAAATCAGGCCATTAAATGACATTAAATCGACACATGCCGCAGGCGTGTGATCACTGGCCAGGCCGCTGTCGTTGGCCCCAAAATGTAATGAAGCAACATGGCAGTATGACTGCTTAGCTGACTCAGCAGCGCCTGACAGGAAAGGTACCTGCGGGCACGATGACCCGGCGCTCGTTGGTCGTCATGTTAGGGGGGGGGGCGTGCTTGTCCTCCATGTAGCCGCTGTAGGTCATGGGGGCGCCATCAGTAGGCTTCCCACCCTTCCCCAACCCACAGTCGTCCGGGGAGCTCCTGCAGAAAAACAGGAGACATGTGACCTGGGATCAAGGGCGATTAGGGTCACAGCAAATGCATCAGCAACCGCAACAACAATGCAAGCGACTCATGCTGAGACTGCCTTCACTACACATACTCTTCCAGAAACTGGCAATGTATTTCAAAAATATCTAATACATAAATAAGAAATTCATATGCAACAAGCTGTCTTCAATTATTTTGTAACAGCTAGATAGATAGATAGATAGATAGATAGATAGATAGATAGATAGATATGTTATTAATCCTACAGGAAATTGTGGGTTTACATTAGCACAACACACCTTTAGAGATTAAGAAAAATATTTAGACATTAATAGAAGGTAATGATACATTAAAAAACTACTATAAACAGTGCAAGGAATGTCAGGGGAAGTATTGTATGGAATTCCACAGTAATTGCTCAGAAGTAAACAGTATTGCACAGCAGGTTGGACAGTGTTGTACTACCAGTACAGCTGGAGCCTCCTTGTCAGACGACACATGGCTTTCTGCACTTCACCCCCACCCCCACCCCCCGAAACTTCCGAAAAAAAAATTCAGAAAAAAAAACTCAGATTTTGTTTAGATACATGACACATTCTGAAAGTGAATCTTAAAACGCACAGACAAGCTCCCTACAGTGTTTTTCATTCATGTAAGGAAAGCTGCATGAAAGGATGGGCACGTCAATTAAAAATAAGAAACGGAAAAGTGTACTGGGGGCATATATCCCATGGATGACCTAGTATACATTTATCAAGCTCCCTCTATCTCTGCCTGAGAATCCCCCGTAGGCGCAGTTGCCAGATGTTGCGGATTATGGTCGGAATGTTCCATAAATGCATATCATTCTATCATGGCCAAGATATGAACAATTTGGACTTTTTATTATTAGGATCAAACCCATGTGTCAAAAAGCCTTTTGTTTTTCCTGGGGGAGAGCAAACAGCAAGCATATTCACTAGTACAGAGTTGCTGGTTTAGCTGTTAGCTGACAAGCCCGGACCGTTTAGTGTGTCGTTACTTTCAGATAGCTACCTCCCACCTGCAAATAATGCTGCATTAACGATCACTTTAACTACACATCGGGACAGCGGGAGATTTACAGAACATGGAGACGGTGACTAATTTGAATCCAGTTTTTCTGATCCAGCTCTGGGAACGAGGGAAAGTTCATGTGAGACCCCTTTCACGTTGCCGACTGGTTTATGTAGTTGTTCTGACTGCTACAGTTTGGACTGAAACACACTGCTTTTTCACTTGGCAGCGAAGACCATCTTCCCAAAGGAGGCTCACGTTACGTAGCTCCATAAATGTTTGCGACTGTGTGCTAGCAACTATAAACACTTGCCACCAGGTATAAGACTAAGACCCAATTTTCCTCTTGCCTGCTCTCATAATTATAGAGTAATTATAGAAGAAGTTACACAAACGACAAACGAAAATCTGCGGTGCTACAGGAAACCGAGGCGTAAAAGTGTCTGAGACAGCGTAGCGTTTATGCTAACGATGTAACCTTGGAGTTGTAAGTCCCACGGGACCGAACCTATAGGCCCAGTTTGCAACGACAGAGTAATAAACCTGCAAGATTTAGTGCCTCAACCTGTCCTGCCAGAAATATAAAATCTGGTATCCATTATTAGAACAATATGTTTTGATGACGGTCCACCATAACACTAGTCAGAGATATTTTTGTGGCCTCCACACAGCAATGTAAGACTTCATCACAGAAGAAGTGGTTCCCGTGAAAGTAAGGCATGTGCCCAGAACTTTCACCATCCCTGTTAATATCGCCCCCCGTAGTTCAGGTGTGAAACAAGAACCAGTTCCATGTCAAACAAAAAAAAGCATGGGGGAGGAGGGTGTGGCTTAGCAGGTTGGGACATCATGCCTGTGACAGGAAGATCACTGGTTCAAATCCTAGGGTTGGCAGAGTGATTTCACCATCAGAGCCCTAAGCAAGACCCTTAACCCCAGTAACTCCAGGGACAACCTGACCCCACATTCTCAAACAATGTACATCACTGTATAACAGAATTTCCTAAATGAATAGTATGGCAGGGCCTCGTTAAAAACACATATTTAAGCGAAAATGAAGATCTGTGCAGAGCTGGAGCCTGTTTTAATGGAGCTGGAGGAGTTTGAATAGAGGATCACTAACAGAACATTATCAACCTCGTATTTCAGGGACAGCAGAAGCTCAGGCGCTGAGCGGGAACCTCCCGATTCTGGGAGGATAATGAGCTGAACAGGCGCAGTGTGGAGGGAGGGAAAAGCAATACTGGAACTGTAGAGAAGGAGTAGAAAGGCAGGCTGAGGACATACAAAGGTGCCGTTTGTAAAATAGTGTGGCTACATAAAGAAAAAAATACACTAACTCAAACCCTTTCTACACTTCTATCATAACCGTGAAACCAAATCTACTTACTGCGCCTTCCGGTTCATTCACTTCCATTGCCCATTTGCACAAGTGTATTTTTAAACCGTATTTTTCAACTGCATTTTCTGTCATTTGTCCAGATCTCAATATTTCATGTTTAAATGTCCCACATATTTGTATTCTATTATATTTATTACTGTTTCTTTTTCATCAAGACTAATGAGGTCAAAATTTAATCTCTGTGTATGATCACATAGCTGAAAATGACTATAGACAGACTGACTTGACTTTGACTTCATTTCACTTACCAGTAACCCCTTTACATTTACAAGAATAACTAAATGAAGTCCCCCCCCACCCCCACCCAAGAAAAAGTGGATTCCGTGTTAGTCTAAATAATTTTTTTCTCCTTCATTGATGGCGACATTTTTCTCCGACTGGTGTAGTATTGTTTCTGTGATAAATTAAGTTTATTTTTTGGCTAAAACCAAGGATATTAAGCATAATGGTTCACTGTGAATTTACTATCCATTTACTATTGAAGAAATCCATTAAAATTGTGATATCATGTATTTGGGAGCATATAAAGTGAGTTTCAAAAAGCGGAGGGGCCTGCATGCTCGTCTTCACCTTGACATGACACATGATTGAGGTGGTGGGGGCAGGCGACCTCGAAGTCTCTCCTTGTCTGCGCAGATAATGGACGCGAGATATCAAAGCTGGAAGTGGCGCCAATCCTAACACCCCACATAAAATGGCGACCTGCCGAGCTCCACCCCCACGCCCAATGCTCCAAGCGAGCTTTCACACCCTATGCCGCAGAGGGACTTACTAAGCAAGAGCCAGGTCACCACCATCCACATACGAGAGTCGCGAGTTAGCGCCCATCCTGTGGTAGCAGGGAAGGACGCCCCCTGCTGGCTCCTCAAAAAAATACGAGGAGGTTCTTAATCTTGCACCCGCCCCATGGCTCGTTTGTTGCCATGCCAGCCATGATTTGGTGGCTGTAAGAGCTGGGGGGAAGTTGGGGGTGGTGAACAATTAGAAGGGAAACTGAGGCGAAAGAAGGTGCCCCCCTCCCCCTTGGCTTTACCAGTGTGAAACATTGTTCATTGTTCTCCAGGCTGTTCAGCTAATTAATCTGCCATAAACTCACTCTCTGAGGCACGGAGACTCCCATGACCGCGTCGAGAACACCGGGATGCCAATTAACTCCTGCGCTTAGACCAGCCGGCCGGCCTGGCCCCCACGCACCTCCCTCCCCGCCCCGTCGCCATGGTGGCCGCTCACCTGGAGGGCATCACTAGCAAAGCTAGTCAAAGCAGACTCGTCTTGAAAAGCCTGGGCTAGTTGTAGAACCGGTAATTACACCAGCTCACTGCTTTAAAGAGCTGTGATTTACTCGGTGATTTACTTAATGTCAGAGAACAGAACTTGATTCCTACATAAATGCTAAAAAGATATATATTATATAACAGATATACATAAATTCATCTCATCCATATAAGTATCATCATATACATATAAAACATATCACATATATATATATATATACACACACACATACATACATATATATATTTTTTTTTCTCTTCTTCTGGCAGAAGACACTCAGACACACACAGACACA
>JAODJW010000106.1:17560083-17583683 GCA_026777045.1 Hyperopisus bebe | reverse complement strand
TCCTATAATAGGGAAGGGTGTTGCTTATCAGGGTAAATTTTTTAGGGTGGTGTGTGGCTCAATTTCTCAGGAAACTGTGTCTATGACTGAAACATTGGTGGTTCAAATCCCATGGTTGGCAACTCAAGTTTACATTTGAACAAGTACCAGGGACTGTCTGACCCGGCTTTCTCAATTGGATGTCACCTTGGACAAAAGCACCTAGTAAATAAAAATAAACAAGCAGCAGACTACGCCTACCTGGAGCCGTTGACCTCCATTTTAATGGTGACACGCGCAGGTGGCTGGGAGAGCCAGTCTTGTTGCTGGACCCGGGGGCTCATCTTGGCCGTCTGCCCGTACTCGCTGGCAGACGACGCGGTCATCTCCGTCTTAGCGTGGTGTGGCGTCCCGTAGGCACACTCAAATAATGACTGGTCTTCGCTCACCACCGACAACGCTTCCTGGAAGAGGCAGAGAAACCGGCCTGTGTCTGTGTCCCATGACAGCCTTCAGAAAGACTTATAAAAATTGACTTCAGCTGCAATTTGTTTGGCAATTACACAATTTCAATTACAGTTAATCAAAGTGCAAATTTAGATTTAACTACAGAAAGCCCACCAAGCTATAAATCTATCAGATGTTGTAATGAATTGAGCTGAATTATATAGTTCCATTGTATTATTGCATCACAGTGCATTCAGCATTTTCCTGGTATATGGCAAGATAGACTCATTTATGGCAATAGTGTAACAGCCTATATTATATCTATAACTGCATCTATAAGTCAGCATAGTTGATTACTGCTGAAGAGTACACTTAAAAATTAACTCCGCTTTTATGACCCAAATGATGAACTTCACGTCCAGGCAAAGTGACATTGATCTGATTGATGTGAAATTGTTTTTGTTGCTAATATGATGGACATATGATGGCATAACCTTGGATTGAGCATTGTGGCGATTGAGATCTCCACCCATTTAAGGGGGTCCAGGGGTTGTATTGGCTGGTTTTGATTACTGGGGGGGAGTTACAAGTCCCCCATCCCCCACATACTTTACACCCTGCCACTTTACAGACCTCACTAGGTACTCTCAACCATGGTCATGCAGATATGTCATTATCTGGTAATTATATCACCCTGGAAACCACATGGTATCTTCCATACACCCCTAAACTTGGGTTGTAGCTTCACAGCAATGACATCTCCATCCACCCACCCAGGGAACAACCGCAGATGGGGCACCAATCCATCACAAGCTATGACATGTATTTAGGCTCAATATATTCATGAGTAGCAGACTTTCAAACTCCTGGTGACTTGCTGTGTTGGCTGATTTTTGTCCCATCCAATTATTATTTACGATTAAAATTCTGGTAAAATTAACGGTACGATTCTAATAATATTGTGCTGAGGACTTGCTATGGTTATTTAAACTATTTAAGTTGGATCAACATTAGATTTTGAAAGATAAATCATGTGAAAAATTATTGTGTTAGACATTTAAACAAGGAAAACAGAAAAATTCCTGATATTATTTTAGCAGCCCCATTGATTCAATCAACGGCTCAATTAAAGGTAATTAACTGAGGGCTTAGCTAACAGAAGACCAGCAGACAGTCTGTAGTCAGGACCAGGATCAAGAAACAAGATTCGCCTCCGGCTGCTGCCCGACCTCTCTGTTCCACCATTCTGCTAGCAAAAGCTGCATGAAGAAAATCCGTGGAATGGGAAACCCCCCTTTTATTACCTAATCAAAAATATCACTGGTATGATGTGTAAATGGGCAAAAAATTATGGGGGGGTGGGGGGTGGGGTTGTATCATCCCCCAATAATCAAAACCAGCCAATACAACCCGGTGGACCCCCTTAAATGGGTGGAGACCTTAACGCCTCCCCATGCTCAACCCAATATATAACCCTTGTGTAAGAGCGTACACTCTTTATAACATCTTCACCTTCTAGTATTCTTTGAATGCTACAGGTTTATTCCCACTGAAGCCATTCCATTTAGGGTGAACAATTCATGCAGTTTAAAATTCTTCAAGGAACCACAAAATGCAAAGACATTTCTGTTTTTTTTCTGCTTTTCAGGTTAAAGGTCAGCACTTTCATCCAGCATCGCGTCAGGCCATGATGCTGCTGAAGCGGAGAGAATGACGTCCAGAAACCACAGTCAAAATAAAATCAGAGGCGAATGAAATCAAACTCCAGTCCTTTCATCATCCCGCCAGTTAGAGCGTCATTAAAAAAACACCCGAAGAAGATGACAGCCACCCACCGGGAGGTGCTCTCCATCTCGGCCCTCTTTTCGCGCCCACACTTTCACACGCTCTCTCTGCCGCTTTTCGTCGGGGGCCGCGGGGCCCTTCCCAGGGCCTTTCAGCGCCAAGCGGAGCCGCCCTGGTGACAGGTCAAGAGGCCACACAGAGACTGCTTGGAGGAAAGGGAAGTTATGTCGGAAACCAGATTAATATGGTGGCCACTGTTCCTCCCAGATATGTCAGCTGTGAACTGCATTATTGAGCCAGCTGGACAATTAACCTTCACCTGATGGGCCGCTGGCCTCCCTGGCGTGCATTAATTGGCCGGCGAGCATGAATGTAGCCACGTGACACCCTTTGTTCCTCGACGGAGAACAAAACAAAGCAACATCCACTCGGGGTTAACATCTACCACTGTCTATCTGATGAGCCTGCCGCTTCCTCCATTTTGATCCTATGGATGATATATGGGACCATGAGGAGGCTCCAAAAGCAGGACAAACATCGTTTGCAGGAAGGACTCAGTGTGGGGAATCAGATAAAGGCGCTTCAGTGTTTTGGAGAACATTTTGCTTGCAAATGCAGAGTGATTCCAAGGGATCTCCCTAAAAGCCAGGAGCAAACGAAGCCTCTGCAGAGCCGCCAGACAGCGGAGTGGCTTGTGCATCAAACTGAGCGATATGGCAAAAAAAATATTGCGATTTCCAGCCAGTTCGCAAACGGTCTGGCGCGGGGCACGAAAACACTCAAGCGAGCCCCAGTGCGCTCCAGAATTTTCCACTTTCGATCGTAATTTGCATCAAAGGAAAGAGGAGAGATCATTTTGCAAACCTCAGTATCTCCGCCAAAGAAAACAAACACAGATTTAAGAGGGGAAAAAAAAGGTTTAGCCCAGTTTTTTTTCATTTTGAGGACAGAGATGCTCATCCGTGTAATACGGGGACGTGAGCTCTGACACATGGAGCTTCGGAAAGTGGGTCTGGCATGGCCGCACTGTTGACTGGATGTGGATCAGGTGGGTCTTCCATCAGAACCCCCCACCTCTACGGCTACCTGCCTCCCACCAAACAGCCAGTAGGTGGCCCAGTAGGAATCCCACCATCTGGATCGCGTTGCTATGAGACAAATCCACAAATGAACTCATGTCATCGTGCTGAATTACGACCAACCGTTTCCACCATCAAATCCTTAATCATCCATCCATGAATCTTCTCCCTATTTATCCTGAGAAGGGTGGTGGGGGGAGGTTGGCTGGAGCCTACCCCAGGCCGCACAGGGTATGAAGGAGGGGGCACCTTGATGGGATTCCAGTCATCATTAATCTTTATAATTGTCATAGGTATTCCAGCATTGCACTGGATATCGGTGTTGGAATTAGTAAATTATAAAGTCAAGCCTTGAATATATATATTTGAAAATCCACATTAAGTGCCATGACGTGGCAATGAAAGTAAGGTTTCTGTATACGTAAATCTATACTATTCCAATGCTCGATATATCCTGTTGTCACCTGGGTTACGGTTGTTTCTCCAATCAGGTCCCTCAGATACACATGCCAAGTGCCTTTTGCCGAATGAATGGGCGACGGCGGTTCATTCATACGGGGGGAACATCGGCAGCCCACACCACCATGTGGCGGCAGACAGGATGTCCAGTCTTAAAGCACTTCCTGCATTGAAAGTTCCTGGGGTGGCCAACTATCGGCGATCGGGATGGAAAAGGGAAGTTCTGGCTTGTTGTAATTTTGATTGTGGCTGCCGTTTGAGGCCATGTCACCACCGGCTAATGGAGCCGGGGCGGGGGCTGAGAGCATTTACAGTACAGCAGTGCGGTTAATTAGGCAGTGAGAAATTCAGCACTTATGACGGGTCACCACTGGTTAAGGTAGTTAAGATAGCTAGCACCCTTACACTCTTAGAACATGCTACATGTAACGCTGAAGTCGTGGTGTTTCTTGGGCTGGGTGAACGTGACCTTAAATTAACATGTTCCTCACCACGTGAAGGTGCTTTCATGCATAGCAACATGGAAGCCGGACAATTTACATATCACAAGCACATGGCACAAACGTTCTTGCACAATAATCATGCTGAGCACCGTTACTTCAGAATATGGAACCTTATTTCCAATTGCCTGTGTTGTGAGTATTTAACGGGGGGCGACAGCCAAAAACAACAGCTTTGCAGTGCAGCACGGCGCGGCAAGGCCAGAGCTGCATTTAGCCAAGTGCTGAGGTGAAGCCATTTTGGGTGCTGAAAAACACAGGTTGGCGACAGCGTGACACCAGAGGTTCCGAGGATCCCGACTGAACCCAGGAGCCCTGAAAACGACCCGTATGAGGAAGGGTAATCCTCACAGCAGACACCACAGTGGAGGAGACCTGCCAGAGCACCCGAGTCGGCGCGTCTTTGTGTTTCCTCGTTTTGTCTTCAGACAGGCTTGCTCAATGACTGAATTGACTTTTGCCCCCCCCCCCCTCCCCCCGCCCATTTGTTCGTCACCATCACCAGATCTGACCATTGTGAAAAGGAGAAGAACTCTGGGGTGTCGCGGCACTGTTCCCCGCCCCGATGGTTGCGCGACGTTCGAGGTTCCCCAAGCTACAGCTCGTGTGTCCAAGCCAGGCGGCAGAACGCGGCGTAACCACAGGACCTCCAGAGTCACTTTGCTGTAGCCACATGTCCCTGTGGTTTGTGTGTGACATCACGGCTGCGACTGTCACTGCTCCAATGTGACCTGTATCCAGCTACGCTAATATAGTTACGCATATATGTGCATGTAACTCTACAATTTTACGCAAATAAATCATAACCCATGCAACACTTATGAGCTGATAAATTATTGATGGTTTGTTAGATCCTGGACACAGTCAGCAGTGTAACAGAAAAACACAAGGAGGATTTCCTAGAGGAAAAAATTGTAAATATAAAATTATGTATGATAAACAGCCACTATGCCAGATGAAACTTACAAACAGAGGTGTGGGTTGTTTCTCTGGAGGACGTGCCAGATACAGGCCCGGTACCATATCGTCATAGAACACAAAGGACAAGAATCCTTCTCAAAACATTTACTGGTACCCTACTCTATCTCTTGCTATACTATTTATATTCTGAGGAGGTCGGACAGATGGTTATGTAATTATTGCTACCACTGTAGTCCCTGCCTTTTGTCTTATTGTTCACATAATGTTTCAACTCTCAACGTAAACATCTTTGTTTAGGAGACAAGAGGTGGACTGAACTCAACAGAGGTCAAACTAACATGATGTCCAGTCTGCTAGGTGATTCCCAGCCAAGGGACCAGAGAACGAGAGCTTATCCAGCCCCATCGCTTTCCCATTATTGTTACTGTTTCCTTTTTTGCTTTAATATTTCATTTAATTTACCTGTGTTTTCATAACAATAAGTTTTTACTGAAATACAGACTGGCTTGAATTTTGCCCTCTATTTATCTGAACACACTACACTTCAAACTTCGTAAGAATAGACTTTTAACAACCAAAGTAGCATAGCTGGATGTCGAGTAATTTTAATAAATACCCATTTAAGCTGATATTTATCAGTTTCTAAAACATATGGTGTAGAGCCCTCCAGAAGGTCAAATGTCAATAAAAAAATAACATTAAGCTGGTAATAAATCATATGTAAAATTGTCTTTTTGCTATAACCATTCGCCATTTGTTCATATGAATATTTTTTCAACCAAAAATAAATAGTAACGACTTTAAAAACTCCTAAAATTTTTCACCAAACAAAACTATTCAGATTTTAATTTATTTTAGGCAAGTTTATTAATGTCACACAAAATGCTAAAAAAGTTACAAAAAAAAAAATTGGGGAAAAAATTTAATCAAATTAGGGCAACCCCGGTTGAAACGCTTTCATTATCATCTCATCCAAAGTAGTAATTACTCCTGTTTGTTCATCATTTTCCTTTTCGTTCTGACGAAAAAGGTAAAATTCCCTTTTTTTGCAGTTACAATTAAAAATGCAGAAACCCTGCAGATAGCCGAAGTAGGAAAAAGGAAATTTACAAGGCAGTGAAAAGGAAATCTTGTCACACCAGCATGGCAGAAGGGTGTTACCCGCACACCATTAATCTGTTTTCTGTAAAGTGCAATGAAAAACCATGACAGTTGACCGCAAAACTTGCGTAAAGTGACACAAAAATTTAGAAACAAACAAACAAAAAAACAACATTCAAGCTCGCTTACCTTTATAGTGCTGGCCATTGCCGATCAGAACGATCGATCGAGTCCTGTTCTGAATTTAGAAGTAATTCTATATTATTTTGTGGACAGCGGGCAAGTTGAGGTTCTACTAAGCGTTTGTTTGGAGCGGATGAGATTGTGCTAACACTGGGAAGTGAAGTCAGGCAATAGCAGGAAGAGGTTTCTATTGGTTCTGGCTGCAGCAACTCGAAGAAACAGGATATTTGGGAGCGAGGAGATAAGAAGGACTAAAAACAATGTTGTTATTCCTAATGATGTGTGTTACAAGATTTTTTTTTTCAGAGGAGGGAGAGGGGGAGCGTGGGGGTGGACCAGGCGAGTGGGTGGCTCCGTGAGGGAGGTCTCTCGTGAGGCAGGTGTGATCTGATGTGCTGTGTGTGTGACATACAGAGCGGTGGCAGGATGCAGATGTCTGGTCATGCGGTCCAAACTCGACACGGCTCCATGCCACGTCTCCCCAGAGGCGTTCAGCTGAGTGCGGCAACGTTTACTTTGCTGCGAAATGCAAAGCCATTTTGCCACACGGGTGTATGTGCAGGAAGACGGCAAAGAAGCCCAGAAAACTTTATTGATCATTTAAACATTCTGCATTTATTTAAACATCTGCAAGCCACAGTTTGTTAGTCTGAATACTAATAAGATAATCTGCCATTTTGACTATTTTAGGAATCCCTTCCATAGGATGACATAATAAACTTCTAAAAGTTACGTATTACATCAATGGGACAGACAGAAGTATTCATGTGGCTCACACAAAAATGTGCACGTAATATATTGTAATGCATGACAATAAGTAGTAATAAATCTGCAATGAAGCATACAAAATTAATTATAAGAAATTTTTAATTTATGATGGTGTAGTGTTGCCATATAAAGAAAAAACCATTTAGAATTTAGAAACAGAATGTGAAATTGGAATTTAGAATTAGGATGTGGAATTAAAGTTTTAAATTTGAATGTAGAATTTGGAAGAACGGAACTGAAGGAAAGACAATGCCAAGCTTCCGCTGAGCAATGCTATTAGATTTGTCACATTTCCCAAGAAAGTAAATATCAGTTCGTGCAGTTTTGTCATTAGTGTTGCAGAAAGCATGCAGACACAGATAAATGGCATACAAGGTGACGGCTGAGCAAAGCATTCTAAAGGAAAGGTTTTTAAATTGTTTTTGTCATTTCAGTTCAGGAAACAAATGAGAGACGACTGCATGCTATAAATGTTATGAGCTGAGTGAATGTATTATACAGTGTGAGGGTGCAGAGCTGCTACCAGTCTCAGGAGGGTGAGTCAGCTGACTGCCCCCCCTCACCTGTCACTTATTACAATGGTGCATTTGCATGAGAACGCAACTTGCGTTAATTTAGGCCAGGATGTTCATGCAAGACCTATGCACCTCCAGTTAAAGGTCAATCTCAAATTCACTCTCTCACGTGTTTCTATCTTAGAGCTATACCACCAGTCTCACAATTTGTTTTGCTGTAACTCATTATAAATACTCCCAATTTTACTAGGTGATCCTGAGCTACCATTTAAGTCATGCGTTATAATTTATTATATTATTACATAATAGCACAATATGTAATTTTATATTTTGTAATAAATAATAATACATAATAAATTTTATTATTTAATATTAGATATTTTTATTCTATATGTGGCTCTGCAGGTTAGGAGCTGGAGTCCAGAAGGCTGCTGGTTTGAATCTCGCGGCTTGAAAAATAAAGCCCTTAACCCCAAAAACTGACACCGGTCAGATAGCTGACCCTGTGCTCTGAACCCAACCCTTGATTCAATGGACAGCAAGACGGGACATACTAAAACGAAACAATTCCTGTGTACCTGTACCTGTCAAATTAAGATATATTAAGTTATGAGCCGATAACATTCTTAGGAAGGAGACAAAGCTCAGCGACTCAGCCAGGGTTAACCAGGCCTGCAATGCAACCTAACCTGCAGAACACTGCTTCTGATTCTGACCATCCTTTTAACTATCAAGTCTGCACTGGACTATTATGAAATTATAAATTAGATATATTTTTAAGCCACCTTTTCAGCGTAAACGCAAAAGGCTCGGTCAGTATTCAGCATTTACAACAGGTCTGGTTTCAATCGACAGCTCACACGTGGCTAAATTATTACAAATTCAACTGGAACAAAGACCATCATAAATGGAATCCCCCCAAACCGGGCTTAAGATCCCTGATCTAAATCACAGCAAGGTTTACTCTTCAATTTCATTGACAAAAATAGCTGCTGATACCGAGAGGAAGAGCAGAATTCCGTGAGCATGATGCTGAATTGTTTAGGCTTGAACCTGGGATAGTCAGATGAAGATGATTGTGAAACCACATGTGTTATTGTCAATACCCAGGCCAGATGAACATTCTCAGCACACCCCTAGGGTGTGGAGGCGCGAGAAGAAGTGCAGGAGCCCAGAACCTCGGCGTGGCCTTAGAGGCCCGATTCGTTTAATCGATTTGTCCGTCAGCTAGCTGAGGTTATTGGAGTTGTGCTTATGCTCCACAAAAATTCTCCGGGGACTCTGTTCCATAGGCAGGGGTAAGGGAACATTAGCTAGCTCAAGGAAGTCTGGCTGGGGGGCAGAATGCGGGCAGAATGCGAGGAGCTAACGAGAAGAGAAAAAGGTGAAAAATGAGTATGCAGGCGAGCATAATGCTGCTACTACTTAGGGCAAAAGCTGGGAAATTGGGAGAGCTCAGACGAGTCAGTAAAACTGAAACTGACTCAGCAAAAGAAAGCGACTCTCAAATTAATGCTAATTTATTTAAAAGGTAACACAAATCTGCATGGACCCAATAACACCATGTACTGTACCTAGTGTTCGAATGCAAAACTTTTTATAATTGCTTCTAATGTCAAATTAAAATGCCACTGAAGCAAAGGAAGAGAAATGATCCATAATTTTTGATCTCCGATAGAGCAAAGACTGGAGTCAACCGGCCTTGGTTTTGGCAAGGAAAACTTTTGGTTAAATTTTTAGTGTTATGTCCTGTATTTTAGGTGCTTGCAAAAGCAAATGCCCAAAATGGCCAAAGCACGCAGCTGTAAGCTGGTCCCTCCATTGCATAATATCAGTTACAGAGAGAGGAAGTTGCTGTAAGAAGCACAGTGTGTTCATGATAAATTGAATGTTCCTGGGAGATTGATAGACTGGATGAGGACAATAGACACACTCAAGAAAAAAACCCACACTGCTGTCTCGTGATACTGAGTGACGTTTATTTACATACAGGTTGCTCCGGTCTTTTTTTGCTCAGCATCACACCCACGTTTCAAAGGCGCAAACAGAAGCCGCCACTGTAAAGTTTTACCGAGCGGCTTGGTATGCATTTTGCAAGACGTAGCAATTTTTCAGTTATTTGTAAAAGATGGCTTTCAACAGATGATTACCAGATGCAGCTGGGACGAGTATCAAAGCCAAGTTGAGCAAGAAGCTCCACGCTTCTGGATCCCGAGCTTCTGAATGGTAGGATTTTCTCCTTCCTGCCGCCACGGCTACCGGCCAACATCCAAGGATAGCTTGTGCTTACGTGGGCCTTGCCTGGCTCTAGGCTACGCGTGCGTGTGAGGGCGACGGCCTCTGGAGCGTGAGGCGTTAATCTGTCGCTCTATGGATCGCACAGAGCATGGCCTGTTTACCCAAGCATTGCCAAGCAGCAAGCTCACACCAGAGGAACCAGGGAATTGAGGCAGACAGACCAAGGGTGAGAGAAACATACTGCAAACATCCTCTCTGTCCATCAAGGGAGAAAACATGCTCTCCTGTCACTGGCTGTCAATCCCTCCCTCCCCTTCTCTTTGTTTGTCTTGAGATACATTTTTTATGGCCTCAAAAAGGAAGTCTGTAGGAAGTGACCCTTGTTCCCCTCTCACACCAAGCCGTGGCAAGCTCCACAACCTACCAGTGGGCCAGGAGTGGAAATGCTCTCTCCACAGGGGTCTAGGAAGCTGGGCTGGATCCCCCAACACAGGAACGTCCTGTATAACACACCTCACTCTCAGCTGTGGCTAAAAATACTACATCCGATTCTGATCCCCGAGTCCGACTGGCACAAGCTGATCCGGCATTCCCACACCGTAAAATTAACACCGACTAATTGCGAAGTCCGTCTCCTCAGAATACTCCTACTGTAGAGCAAGAGGCTCTTGTTACAAGTCTGTGCCAGCTGGGAGGCAATGGGGACGTAGCTGTGAGCACAGCATGATGCCGGCACAGCAGATGGCTGGCTGCAGTGTCACAAACAGCACCATCTGCGGGCCACCAAGGGAACTGGAAGGGAGTCTTTGCCATTTATGCAAGCTCGCCTTACTGTTCATTCCTCCTACTGTCAGTTAGGTCTCGCTGGGGTCTGACACCCACCAAGCACACAAAGGCTTTTCAGTCTCGCAGACTGCAGTTCATCAAAAGCATTGTGACTTTTAGTCATCCCACACAGACGTCAAAATACAGAAACCTTGCGCGTTATAGCACCTGAGTTTAGTTAAAAACAGATTTGATTAGTCAGCACACATTTCTGCTCTAATACAAAAACATATATCATGATGCACTGTATAGAAAAAATGATTCTGCAAGATGGATACATGGAAATTATTATGGTTTATGACCAGGAAAACAGAAGGAAGGAATTGAGGGAATAGAACCATTTTTCACCAAAATTCAGTTATAATAAAATGTGTTAATTTATGGTTTTCAAAATGTGTATGATTCCGCAGGAGATATATCTCAAACAGCATGTGTGAGTCCTTCTCTAGTGACTTCCTGTTTTGAGCTGAGGCGTTTGAACTTGGGTTGGTCCATGGTGTAAACAGAGGCCCTACACAGCCAAACCACCTCTAATTAAGCTAAGCAACAATGGTAACAGTATCATTTCTGTCCACTCTCAGGCAGGCAAATGCTTCATTTTAAATTATGCGGATTTCATTTCACTTCGCGGCCTCAGAATATTTCCTAAAATACCTGCACCAACCTCTCTTTTCATGATATGATATTCACTGAAACTCGTTAAAGGCATACTACCATAACATAGAATAGGCCGACCATAAATAACTGTCTGTTGTCAGGAATTGTTTACATTTCAGAACAATATGCGTGTCCACAAACATGGCTGATTGTAGGTTTCCGTGACAGCCGATGAGCCAGAAGTTCAGACCCGGCTTTGATGTCCCTCAAAAGTTTTCAGTGCTTCGTCTGAGAAATTACTGAGGAATTACACCGCTTGTGCTTTGTTCCGTTTGAAAATTGCCATCAAACTTAATTAAAGCCAAAGAGCGGGAATGTTTCCCCAGCGTGAACTCGTAAAAAAGTAAAATGTGAAAGGAAAAAAAAACATGGCTCTTTGCAATTACACCTCTGCCGAATCGTGATTACGAGCAGATACCTTCTGCTGCTATGGTGGTCTTCCTGTGAAAACCCTGAGGATTTCTGAGCGTTAACGAGAGAAGAAGAATGGTCTGTCCGCCTCTACCCTACCTGGGCTGAAGCCATGGACTCCCGTCCCCGAAAAGCGGCGGAGTCCCCCCACCTCCTCCCCCCCTCTGTTAGTGCCTCTGGGGTCCTGATTTGGTTGGACGGTAGGTGGGAAGGCCGGCTTGCTAGTCACTCTGCAAAGTGCTTCCTACCTTCCCTTCTCCAGTAATCGTTAGCGATGGCTCGTCAAGGAGGTCCAGTTACCGTAAAAAGGGCAAGATGGTGGCTTCTGTCTCGATCCCGATCGTATGTCATGTGATCAAGTGTCATTATCAGGCGTCCCTGTTACTGACGCGTGGTGTGGCGCGCGCGCCCCTGCTATGCAGAGCTGAATGTGTTGGCAAAGGCTTTTTCCCCCTTAAGAACTGAAAAGGGGCATTTAAGGATCACTTACACGTAAACACGGCCTAGTTGTGTATATCCCCCCTTGTCTGGCAGTCACATTCCACCTTCTCGCATATCACTGCGCTTGTGGAGGACGAGGAAAATGGCATGTGATTTGAATTAATCACTATGGCCAGACAGTTATATTAAAAAAAACATTTTTTTTATGGGTTATAATGGCCGTCTGTTGCTTGACAAAACACTCACCCTAAGCTGTGTAGCTGTTGGCGTTTCCTTGAATCCCCGGGGGGGCTCATGTGTTTCCCATTTCAGGCCCCTTAACTGTGCTACATCATCAAAATAAAGCATCCGCACTGACGAGACTCTCAATCCCGGGGGTCTCTGCGACCCCCCCCGATGGGCACTGTGGGCACTGCACAATCCTGATGGCTACTAGTCGCTTGCCGTTTGGTCTGGGCCAAGCCAAACTCGACTGTTTAATTCGTCAAGCTTTTCAGTGTGGAAAGGGGAGAGCTACATCTAGTTGCTGCCCCGGAGTATTAGCTTAATACGCTCTGATGAACTCAACAGCATCTCGCCTCTGCGTAGAATTGTAGGCAGTTACGATTGCTGGAAAAATACGTAAGCACGCAAGGCGCAAAAAACTGCTAATCCTGCTTAGATGTTACTTTTTAAGGTTTGCGGTATAACAGACCGCGGATGTAATATCCTTATGGCAACATAATCTAAAGTCACATGATTCAATAGCTGAAACATAAACATTTGAATGGATGACCGGTATTAGTCATGGCAAAACCACGAGCTTAGATAGGTTATTTATCACCAAAGCTATGAGAAACATGTGTTAATAATATTTTACTTTAAAAACACGAAAAAGGCTACATGAATACCAAAAAGAGGGTGCAGAGATTTGAAAGGCTGTGTGAGTTGATTCGCTCCCGTACCGAAATTTGCAGGTCATCGGTGTTGCGCAAAAAGCTCAGCGGGCAAGTGAATGTCACCCTGCATTTGTGAGCTAAGCGGGAAGTGGTTAACCGCACTGCTGGCCGGCCGCAGGCGTCCAGCACGCTGCAGCACAAGCACGGCGGGCAACGGCGCGGATGTCATGCAGGACACGCCACAAGGCAGCACCCAACGCCCCCACCCCCCAAGCCCCAGCTTCATCTCGGCCACGAGTCCCACTCTCCGACACAGCCCTCAGATCCTCCGCGCCCTGCAGCCAAGCCACATGACAAAACCCCTGGTCAGGCCACACCACTGGCATGTCAGCCCCCCGAGTCACGGCGCGTGACATGGGTGCGGTGGGGGGCACGGGCAGTGCCGCACGACAGGAAACCACCGCCTAATGCAAAGGACCGAATTCCTGCTTTCTCACTTCATGGTACTTTAAATCAACAGCCCTGTTTCACCCAGGGAGTATACATACCTTATAGAATTCTCTGCGGGGCTCATCAGGGCACCAAAGGGGTCGCCACAATAATTAAACATGATAAATCTGACTGAGCATGCCTGAGATGAACACGCATGTGAACCTCTCACCTGACCCACTGCTATCTGAGGTCTTTGCCACCACTGCCGGATCTCAACAGAAAAAAGATGGAAATAAACAAGAAGAAGGAAGGGGAAGTTCTTCCCTGTCACAGGTGGACATTTTTACAGGCGTTTGCACACGGATGGGGCCTTGCAACTCCGGCGGGGGGGCAGAGACCTCTGCATATGCCTTGCAAAGCTGGAGAGATAAAGCTTCTCTGCAGAGGACCGGATCACCTATCATGAAACCTGCTGCGTGGCCCCGGGGGCGGATTGAGGAAGAACAACCGTGCCACTGGTGTACAAGACCTTAATGCTATTAGAGAGACTGACACACCTTAGTTCAAGAGTCGTCACAGAAACCAAACAAAGTAGCCTTAATGCTTAACTCCATAGAGGCTGCTGGATGCTTGCTCTGCCCCCTGCTGCAAAGAGCATCCAACTCCTCACTGCACCACTTCACCACCAACGAATGAATGACTTATATAACTACCGGCACGTAATGAAACAGCACATTCATAAATGTGATTCTACTTTACACCAAATCCACACCACGCTCAGCCAATCCTCCATGCTTATAACTAAAAGGGACCATCTGAGAAATCTACACATTGTCTCTACACCCAGGTTTATATAAAAATAAGGGCATCAAAGCAAGATGCAAACAGACGAAAGCGCAGTCTGGAGTTCAAAGAGAGTCTCTTAACGCAGAACCGATGCAAGCCGAGCAGCTGAGCAGAACCTTGTTTGAGCAGACTTTAGCGAAAGAGCGGAACCCTCAATCCCGCTTGCAGAAAGTGGGGATCCGATCCACCGGTGGGAGAGGAGGTATAGCTTCGGCACTCACCCCGTGTGGAGGAAAGGAGGAGAGAGAGTGAGAGGGTGGGAAAGAGAGACGGCAAACCGCTGAACAGCCCGGGAGAGGAGCTAAGGTTCCAAGGGCATTACCTTGCTGAGGCGCAGAGCCTTGAATTCTCCCCGGCTGCAGCACAGAGCTCAACATCTGGTTTCCCCTCGCCTTCTGCCTGGCCTCTGCACATGCGAGCCTGTGTGTGTCAGCGACCCTCTGTCACTGCTTGGCAGCAGCCCCGCCGTCTGCTGGGTAACAAATGACTGAAAAATCTACCCAGATTTTCTGCACATGCCGGGGCTGGTTAAGGATGGAAGCGAACGTGACCAGACCACATGTTTGTCCCAAAAAAAAAAAAAAAAACAGGCGACGAAGAAAAAGAGGAGTCCAAAAGAAGAAAGGAAAAAGGACTACGGGTCTGATCCCAGTGCAAATAAAATTCCTGAATGCTAGACATCTTGGAACACTGGGTAAGGCATCTGGCCTGCCCCTCAGCCAGCCTGCTGAACGCGGGGTCGCGGGCGACGCTGAGCTACCGCAGCCCACTTGCGGCAGATTGGAATTCCATTTGCTGAGGATTTGGCGACCTCCTCAAAAGAACCGGGCCCAAGCCAGGGGAGGGGGGGTCTCCGTCACTGATGTGAGGAGCTGCCGCTCTGTCCCGCTACGTGAAATGTGCAAGCTGAGAGAGGAGAGCGAGGATGAGAAGTAGATTAGGAAGAAGGCAGACGAAGTTGTAGCGGTTGCACCAGGGCACCATCTGAACTACGGGGCCAACAGTCAAGTCAAGACAATGTACCGAGACTCACTTTTTGGCTACATATCTACTCAAACCACAGCCACTGATGCAAGTATGTGAAACAAAATACCAGCAAGGTTTTCCAGTGACTAGTATTTAATATATACTCAGTGACAAAAAATGTTACCAGGGGACCAGGGACCAGGGATGGGACCAGCAGTGTGCCCAAACTGCCAACTCTATTGTCCATTTGATCTGATATTATAATCATCGCAATACAGTCACATGACCTTTCACCACATACAGATTCATTTAATTTCCACCACTCCGCCTAGTGGCTTAACTTATTTTGTCACTGGATGTATATTAAATTAACTTACTTTCCTTAGAAGAAACAGCAGTTCAATTGAACAATTCCTGCTCATCAAGGATGAAGCTATATGATAATAGATATCTGTGTATTGGATTAGACTCGATCTCTTAAGAAAACAAACACACTCAGAACAATTGTGAAAAAAACTTTCGAAATCTAGCCATAAACAGTATATTATAAGAACAGCGGTTCTTATAATAGTAACATGAATGTTTCCATAAACCGAGAAAACTACACAGTTTCTACAAAGTATTAGGCACTGGATTGGGGCAGAAATGTCACTTGTTTACAGTGAGGAATTTCTGGGTGGTCATAAGCTATTCCTCATAAATTCCAAAAGCCACCAGACCACGTTAGTAATGGTGACGTGTCCCTCAGACATCAGATGTGGGAGGGTCTCCCATCAGTGCTACCCCTCCCGGTTTTCCACCACAGGTCTTAGAATCCACATCCAGCTAATTCTCAAAGTTGCCTAGGATGCCGATAGGTCCTGCCAGCAGCCTTGTCGACAATGGGGAGCATCTCTGAGGCCAGAGCGGGCTAAGCAAAGGTGATTTCCGAGGGGAAACCCAAGCAAGCTGGGGCCTTATCGACGTCATCACCTTCGCCATTTGGCTTCTACATCAGAATGGGGGCTCTTCTTGAAATGACCAAACACTGTTGAAAATCACACTCATGGCTGTTTTTGATGTCTGAGAACACTAAAGGAAGTGAGCTACCATGCAAAGGAGAGCGCAGGCTGCCCGCATTGCACAATAGCTGAATGCAAACATAACAAACCTGCCCCCTGGTGATGCACCGGCGCAGAGCAAGAAACGCAAAACCCAGCTACCTGATTGCAGCCCTGAGGGCCCTGGTGCTACACAGCAAATTCCCCCCTCACACTCCAGCCCCCACCCTGGTCTTCTTCAGGCGTGTGTCATTTCCTCCTGGCTTCTGGAAGGAACCTTCCCTGTGACACTCCACTCTGGAATTCATTTGACTTCGGAGGCAACCCTAATTAATTCTGCGTTTTGGAGGGGGGGATGATCCACACCCCAGCGATATCTGTATATGTGCCATTTCACCTCAAATGATTGCAAGACCTGAGGATTGAACAAGTATATAAATGACAACTAGCTTTTGCGCAGAGACATTTTCACCTACAAAAGATAGCTAAAGCTCAAATCAGAACTTAGACCATTAGATACCAGGTTTGCATTTCAGCACCTCAAGGATTAGGCAATCAGATCCCACTCCCACTTTATCTGTGGGAAGTGCACATGTTCTCCGCATATCACATGGACTTCCTCTGGATAATAGAGTTTTCTCCAAAGACCTACAGTTAGGCTAATTGGCCTGTAAACTGCCCATTGTGTCCCAATCTGTATGTGCATGTATGTGCTTGACAATGTATGGTCCAAGGTATACACGGGTCTTATGCCCTACGCTGCCTGGGATAGGCTCCAGGCTCTCCTGTGACCCTGTCCAGGATAAGCAACTAGAAGATTTATGGAAAAAAGGGACTGAAATTCCCAGCTGCAAAGAAGGCAGTGAGGTGTTCTTACTTCTTACTCACTCTGGTGGGTCCTACACAGTCCAGTCCAGTTAGAATCATGTCCCCCGGTAGACATGGGTGATCTTCACAGAGAGTCCCTCACCCTGACACCTGCCTGAGGGACAAACAAGAGACACGGCATCAGTCAGGCTGCAAATGGCCACCATTACTGTCTACATCAAGAACAAGCTAAGCACCTTCATTTGAATTTAATTCAAAACTGAAGACAAGCTACATCCTCCGCAATACTGGAGCAGTTGAGACCACTGATTGAGTTCGGGTGGGAGGTAGTGTGGTAGCTTCTTTTTGCCAGATGCGGCCCAGGCCAGTGGGGTGCGAGGAGCTCAAGGAGAACAAGGAGGGACATTTGAGTCCCCACAAACAGTATTTACCATTGGAAGTAGAGCCTGACACTCACTCGCCCTTTCAAAAAATAAACAGGCCACACAGTCACGCCCTATTATTGTTTGCAAATGGCAGTCCATGAATTTAATTCCACCTATTATACACCCAACTTTGGTTAACCGTTCCAGCCTCGAGATAAGCAGGTCTCCAATACCGACTGCACCTCCCGTAAAAACCCCCCATCTGGAAACCATCAGCATGCAGACAGTGGCCCGTGGCAAGCGCGAGCTGGGCGTAATTACTCACACAAGCATGTTAATCGCGGCCCCGGCACAGACACGGCGGACATGTTGTTTATTATTTATGCTTCATTAAGCGTCGCGGGGCTGTGATCGTTGTGGGTCACCGCTCCTCTACCGAGGAGACACGCGGTCACAAGGCAGCCACAGTGCCGAAAACGTGGCCCGCGGCAACACCCATGAATAATTATGCCAAAATTATACTTTATAAAAACAGTGCAAACTGTCCCAGTGTGTTTTTTTCTCATTCTCTGCCCAAATGGCACTGTTCTTTCCAACAGTAACCAGTACAAGGATTAGCGAAGGTGGGCGTCCCTCCGCCAAGGCCAGGTGACGTCATGCTATGATGTCACGGACACTTGGCTGGTCGCTCAGGCCTCCCACTCACTTGGAACCTTTTGCCTTGTTGCTTGGCACCCAAAACTAATGCCACCGCCGCAGTGTGCATAAAGCTCGGCGCACGAGTACGTGGCACACACTGCAGCCGCTACCAGTACACGCTAGGAAAGCACTTGTAACGGCAGACATGTATACGCAAAGTACACATCAGCTGTGGTGCACAGAGCATTGTCAGTCAGCTTGTATTCTGACGTTTGTGCTCAACACAGGGGGGCGGATTCATGATTGGTACGAACCTCTCGTTGGACCGACAGTGTCGGTCTACTTTTGGAAATTTGACGCAACCCGGCCACCTGCGAAACAGGCAGACGTTTCCAATTGTTGCGCCGTTGTGAAAGTAACCGCAATGAAATACTCTTTGTGTGCATGTGTAATTTTGAGAGTGCTCGCTTCCTACCCCGGAGATGCAAGATCCCACACTTTGCTTCGTTCGCGTCCAAGAACCAATGTTCTGCCCACAATAATTAGAGCCTCACAGACAATCCGCCAATTCCTCTTTATTCGGTTCCCAGATATTTCAGATAGAGAACTGGGAAAATGTCTCTTTGGGGGTAGGGTCCTCTATACTGACCACCCCTCATCCACCCCCCTCCTCGGTTGCTGCCACCACCATCGCGTCAGAAGGTGTGGAGTGATTGACAGGCTCCATGAGAACCTTACGTGGAAGCAGTGCTGCAGAAATGGCATGTAATTTCAGGCCAGGGGTTATAATTACGCCTTGTTTTCTTTACCAAAATAAAACTTTCCAGAGAAAAACAGACCGGGGCTGAAAAAAGTGGCAGATGACATCACAGAATAACATTGTGGAGAATGAGTGAATGTTTGTTAAAAAAGAAGAAAAAAACACGACAATCAGACCCTTTCAAAAAACACTTAAGATGTAGAGAAGATATGCAAGAGACTGTAAACAGATTTATCAGCACTTAATCACACGCCTGTTTTTCCCATTTAATCGTATTCTTATTGCATTAAAATTACCCATGGACTGAACCAAAAAAACCCTCTTTTTACAGTTATATAATTACGTCATCCATATAAATGATATTGATGATGCAATAATCAGGATATTAAAACCAACAGATTTCACTACTTTAAAAAATGGCGGTTGAATCCATGGGGTCATTTCACTTCAGATGAGGAGAGTTAGACACTTTTTGACAATAAACTCTAGCCATCCACTCGAATATTAAAAGGACTATACTTGTCCTTAACAATTTATACACGTCCCTGAAAAACGCGAAACTGGATCGGTTTCGCTCCACGTAGAGCTGATCATGACGGCTGTCATGTGTATCTAATTAACGTTTCTATCTTTTATATCCCTTAAATGGCGCAGTACCTCACACAATACCGGCTCAGTCCGACTTTGTTGACTGTAACAGAAGCAAAAATAAAAAAGGAGGGAGGGTGGTTTTAAAAGTAAGTCCTTCTTGAAGCGCCCAGGGGATATCGGAATGTAGATTTAGTGGGCAATAAAGGTAACTGGATGGAGCTGTCCCTTAACGTCCATGGTGTATTTATAAAGACTGTAGGGAACCGGTCGAACGGGTGGTCTTATCATCCCGCTGTAACTACTCTACTTAGCATATTTTCGGCAAATTAAGCGCACATGGCGGCGGGAAAATGAGCGAATCGCCGGTCCCTTGAATGGCTGGCAAATCTTGACTAAGCGCTGCCATCACCCGTCGCGTTTCCATAATAAGATGTACCCTGCTTGCTTGTATTATAACGGGTTTATAGTGGTGAAAATAAGTGGAAAGCTAACTTGACATCTTTCAAGCGCGTGTTTTGTGCAAAGCATTATGGGTATGTGCCACTGACAACCTGCGCCGACGTCAATAAAAAAATGGTATTGTTATATTTTAAAAGGGGCAAAAGTTGTGGTTAATATTGAGTATCTTTGATTGTACTTTGACGTCCAAGTGTTTTCATTGAGAGATGATTGCTTTTAACATTTCACATTATTACTTTTTAATCCAATATCTTAAATGTGACAGAAGGGGAATTTAAGATCTTACTCTCTTAGTTTTCATTATTTAAAAAATACTTTTTATACACAACCTGAGTCTGGCTATAGATCTGGATCAGGCTCTCATTTCTTTAAAAAGTTATTAAGTGTAAATATAAAATCTCCCCTAAATGCTTTGTTTGACTCTAATTCTGCGAATATCTATCAGAATACACTATTCCAGTTTACACTGGTGAAAAACAAAAACAAAAAAAAAAAAAAACAGAAGATCTGTGAGTAAACATAAACAGCCTAAGTGCCTTTGCACCCTTTGCAAGTGTAAGAGCTGAATCTGGCATGTTCTGGGCGGATTCGCGTCTTTACACATAACATTCAGAACCACCTCATACTTGTGGCTTGGCTGGCTGCTGTGGGCCGCTGCACATATAGGTTAAAAACCATTCAGAATCCTCTCCCACTGCTCCCTACCAGCCACTATTGGTAATATAAGTGCTCTTTATACCCTCAACCAAAGAAAGCCTTTGGCGATGGTGTTTTTAGCCTTTTGTAGAAGTAGTCTCAGTGAAATTAGTTGGCGTGAAATTGGACTGTCAGCAGAGGCGACCACTAAGGCTGAAGAAGGAGGCGAGCATTGAAATAGACCATGATGTAGTAACACCTAAACAATCAATTACAGCAGCTGGAGAAGGCCTTGAACCAAGTAAAACTCCGATTACACGGTGTATCCCTGCAATGTACGCTGGAGAAGGGGAAATTGAAGCTTTTCTCAGCCATCCTTATAAAAAGATAGTCAACGAACATCCTGAACACGAGCTTACGCTCTGAATGCAGCCCAAAAGTAGCGTTTGGGCCCAGAGGAAAATAACGAATTGTTTAGACTTCATGGAAAGTTCCCATAATAAGATTAGTGTTTGTCAGACTCCACCAGCGCATTCTGTAACTTGGAAAAAAAATCGTCACTGTTCCAGAGAAAAAAATAACAAATAGAATACGGCACACAAAAAAACATACAGCTATTAAACTCAAGATTAGGACCGTGTCATACACTGGATTACAACTTCGCAGGTTCATGAATAATGGTTTAAATAATACAGATTGATATTTACTGCAGAAAATAAGTCTTGTCTTCCAGCACAAGTGCAAAAAGTAAAAGATAATTTCACAAGTTACATTTTACCTGTTGCTGGTGACTATGAATGACCGCATATTCAATGAAATAATCTGTGTCGAGGAATAATGTTGTCATGGAAGTTTGTACAAAGCAAAATAATATCAGATCTTTTGTCGGCTGCCCATTAACCACTGAAAGTCCAATAAAAATCATGGTGAAGTCCAGAAGACTGAGTGCTAAGTTTCATTAGCTGCGTGTCAAAAGAAAGTTTAAGAATATCGCAAGCCGACAAAAATACGACCGATTTAAATTCAGTGCGGTCTCCCCACGGCACACATATTTTGCACGGTGAAACAAAAACTATTTGGTTGCCTTTGGTTTTCACGAGTGCAGGTTTCTGGCACCGCGCACTTATGTCAAATTTCTGCTCACTCCTACCAACGGAGATGGGCTGAGCAAACACGTCAAACTTTCGATGGCTGGCTTCTGCTTGGCCTAGAGAGTCCGCACTAACATGGAGAGCGGGAACTGAAGATGGATAATAAAATGACTCCATATGAGGAACCCCCTGTTGAGGAGAGAAATGATTACCTCCACCTGGTATCCATTTCCCGCCAGCTCTAAGAGTTTCTCAATTCTGTCCGGACCGCAGAGCCCACATCGCACCGGGACTGGGCCACGCTCACCGTTCCCCAGGTACCTCTGTAATCTCGTCCCTGTTTTGTGGCTCCTCACCCACGTTCCTTGTCTTCTTTAAGTGTAACCCTTTCCCGATGCCGGCTGTGCCACTGAGATGAGTTTCACGTGCAATCACAGTTCATATCAAGCTTTAAACATTTTTTTGTTAAAAATGTTGTGTGAGTCAGGATGAGAGAGCAGCCAGTCCCTGGAAGAGTTAGGGTTAAGGGGCATTGGTGACATCACTCTACTGACCCTGGGATTTGGACCAGAGATCTAACCTGCTGAGCCAAACACTGTTGGCAACATCCCACTGCGAGCCACGGGATTTGAGCCTGCGATTTTCAGATCAGAAGTACAGATCTGAGTCGTTACCCTCAGAGCCTCAATTTAAGTCTGGTATACATATTATGTTAATGTCTCTGCAGTCCTTACATGGGTCCAGTAAAGCAGGTGATGCTGTATGGGCTACTGAATGCTTTCACAGATGGGCTGAGTGGATGGGTAAACACATGTATCTGATCCTGCTTAACGACCCTGCTGCGGAAATGTGAGACAGCTGGACACCTGACAGTTACCTGGAACCAGCCGCGCAAACACTCTGAGCACCAACACACTGAGCACCGACACGTTAAGCACCCACACGCTGAGCACCAATGTGCTGCAGACTGACACTCTGAGCACCAACACGCTGAGCACAAACACACTGAGCACCGACACTCTGAGCACCAACACGCTGAGCACAAACACACTGAACACCGACACGCTGAGCAACAACATGCTGAACACTGACACTCTGGGCACCAACATGCTAAGCTTTGATACACTAAGCACTGACACACTGAGCACTGACATACTGAGCATCGACATGCTGAGCACCAATATGCTAAACACTAACATGTTAAGTACTGACACGTTGAGCTCCAATATGCTCAGCACCGACATGCTAAGTACTGACATGAGAACCGGGAACACATCAAGAGAGCAACCAACACATCCTGTCCGTTGACTCACAAGCGGGCGCCCCAGCTTAGATGCGAGATCAACCCTGAGGCAGCTACGCCTCTTTCCCAGGGTGAGGGGGCCAAGATGACCTGGGGGCCCCATTGCTAACGTGACCAGCGGTAAAATAATTGTAACAGACAGGGCAGTGGGTGCTCAAGTTACCCTTTGATGTGACACTCTACGGGACTGGACAGCAATGCTGAAGTCAGGGCCCATTTTAGGGGCCCCCTCTGTAAGTGTGGTAGCAATCAGCAAGGACAATCCAGAGGACAGGAAGTCTAAAATTAGCTTTTACTACCTATAACAGAAGATTTACGGGATAGTTTAATTTGCAGTCTCGCGGCTGACAATCTGCAGCTCACGGAACGAAAAGAAGCCTCTGTCCCAGATTCACGCAGCCTGTGTCGGCGGGAAGGAGCCGTCGTGGACCAGGCGTCCACACACACACACACACAC
>JAODJW010000106.1:17503442-17559983 GCA_026777045.1 Hyperopisus bebe | reverse complement strand
CTGTCCCAGATTCACGCAGCCTGTGTCGGCGGGAAGGAGCCGTCGTGGACCAGGCGTCCACACACACACACACACACGTACATAGAGACACACACGGTTTGAATTAGTCAGCCAGGCCCCAGTTCCCAGCAGGCCGAGCCCAGGGGTTTACCACAGGTCTCATTCCATCCCGCTCATACAGCCAGTCCCCGTCTTTACGGCCGTCTGCAGCCGTTCTTCGCGTTTTATACAGTAGCTGTCAGCATTATAATATGTCAGACCCTGTTCCTGGGGATTCGCTGCTGAGGGCTGGGGGCTGTTGAACCGTCACCCATCTCCCCACCGATGTGGAGTCCAGGCTTCCCTGAACCTGGACGCCATGTGCGTGATCCATCTTTTTCCTTAATAATACCGTTGAATTACTTTACGATGTGATTTTCCGCAAGTGTCTTGGCTTTGTTGAGCCGATGGCCTAATCTGACTGGTAATCTGCATCTACAATAATCCCGTGCATGTCTGACGCATAGCAGAAGCCTTCAGGCCGTGCCAGGCACGCGACGGTTAAATGAGGATGGCCGTCTTGTGTCGTCCGGGTGGCAGGTCCAGAGCTCTGACCGCTGCTCACAAGAGAGTCACATGTCACCGCTGAGTGCAGACAACCTCACATTCCTTTGTTTTCCTTCACAGACTTTGACTCTGAAGAAAACTCTGGAAATCTTCTGCGTTACCCCATCTATTGATATTAACGTTGAGCAATCTCTAACCCCCTGGTTTTGAGACCATCCCACACTATGGGCAACCCCTCCCCCCAACCCAGTCCTTCGATTTTTCCTACATTAAATCATTCTAACAGCCCGAGTTGGGTTGGTGACAATTAACTTACAACATTTAATTGCAGATGCATCTGAAACATCATTCATGTAAATCTACCCATGGAGGCAGCTTTGCAGATTAAGATGATGTTGACACCCTTCAGCACTCTGGACACACCTGCAGAATGATGGCTGACCCAACACACTAAGTGCATAAACATCTGAGGAGCGTAACTGCTCATACTCCTTTGCGAATTCACCTCGGGCTCAAGCCAAGATGTCGATACTCAAGATATTGTGGCTCCAAGCGCTCGAGCACCATATACACACACCAGTGTATAAAAACAAGCTAAAATAAGCTGTCAAATGCCTACTAGAAGTCAGCCGACTTCTAATAGGCATTTGACAGCTTATTTTAGCTTGTTTTTTAGCTTCATTCGACTTCTGAATTCCCAGGCAACCGCCACAGCAAAAATTGTGTCTGGATAAACAGTTTCACACTGTGTATGACATGAATAACACTGCAATTAAATTCAGGAGTCTATCCATACCAGATTTTGCTCCATTTTACATCCAACTATCAGAGACGAATCAAGATGACAAATCACCCATGAGCCTTATGTAAAACAACTAAATACGCAGAGTGGCTTTAGTAGCTGGAAATGTCCTGCCAGGTGAATGATTTTCATCACTCTCACCTTCTATGAATGACTGCTTTCAGATGCAGGTGTGACCCTTGATGGGTCCACAGTCAGAGTAAAGCAGAAGTCAAAAATTGAGAGGCTTTAATCAGTGTGCACATATGACCTGAAAACAGAGGCTAGAAGCAAATAAGAAAGACGTGGCAACGTCTGGCAGGCACACTGCGCTGGAATGGAGAGATGGGTCTGATGAAACTGAAGAAAAGCAGATGTTAGATGTGTCATTTCTGCCACATAATCTATCTGCAAGTATGATTTTTTTTTTCTCGCATTTTCCGTCCTTTATGATTACGCCAAATCGGAGAACAAGGGGTCTCAGGAACGATGCATTTCATACACACGCAAGTGGATAGAAGCCGTCACCTTAACAAGCATTAGAGTAGATGCAGGCTATTCTGCTGGGGATAAACATTGACTGGAAAGACAGCTAACCAGCTAATTTAGCCTTATTTATTATAAGCTACATACAGCTGTGTGAGATTTTTTTCTTTAATACATCCTAATATCACTTATTTTTGCTTTTTTGACTGTAAAACTATTGCAAGGATGTATTGTGGAGAGCCATGTGTCTGATATCTGGTATTCAGCTACAGGGGTTGAAAAATAACACCTGCGGATTTACTGTTAGTCTCATTCTCTGACTTGGTGACGGTTTTTTGTTTGTCACATCTCAGACCCAGTTCCATTGTTACATTTCTGTAGCGGGAGGCAGTCTGGTTACTAGGAAACTGTATAGAGAATAAATGAAATGCAAAATATAACAATAAAACTATTTTAAGAATTTGGCACCAAATTTTATTGTCGTATTCACAATAGTAGTTTTGCTGTCTGCGTTTTAGATTCTGATATTGTGTGTCTCACATTGAAGGAAAAGGGATTTAAACAGTATTTACTTCAATTTAAAATAAATAATATTTTAATATTTTAAATGAATGCATCCAATAAATGAACAAAGGGGCACAGGAATAGGACGGGATATCAGGATGTGTACCCCCGCCCCCAATATTTAACCAATATTTTATTTGGCTTCAGCAGATTTGTGCCCCCCAATATCAAACTGTCCCCTACGCCCTTGAATGAACAGCATCCTAAGGTTGAACACGTCTCAAGTGATCTGCGGTCTCAGCTTCTTCTGGGGTAAATCAACCCACGCAAGAGAATAACAGGGTCTTTCTAGTAACATGAAGCAGAAACATGCAAAAGGTGCATTTCCACTTACATACAGAGAAATGTTGATATTAATTACAGAGGCCGATACACACAAAATGCAGGTCCATATTCAAAAGACTCTTTTCCCTGAATTTTGTTTGTTTAATAATGCTTAAGCAAACCTAACTATGTACTGCAGCCTCAATCAGCAATTAGAACTTTGTCAATTATCACTTACAGTTATGTAGCTTTTTTTGCCAGATTTTATGCCTATATTTATTTCCAAAATACGAATATGACTGTTATGTCCAGTGCAATAAATAATACGAATATTATAAATACACATTAATATTTAATTCATAATAATTTTAAATAATGTGTGATAATTCACTGTTAATCCAGTCTACTGCAAAGCCTTTTGTCAAAAAATACATAAAATAAACAAACAAGAAGAAGAAGAACAACAGCAACAAAAAATAATAACTAAGAGTGAAATTGGCCTTTGTAAAAATTGTCACTAGGTAAGTGTGCCTTTTTTGTTGACCTTAATGTCACGTTTAATGACCCTCCATAAAACTGTGAAAGCAATATAAATGTATTTCGTAAATGGTGATGGGGGCGCAAAAAGCATAGATTTAATGCATTTACAACAAAACAAGACCAAGAATAATTTTAAAAGCCGTTCATTTTTATTTAACATTTATTCACTATATTCCTGACTGTTCATAAATAAATAGGCCACCTAACTTAGTTGTTTAATTAAGCTTGAAGTTGTTGTTGCTTTAAGTACTGTTTATCTTTGACGGTAGTACAAGTAAGGTTTACGACCGCAAGTCCCAAACCAATAAGCAAAACATAAATCCTTCTGGTTCCTCGTTTCATCGCGATTTCACCCAGTTTCACCACCGTTAATGTCTTTCAGCTTAAGTCTTCGCCAGTATGTAGTGCTGGACCAGAAAGGCCTGTTACATTTTTAAGTTTTCAGTGTTGTGGTCAGACCCCGACTTATTCATTTAACCACAGCAAAAATGACAGTCAGGTTCGCAGCCAGCTTCATGGAAAACGCGGTTCAGTGAAATACAGCGATAGTCTATATACAGAAGACTTTATAAACAAGTATATCTCAAGTTTCTGCGCTGATGAATCGGATTCTGTTGATCCATTAGTTTAAATGGCGATAAATAACGAGAAACTGTCTCATATAAGGGTAGACAACGTGGGGACGTGAAACACTAGGTGGGGCTAAATGAAAAAAAAATCGATTTTCAACACTTGTAGACGATCACAATGTGTATGTAACATGTACACCTAAATTACTGCGCATAGAACCTGGATAACTTCCTATACGGATGCATACATTATATATACATATATAACCTACATTATAGAAGACAAAGAGAAACAACTATTAAACAGCAACAGTAAAGGAAAATCCATCAGCACCAACATATCAATCAAATTTCAAGCTCACATACTGTCTCGCTAGAAGTAAATTACTAAATATAAGGGATTAAGTATTATTTTGTATTTTTTACCTCGCTGGTAGGCTACATATGTGTAGGCTACGTTATGTTTCTCTGGCTCATGACTATCGTTAGCATTCATATTAAACCGCAATAACACTTCTGTTATTGTAAAAATAAAAACTAATTTTGCGCTCCATATAATGAACAATACGATTTCGAATGAAGCAACTATACGAATATTAACTATGAAAAACTTTCATTCAACTGTATTCATATAACTACAGAAATAAAACGACAGGAATGAAAACATCGCATTTAAGAAATCGCACAGTGACAAAACTACATCCTTGTAAATATGCAGAATGGGCAGCGGATGCATCATAACTGTCAATTAAAGAGAGAAGGATCTTCTTAAGTGTCACTACAGTCTGAACGATCTGCCACCGCTTCAGCATCAACAATCCTTTCAAAGCTACTTTATAACTCTAAAATACGTATCTGGAAAGAATTAGCAACTATTTCAAAGGACACCAGCGGAACTTAGGAAAACATTTTGCATCATGTAGTATTTTATTATTTTAATGTTTTACTTACCTTCAGTAGTCCTTGCTCCCGGACAGTGTAGCTTATTTGGTCCTTAAACGCGTTACGATCTGTAAATATGCTGAATCCAATGAAAAGAAAAGCCGAAAGAGCTTTTCGGTTTTTTTGACTATGGTTCGGCGAAGGCTTCGGGCTACATCTACCAGCTATATTACTTCAGTAAACATCAGTCAAGTCACTGTGGGCGAGAGAAGGAGGGAGAGAAAGAGAGCCGGAGAGAGAGAAAAAGTCGCACACGCACATTTAAAAAGTCTCATGCAAGTTATAGCGAATTACAGGAAAACCGTTTTCTTATCGATGTTCATAAAGCGAATGCATTATTTTCAGTTCTCCTTTTCACTAGACGGTTTTTTGTTTTTACTCGCGAACTTTTCTTTTATAAACAAATTAGGCGCTGTTTAATGAATGAGTCCAGCAGGGAAGCTGAAATTGCAGGACTTGGACCATAAGGATTAAAATGTACTATAGCTGCTAAACTCTTCCAGTAATAACTAGTCATTCATCAAGATATCACATTCTGCGGCCACCGTTTTCTTTTGAATTGCTAAATATGGCTATATTTTGACTCTACTGTATGCCAAAGATGTAAAATTTAGCTCCTTGAACACCTCTAAGTTTAAGTCCATTCATGTCTTTTAATTCGCTAATTAAGTCTATTAAACCTAATGACGATCTTACACTTACAGTATACCGAACACCATACAACCTGTTTCCAAAAAAGTTTGGACGCGGAGTAAAATGTAAATAAAAACAGAATGCAATTATTTACATATCATATAAACCCATGATTTATTGAAAATAAAACAAAGACAACAAATCAAGTGTTGAAACAGAGAATTTATTGTTTCCTGACAAATATATGCTCACTTTAAATTTGATGCCAGCCATACCTTTCAAAAAACGGGTGGGGCATGTTTACCACTGTGTTGCATCACCTCTTCTTTTAACAGGACTCTGTAAACATTTGGGAACTGAGGAAACCAGTTTCTGGAGTTTTGAACATGAAATATTGCCCCATTCTTGCCTGATATAGGATTTCAACTGCTGAACAGTTCAGGGTCGGCTTTGTCATATTTTTCATGATGCGCCAAATGTTTTCAGTGGGTGACAGGTCTGGACTGCAGGCAGGCCAGTCTAGCACCTGGACTCTTCTACTATGGAGCCATGCTGTTGTAATACATCCAAAGAATGCAGTTAGGCATTGTCTTGGTGAAATATTCAAGGCCTTCTCTGAAGAAGTTGTCTGGACGACAGCATGTATTGCTCCTAAACCTGTACATATCGTTCAGCATTAATGGGGCCTTCCCAGATGTGCAGGCCATGAGCAGTAATGCACCCCCATACCCTCACAAATGCTAGCTTTCGAACTGTCCACTGGTAATAGAATGGATGGTCACTCTCCTCTTTAGCCCAGAGGATGCCACACCCATTATTTCCAAAAAGAATTTGAAATTTTGATTTGTCAGACCACAGGACAGTTTTCCATTTTGCCTCAGTACATCTTAAATTAGCTCGGCCTGAGAAGTCAGTGGTGTTTCTGGATCATGTTTAGATATGGTTTCTTCTTTGCATGGTAGAGTCTCATCCTGCATTAGTCAATTAATGCAATGACAAACAAACTTTATTCACAGATAGTGGTTTATGGAAGTGTTCCTGAGCCCATGCAATGATTTCCACTATAAAATTATGTTTGTTTTTGATGCAGGGCTGCCTGAGGACCCGAAGATCAAGGCTATCCAATATTGGTTTGCAGCCTTGTCCCTTGCGTACAGAGATTTCTCCAGATTCACTGAAACTTTTAATGACTTTATGTACGGCAGATGATGAAATTCCTAAATTCTTTGCAATATTACGCTGAGGACCATTATTCGTAAATTGTTGCACTGTTTGCCCACACAGTCTTTCACAGAGTGGTGAACCTCTCCCCCATCTTCAGTTCACAGAGACTTTGCCTCTCTGAGAGGCTCTATTAATACCCAATTATCTTACTTACCTGTTGCCAATTAACCTAATCAATTGTGAGATATTCATCCAGGTGTTTTGTTTTAGCATTACACAACTTTTCCAATCTTTTGTTGCCCATGTCCCAACTTTTTCTAAATGTGTTGCTGGCATCAAATTCAAATATATTTGTCATGAAACAATAACATTTCTCAGTTTCAAGATATATGTTGTCTTTATTCTATGTTCAATTAAATACGGGTTTACATGGTTTGTCAATCATTGCATTCAGTTCAAATTTTATACAGCATCCCTAGTTTTTTGGTTGTATGTTACACAGGTTAGGTTTTGTCCTGAGGAGATAAGTTGGTGTCTGGTGTCTTTACAAACGTTTTCACTTTAATTTTATTACTTCATTTTTATGAGGGAAAAGTATTTTTAAAAACAAGATGCTGAGATGTTCTTGTCTGTTATGCTGAATTAAAACACGCTTTACTGTTCTACTCTGACAGCAAAATCACTGTTTACCATGCATGAATAATCTGAAGATTACGTGCATATGCAAAATAATACGCATGTTGGGAACGAATTGGCTTTTGGTGGCAATTTTTGGATAGGGTGTAGCTCCCAGAAATCTGCTTGTGACAGAGGGTGTTTTCCATGAAAGAGCAGTTATTTTAGCTCCAGACGTGTTTACATTTCTGTGGTTCTGTCTCTAACTTTCCCTCTCTCTCCGTCTCTCTACCCGGAGAGCATAGGCCCAATCCCCTAGGCTCCCAGACATTCCTAAAGTCTGCCAAAAAGCAAAGAAACGAATAAAAAAAATGAAATAATGAAATAAAAAAGACCCCCAAAATCTTGGTTCAGGGTGGTTACATGGATCACTCTCATGTTGAAGGTCTACGCAGTTCTGTTAGCTGCTTCAGGATAAATACAGAAAAACACAAATCACTGATCTGGCCCAAAATAGCACAATCAACATCTTCTGGCGTTCTAGCGAAGGCTTACATGTATTAATTTCACGCTAACCTTCACTTTAAAAACACTGGGGAAATTGTGAGGAACTGGCAACCACTAAGAAAGTTCCAATATGGTTTGGTAAACGCTTTCTTGAAAAGATGTCTGAGTTTGCACGCATTTCTGTTGGTATTTCTGGAACAGGAGCCGCCAAATCACGTCTATGTTTCATGTAACGTCTCTGTCACTTAAAGTGGCTCTAATGTGCTGCGTTTCGGACCAAACGCCAGCGGACGGCGTCGCTACACGGAAGGCGAAGACCCGCTTACGTTGCCTCTTTCGGGGGTGAAACTGAGCGCAGCCCCCTTCCAGTCAAACGCGGGGACCTGAGGAAGCAAATATCAAACCATCTGTTCAGAAAGTATGCAGACGCGAAAGACAATTCTTCCCGCTAAACAAACAACAGTGAAATATCTCAAAGGGGAAAATCGCGCTGCCAGAGTGCGCCCGGAGCCACAAACTAATCCACAGAAAACACGCCTTCTTTTCAATATTGGTGACACCAAAACGCCACTTGAGAGAGAAAAAATAAATCCCTTACCAGAAAAGAATTTCAACAGGCCTACTGCAGTTCTTTCTATTTTCTTCGAGAGAAAAAGAATAAGGTGTAATGTAGTAGTAGTTGTATTAATAACAACAACAACAATAATAATAATAATAATAATAATAATAATAATATGTTATGAATGGGGGAAAAACTTGCAGATGTAATTGTTTAACCCTTTAAATTCATATATGTAAATGGACTATAATGTTAAATGGGCATTACCTGTTAGAGAACAGTCTGAGGTCTTGTCAAAGCATCTGCTATTAAACTATTTAAAATTATATTTACTCACGACACATAGCATACCCTGATGATGGCCGAATCTTTCTCATCTAGCTTCGACGTAAAGTCAAATAAACTTTGATGCGTAATGGAGAAAGGAAAATCAGACATTGCCGACTTGGTGATCTGAGTGTATAATTCCTTCAGATTATAAATGCAATCCTCTTATTTACATAAAGAGTGGTTGCATTTAGTTGGGGATTATTTGAAAGAAAACTAAGATAATATAAAAGAAATTGCAGGGAAATATTTATAACCATTAACTCCGTATTTTCCCATTGCGGCATTTGTAGAGTAGAATAAGCGCCAGTGAATAAACCATTTGAGAATAAAGCTTACATACTCAAGGACGAGGACGAAGTCCTGGGAAAGAGCTACCTGTGCCTGCCTTGCAGGGCCAGCATGTTTCATGCCAGTTGGGTCTAGGCTCGGACCATCTGGCCCGAAAAGACCTGCTCCGTGGCTATAAGCAGGAAAAGGGACCGAGGCCTCTTGGCATCCTGCTCTCAGCTGGGAGGGCGGAGAGCTGGGTGTCGAGGCGAGCAACGTATAGTCTAGACAGAGGAGATCGGGTTGAAATCTGGAAGCCATTGACTCCAGCTTGGAGTTGAGGGCAGCCTCTCCGCAGTAAGGGATCGCATTTCACTGCCTAATTATAAGTGAAAAATAGTCGCTTCGTTCACCCTCCATTTTTTCTCTTTCTACAGCAAAACCCCAAAGGGTGGGGGTTATGAATTTTCTCAATAGCGTATTATACATACCATGAGCCTTGTTTTTAAATAGCTTACAGTAACATCTTATTGCTTCATGGACATTGAAGATAATTGTTTAGGTATAATAAATAATGATGACAAAGTATAGAAATGTTTTATTTCGTTGCATAAAAAACTGATTCGTTATGGGAAAATCATACTATATTGCATTATTTTAAAAGAACGATTCAGTGGCAATTCAGAATTCTGGGAGGCACGTGGTTAATGGTAAAAACAGGCAACTCCTAGCATTACCAAATTGAATAAGGCGTTTTAACAGCGCGGATTTTTTTTCTTTGAAAAATAAATATTGTACTCTTCCAGCAGGGGGCGATACGGTCACGCAAATTAAACTCCGTGTTTTTGTTTTATTCCTTAAGATGACACTGATAAGATCAAGTAATTAAACACACAAGTAAACAAATAAAGGAATAAGTAAAGCTTATTTCCACTGCACAGCAGCTCTGCCACTGCTGATCAGGTGCTTTTGAACAGCAGCGTAACACAAAGCAGATTCGACTCCCAGGCAAGTCCCCAGTGACTATCTGACTACGGAGATGGTGGAAGTCATTCAATGACCATCCATCATGTGACTAGGACACGGTGTACAGTACAGTAAGCAGTCTGTGGATTCATGTTATCTGCTCAACAGACATATGCAGTTAAGCGGGGGGCTCATCAATTTGGCGTCAGTAGAGCTACACCGGGGCTGACTTACCGAGTAGCCTACAGTACTTTCCTAGTGGGACAGTAGTGTTCAGCCCCGCCTGCTGGGGGAAATCTCATTGTAGGGAGCACCCCGGTTGGCAAATTTTATCATAGGTATGTATGTATGGTGGGCCTATATGGGGAAAAGTCGCAGGGCAGACTTACAATCCAACACAATGCAACTCAACATCATGCCGCTATTTACATTTGCGTAGGACCTCACGATGATCTCCACAAATGCTGCGAAAAAGAAATGTAGAAAAATGTTAGTTAACATTAACAACAACAGTATAATAATTATAGCTATTATTATTATTATTATTGTTCTTATTATTATTATTAATAATAATAATATTATTATTATAGTTGTAGTAGTAATACTTATCTATATAATAATTTATCCAGAATTTCCTGATAATAAGAAGGTATTGTAAGAAAACAAGACACTTTAATGAGCAGTAACTTAAAGCACTGAACATGTTCATAAAACATCTGCTGTTCTTCATGGAGAAGCAATCAAGCACTGCTAACTGTGAATGACGCAGGGGAATTTTTTAAAAATAAGTATGCAAAGTCATTCTATTTCTGCCTGAAAAGACGTTGCTCTGCAAAAAGCTGCCTGGTTTCGAGTTTTCAGGTCACGAGCCGCGGGATATCTCGGGAGGCGGTTTTATGGCGACTTTTCTCACGGTCAGTTCCATCTGGACGGCTATGTCACGAACAGGAAAGCTGCCTCGTGCAGGTTTCTGCAGTGCAACGACTGTTACTGCTGTATTTGGGGAAGTGGGCGTTATCCATTTATCCATCTTCCAGCCACTTATCCTTGTCAGGGTCACCGGGAGGACTAGAGCCTGTTTTCAGCAAGGATGATAACATCTATCTTTCACTATCTAGCAGCAATCTGTCTCCACAAAAGCACATCCAATTTTTACCAAGCCTAGAATTGGACAACAATTGGAATAAAAGAAAATACAAAATGTGAATGTACATTGTGATATGAGAAATTATGCTACAAATATTAAATTAACATATTAAGATGATTACTTGATTGATGAATCTTGCAATAGAAAATACAGCCATTTAAATTGACATAACTGATACACAATAACAGCTAGTACTAATTAACCAAGTAGTATCTTGCCATAGGACCTAGACTAATAATATCACACAGCTATGTATGTGCTTACCTAAAAGAGCCTTAAACTGTCAGATTTCTAGTTATGGAAACGTTCACATCTGACAAGCAATAAATAGCTGTCATGGGACCCTGTTTTGTTAGCTTGCCAAATACCTAAAACTCAGCAATGATACGTATGGCTGGATGGGAATCATGCAGGGAGAATCGCTGCTGAAGGTGGCTTTTGGTGGCTGGTGGGGGGATACGCCTCTTTCCACACCAAATAAGGCAGCGGCATCCCAGTGTGGTGAAGGGTGTCATATTTTGGATGACATTTAACTGAAGCGATCAAAGAGACGTGAGAAAAAAAAATCTTAGATGTTAACTCTGATGTCCTGGCATATAAACAATGAAAATGGTTCATTTGGTTATCACCCAAAGAAAGAAGACAAACTAACATGGTGAACTGCTGCCTGAGTCACGTGACTGTGATGCAGTATCAAGGTGGGATGTTAGCTGAGGGCAGTCACTCGTAATGAACCATGCAAAATACTTTATGTGGGAGGAATGGTATGTAAAAATGCTAAAGCAATAGTAGGACTTTCCTTCAGCTACAACAAACCTCATGTCTAGTGTAAAAAATGGGGGGTTAGGGAAGGATTAAGGGACGCCCATCCTCTGGGGTCATGCAGAATGAACCCCGGCACACTTTTACAGTACAGCACACCACAAGCCTATAGGAGAGGGAGTCAGTCACCCAAACCCATAGGTGTGAGGTAACAGCATTACCCACTCCGATCCATTTTGCTGGCTAACAAAGTTAAATAATACATAGTTATATGAAAAATAAGCAAAACAAGGCTAAGACTGTAATATGTGGGATTGACAGATGTTCACTGTAATATCTTGCTTTTATACATATCCACAGAGTCACAAATTTAATTTAATGTATGGTCTATAAACCAAATAAAAGGCCTTCTCTGTGTTGCAAAGAATGGGCTACAAAACTTGATAAGTAATCAGATTTTCGCTTTTCCATGGTATAAATTCCACCTTCAGCTTTAGTGTGAGCTTTCATCACTCAGAGTATAGGCTTGCAGCCAATCAGTACACTGTAAGGCCTAATATTTTCTGAGCTCTGCTGAAAACAGTCATAACTGAGAGGGAAGGTTGCTAGGCAACCCTCAATGCTCTGAAAAACAAAACTCATTTGCAGACTCAGGCAATGTTGACAGCATTTGCCAGGAAAGTCCATCCATCCTGCTGTCTCCTTACCGCTTGTCCTGGTCAGGGTCATGGGTGCCGGGAACACAAGCCTATTCATTGATCAGGGGAGCACAGTATTCCCTGGTGGTCAGGATTTAAAAATGCCAAATTAACTAAAAGTATTACATGAGATTCAGCAATAACTAAAATGATTTTTGAAACTGGAACATCGGAGAAGTAGGTCACGAAGTTCCAGCACGCTGATTGATGCGACAGATTGCTTTCTCTGCAATATCAAAACTCAGCAAATGGATATAAAATATAGTCATGACTCTTAAATCAACATTTATTTTTCCCTATACAGAACGGTTTCCAAAAAGGCATCTATTATATCACCCCTTATGGAACAATAGCAGCACAGCCATCAAAACTTCATATTATATAAAATACCGGCTTTACAGTGTTTTACAGATACCATAATGACATGTATAATTTCTATCAAATGTCTTTTTGGACGTCTTAAATGATTTTATAAACTATTAACCAAACCAATCACTGTAATACAAAATAGCTTTAAGGCACCATGGATCACGTTGTCTTTGTTATTGTAGGTCACTTAAGACCAACCTGAAGACCAAGTAAATGCGCTTTTTAAATTGCTTTGTTGTGTGTTTTGTTATCGAGCAAACACAGTGCGATGATTAACGTATTCTGAAAACGTTCTTCTTTCCTGCACAGCAAAACGACCGCAAAACACGCTCAAACTAATAAGTTAAAAATAATTTCAAACCTCATTACTCGATTTATGTGAATTAAAAAAATAGAAACGGGCCCCCACTTTTGATGACGCCACATTGAAGCCGCAGTTCACCATTGCTGGTTTCACCATTGCTGGTTTCCTGTGCTCAGGGAGATAACAGCACTTTTCTTTTTCGTGAAGAACAATGTACTTCAGAGTGCATCTACTGGTGGGTAAGCAAAAAACAATGAGGATTTAAGTGTGATTTGAGTGAGTCTCAAAGCAGCAAGTATTGGCTACATCTGCCCAGGTAGCATCACCTGACCAACATCTTGTGAGAACAATGTGAAACTATATATGTGTATAAACATTGGTCAATCAGCAATGATACTGCATTGAAATCCCTGTCGGATTGGAAAGGTACTGAATTACCTGTCCTACGTCATCAAACCTCTGCCCAATAAGTATATAGACCTATGATCTGAATAGAACAGGGGTGGGCAGTCTTGTCCAAAAAGGGGCATTGGGTATGCAAGTTTTCACTGCAACGCCCTAATTAGATTACTATAATTAGTGGACTAATTGGCTGAAGAGTCCTCACACCTGGGTTTGAACAGCTGACCTAAGGATTATCCCAAAAACCTGCATACACACTGGCCCACCCCAGTGATGGAAAGTGCTTTTTAACACATCAAACCCCCTTTTTGTTCATCTCCCTACTTGTCAATGAAACCTTCCAGTGTAGATGGACCACCTCACTGTTTCAACCTGGACTGCTCTTCGGTTACCCCAACACCTCCCACAGTGCTGGGCCGAAGCACACTTTAGATGTAAATGTTCTCCTACAATGACCATTTCACTGAATAAACAGTGGATATGAGGAGGGCATTCAGTGTAGTAGTTACGTATAAAACTTAATGTTTTTTATACGTTAAGCAGCCCAATAAAGCATTACAAAACACGCATTTAGAACCTCCATCAACTATGGGAATTAATGGTGGCGTCTTAGACAAAAACAAAACTTAACACCTATAGCCGGTATAATGCACCGACATTTAAGCATGCGGTTAATTTACAAACGTGGCCATTAGGGCGTGTTTATCATCACTAAGGCTAGATACAAAATATTAATAACTAGACTACTTCACAGGCCAAAACAGTTTTTCTTCGGAGTTACCCGTACCTGGGTTTAAACCTCAATCACATTTATGAGGCTACCAGCTACGTTACTTTTCAAAACCTCAGAATCTATATGCGTGTTCGCAGATGCCCAAATGTTATCCCTTTTTATAGTAACGGAGGTTTCACTTTACATCAGCTTTGCTAACAATGCTCTACATGCCTGTTTGCAAAACATCGGGTGTTATTATCATTAACACCGACACATTTTTTACATTAATACTTCCTAACAATGGTGATGCATACAAGGAAGGGCAGATAATCGCTTGTTTGTTGCTGGCCCCTCCCACGCCTCGTCTCTGTGAAAAGAGCCAAGCGCTCCGTACTTCCCCATTCAGTCGGTACGCACGCACTTTAGCGCAACCGGATTAGAGTGGATTGCTTCATTTTTTTCCTTCTTGCATACTAGAGCCATTAGTAATTCGGCTACTTGAATCATTCGATTCACAATCTCAAAAGACTCCACCGGGGTACATTCAGGAGGAATACAAAATCGTTTTTCTGGATATTCTCATATTTTAAAAAATATATCTGTCCCCAAATACAACAGGTAAGAAATGACTTAAGAGGTATTGAGCCATTAGACCGGCCTCTGTCAACGTATTTATCTAATTTTATAATAAGATCTCCACATAATGGTGGTTATCGTTGCTGCGTTGCAAACAGTAGGTCTTCAGGGAGCGCAACGTTTTCGCGATAGATTCAAATGATAAAGGTTTAACTTGTTAATGGGTGCGCGGACATTTCTAACCATTTCTTTACATTTTTTAGACATTATCCCATAGTTTTAATATGAACGAGGACCACCTATCATGCGTGTTACTATTAGACATTAAACTTATGACCAATGGGGAAATTATGCGCTTTTTTTTTGCTGGCCGCCGACGTCGGGTATTATGAAACAGCATTATGCTATATAGCGATCTTGGATGTAGAATAAACCAAATGTGTTTGTCTTGTTAATATTTAAGAATAAACATTTGTTTGATTTTAAGCCTAATTTAATATTTCACTACTGTCCCGTATTGTTGTGGTCGCTGATGTTTTTGATGTGGTTGATTCTCTGTCTGCTTCTCAACATTTCGCAGAATTAACCGGACCAAAAAACGGACGTGTATTTTTTATTTTTAAGTATCTAAGTATGTCGTAACCAGCAAATTATGTAATATGTTCTATCGGTCACGTCGTTGTTTTCTGTTCCTCCTGACAGATCTATACTCCAATGTGCGACCTCAGCATGGATCAGGTGGCCCCCCTGTCTGGATATCGTAGCAGTCTGAAAGTAAGGAATTAACACCCCGATGTACTCCCTTGTGCAACAAACTGTTTTTAATACGTGTACTTGAATTAAAAGAAGACCTGTTCTTGAAGTTGGGCCATGGACTCCTGAGACGCCTAACTTAAGTTCTCCTGAGAGAAGAAATTGGTTGATTATACTTAGTGTTTTAAAGAGCACAGTTGCAAAAGATGTAGGGCTACTAGATATATATATATTCTGATTGCCTTGAAACCTCGTTTTTGTACCATAACAAATCCCTCGACAAACAGAGAAAAATACCCGAAGACCTTTAGAAGCTCAAATTCTAATGGACAATGTTCTGGATCATCTGGAAGAGATGCTCAGGAAGACTGAATAGTTTAAAAATAAAATTTATTGTGGCCATTCAGTGTGCACGTCTTAGAATGTATAACTCGGTATTTGCACGGACTTCTTGCATTGTACGATACAAATAAAGCACCCAATTAAAACGATTTATTTTAAAGTTATTTGGTTCCAGATACCGTTTTGTTTTTATGCACTGCAGTTTCCCAGCTGCTAGCAGGGGGAATTGTGTACTGACAAAATGGTGGGCAATTTTTGCCCTTCAGTATAAGACATGGCAGTGCTTATTTGAGAAGAGCTTTGTTTTACCTAATCAAATTTGAAGAGAGCCTGGTTTCAGCCCAACGTGGCACCCTCCCACACAGACTCGTAAACCCCAGGCGCTGAATCGCAACCAGCTGCCCGGAGAGGAGTCACGAGGGCTGCGGAAGAGGAAGCCCATATATGGCCGGGTGTTAGACAGCCAGCAGACCGTGGCAACCATGAGAGCTGAACTTTTAATGGCCGATAAAGGCGCTGTTTGAGCAATGACGACAGACTTTTATTACCCTCGTTATCTGCTTTTCCGTATTATCTTTTCAAAAACCATGCATATCGATTATTAAATTTAGGTTTACAATCTTTATTGTTTTCTTTTTTCAGAAAACAATATTCTATATAATTTGTTCTGTTTGGATATTATAAAAAATAAATAGAAATAAAAAATAATAATAAAATAGCCGCAATTCAGTAATTTCTACCTCACTGTGAACATGTTGATTCAGACATTTAAGTAATCATTTCGTGTTTTGTTTCCCTCTCTCTCTCTCTCTCTCTCTCTCTCTAGCGTCAGATCGCTTTCGACTCCTTTGAAGACCCCATGTCTTTATTCTGTGGATATTATTTCCCATCAGATGATGACCAGTCTGTCCAAGAGGTGCCCTCGGGCTTGGACTTCGTCCCACATGGTAACGCTCCTCCCCCTTCTAGCGACCAAAACAAATGCAAAAAAATTCAATAGTCCATTGTGAACCGCTATTCATAGCCGGGAGCAAAAAAGAAAGTTGCACACTTGTGACTAAAATCCCCCGTTGGTCCAAATGACAGTTGATCAATTTGTGAAATGCCGCGGCTGTCATCTAACTATCCAGAGACTTGTCACTACTGTGGTTTTGCCAAATGGTTGCGGATTTCCTCAGTCACTGATGATGTCAGTTGAAGAATTACACAATATGCAAGAGTGTACAATAGATTCAAAATCTGTAGTTTGCGAAAAGGAGAAGCAAATCGAGAGTTTCTTTAGTCTGGGTCTATTTTTTTCTGAAACATCGCTGTTTCGATAATATATCAAAGGAAATATCAAAGTGTGCTTGAGCCACAGAGAAATGTTCTGCAGGAGACCTATACACTGCCTACTGCTCTGCCATTTAAGCTCAACTACTCAGGATGGCAGTCCCAGTTGTAAACCCAACTGGAGTGTCTGTTCTGTAAGGTCTCTGTTTGCCTAATTATCGGCAGTGAAAATCTGGGAGGTCAAATGTTATTTTTATAGGAGCCTCACTGGCCACAACGGTCATTGTGGTCATGGATGGCTGACCGTATAACTGGCCACATGTGGAAATGGCCAAAAAAATTTGGGCAAAACTTGGGTAAGCCCTTTTTGTGGAAGAAGGACAGTTGGTTGTTAGTGCAGTTGCCAAGCCAGTCTTGGTCTGCCATCGCACTTCCTCCCCAGACATTTACGGCCGCCAGCGAGGTCAGCAGGTCTGTGGTGTGGGCGTCCGCAAGTCCGTCCCTGACCAGTGTCTTGTGCTCTTGCCTCCCCCCTTCCTGCAGACCTGGGTTCCTGTACCTTGCCCCTCCTGACGCCCTGCAGCAAGGCTGTGATGAGCCAGGCGCTGAACGAGAGCTTCAGTGGCTTCGCCAAAGTGCAGCGCGGTTGTGGCATTTCGAGCAGTGAGTTTTACTTTCGTTTCTCTTTACTGGCAGGTCATCATAACATCCTCCTTCTTAAATCTGCCCTCTCAAAAGGGGACCCTTTCCCCTCTAATTTGTAAGATAAGTCCAGAACCATATCATTTTCACTGAGGGTTATAAATTGTACAGTTTCAGTAGGTGTGTTGTACTTCACATCACCCGATATTTAAATATATAATTTTCATCTAGTTTATAATATGCTTACAATTATATGTATGTCTAAAGAAAAAGCATAATATTATTTATATCATTAGGAAGATAGTTTGTTTTCCAGATGTCCTAATTTGTTGGTGTGTCTTTCTCGCCTGTCGCTGATGCACCTCCTTCCTCTCTCGTTCTGTTGACAGATCCTAGGTCCTGGACCAAGGCCCACGTGATTCAGTGGCTTCAGTGGGCAGTGAGTGAGTTCAGTCTGGTGAATGTCAACTTTTCCAAGTTTGACCTGGACGGACAGATGCTCTGTGACCTGGGGAAGGAGCGCTTCCTTGAGCTGGCGCCAGATTTTGTCGGCGACATCCTGTGGGAGCACCTGGAGCAGATGATGAAAGGTACGGGGTGCCGTGAGCCCGCCGTCCGCTGAGGTCGCCAGGGTTCCCTAAATGCCACAAAAGGGAGGATGAGTTTCAGATTTATGAGCGGGCTGCTCCCTTTGTCCCGCAGATTGTCAGGAAAAGGAAGATGCCCAGAACCTCAGTGGTACCGTACCGTCGGGTGCCAGCTGGATGAACAGCCCCACCACCAGTGAGTGTTGCAGCTTCCAGAAGCCTTGGGAGAATGGATCAGGAGAAGCATGTTGTGTGGGAGGTCGTCAGGGCCTGGCTGCTGGGGCCTAAGTGTGCTATTGAACGTATCCGCAGGCTTCAGCTTGGAGGACACTCAGCTGGCTCCGCAAGTCCCCAGCGGCAGCAGCCTCCTCCAGGAGCTTTTTGAGAGCACCGACAAGCCGTCGCTCCTGACTGCAGAGCCTCGCTTCCCTGTCTTCTCTAAGCCCCAGCTGCACACTGTGAATGTCAGCTATGGCACAGCCAGGCAGGACTACTCCCGTAACAGCTCATCCACCAGTCTTGGTAAATCCTGCAGTTTTCACACGACTACACTATGGCTTCGCATGTCGCTATGGAGTGGAGTCAAGAGCACACTGTCCTCTGTGTTTACTTCCCGCTGTAGTGTGATCGTGCCAGTTGATTAGCCGGTGAAGTGTCCATGCAGCTCCTGAGTTATTTAAAATTATGAACAATAAATAAATAATCAGCAGATACACTGCTCTGACCCCTAATAATGAGTGTCAGACCTCAGATAGGCTTTGGGATGAGACCTAGAAAGTTAAACTGATTATTATTAGCACTCATTGCTAATTTATTAATGATGCTTTCCCATTGGGTCACAGGCTCCTCCCACGAGCAGACCTCCATGGAGAGCACAGAGAGCCTGGATGACACCAAGTTTGTGCTGCGTTCCTGGAGCAGCCAGTCATCTCTGGCTGACACTCAGCAGGTCCCCTCCCATGACAGCTTCGACGAGGAGCTGAATGCGGGAGTCCTGAGCCTGGGACGCCAGGGTCTGTCGTTCAAGGACTACGTGCAGGAGAGGAATGAGCCGCTGAAGATGGGCAACCCTGTCATTCCGGCTGCCATGCTGGCGGGCTTCACAGGTAGACCACATGCATGCACTTTCCTCCAGGATCCCTTCTCCGATCATTATAGGTGCTCGACAATTTGTGTGTGCATTTTCTTTTTAATGTAATGTTAATGCATTTTATACATTCTTTTGTATGCCATTTTAAAATAATGAAAACTTTTGCAGGAAGTGGTCCGATCCAGCTGTGGCAATTCCTCCTGGAGCTTCTGACCGACAAAACATGCCAGTCTATAATCCGATGGACTGGAGATGACTGGGAATTCAAGCTTATGGACCCCGATGAGGTAAATGGAAGAATACCCTTGCATTCGTTTGGTCGCCATGGTGGAGAGCCATTCATGAGGTATTGGAGTGCAGAGCGGGTAGAGAATTTGGGGCAGTTTTGTTGTTTGACTCCATTTCTGGACCTCTCCCCCCAGGTGGCTCGGCGCTGGGGTCGTAGGAAGAACAAGCCCAAGATGAACTATGAGAAACTGAGCCGCGGCCTGCGCTACTACTATGACAAGAACATCATCCACAAGACGTCGGGCAAGCGTTACGTCTATCGCTTCGTCTGCGACCTCCAAAACCTACTCGGCTACTCGTCGGAGGAACTGCACGTCATGCTGGGTGTCCAGCCTGACACCGAGGACTGAGTTTCTCGCCATCTTCCCTCCGGGAACAGCTGACATGCTACGGGACTCCCTCGGGATAGATTGCTACAGTTTTGAGGCCTCGATCGAGGCGTCTCTTTGAATGTGCAGGTGTCACACTACGCCGTGGAGGCCGCTGCCTCCGTGGAGATGGATGCTACAGTGTCTTTCTTCGTCTTTGACTGTAGAGAGTCGATGCTGGGCAGGGCGATTGTTTTCCCCTTTAATTATGACTAATGTAACTGCAGCTCTCTTTGCCGCACGGGCCTGGTGCCCGGTGTCGGACACTGCTTCCTGCCGTGCACCTCCTTCGAGATGCCAGTTCTGAAATGTGCTCGTGCAGATTAATCCGAACCGGATCCTGTACCTTTCCAGGAAGAAGGAGCCCAGTTACTCCCGGGTGATAAAAGTGGGTAATGTTAGAAAGGCATACGCTCTGTATTTAACTCTTTAGTATTTAGTAAGTGCCATTTCTCCAAAGGATGTTAAGCCACTCAGAACTCAAGACTTATCCAGCAAGTTGTGTAGACAAACTACATTTTCTCTGTTGTCTTGATTTCTTGCTGTTTGCAAGTGGAATGTCAAGCGCACCAAGATATGTGTACTTTCAAACAATTTTGCTTAAATAAGGAAGAATTTTTTTAACTTTGTAGAAATCTACATCGCTCTTTCGTGTAATGTGCTTAATGCTGCATCGCTAATCTGGTTTGAATCTCGTAAAACTATCGCATGTCAGCGTTGATGTACGACACACTATAGTCCACGCAGGCGACACTGTGTTTAAGGGAAATTTATTTTGTTTAAAGTATGTATTTTATCATATTTAACTAATAAGTATTATTTCTTGGGAATTCAGAAAGCTATTTTTATTCATTGGGTGTCTATGTAATATACAGCGATTGTTATTTATTTGCACTGCATGTGTTTTTTTCCAGAATGCATTATGTACAGAGAATATTGCCTCTCGTCTTTCTGTGGCCAAAGCGAAACATGGATGTGTGTTTTATATGTGATTGTGTGTTTTATTGCACATTTTGTATCATGTTACTAAGGTCTTTGTGCTTGTCAGGAATGTAAACAGGCTGTAATTATATAATCTCAATAATGTTCACTGAATATTTAATGAGTTTAAAAACGTTCAAAGCCATTTTTGCCTCAGGAGGTTCGGCATTTTCGAAAGCATTTTTTTTCAAATGTGCATTATTTAATTCTGTTGTGATGAGACTACATTGTACTGGGCAGCTGTAAACCGTTAATCTCTTTATCCCGTATGGATCGAATTTTCCAAAAGGCCCTTTGTGATGTGAGTAAACTATTAATCAAATGTAAACCAAAAAAAGTCACATTGTGAATTCCTGGAAGGAAATTTTTATAAAAGGGCTCAGACACATAAGAAGCCATTTCCATGTCATAACACACAATATGACAGCAAATTAAAAATAAACTGGTTCATTTTCATAAAGTAATCTGTTTGTGCTAGGAGTATTGTGATTCTAATGGGTGAAGGGATCTGTAGAAATACACAGTATATTTTTAAACATTTGATGGCAATAGCCTTTAATAGGATCCTCTTAACAAAAGAAAATGTATTTGGGTGAAAATACTCCTCCAATAATATTATAAACAAACTTCCTTGTCAATAGGACTGGCTGCTCCCAGTAACTGCATTGAGCTACTGCTTTGAAATAAACGTTTATTTTTTTGTACCGCCTTGTGTATTTTGTCATAATTATGAATGGAAAGGGTGGGATCAGTAGCTGCTGAGGTGTCACCTGCCCTGAGTCACTGGTGGTGGGAGGGTCCCATACAAAACGCCTTTGGATTGGTTTCTGCCCATGGGGATGGTGGCACGCTGTTGGACGTCATTGCTGCCCATCGAAATTCATGGCCAGTCCTGTTCTGCTGCATAGCAGCAAAAGGTACTTTAAGGTCACACGCCTTCGAATAATACTAGAAAAACAAGAATGACATCTTGGTGCCTGGAAGATGTGCGGCCTGTTTCATAATTGTCACCTGTGGCTATTTTGTGGGGCTGATCCTCTGTCTTCTGTTGTGGAGGAAGGACTTAAAATTAGTATCACCTGACTATCTGCAAGGACGTGATGACGATGTAGGTGTTTCAGTGATGTTTTAGCAGCTATCACTGGCTAAGCTAACAGTCTGCGGTAGGCACAACCACCATGCTAAAGAACAGTATCATCAAAATATGAGGCATTGTGTGTGAATGTGCGTAGGTTTGTGTGTAGGTTTGTGTGCCATTTTGGGAAGGATGTGCCTGCAAAAGATAGTAAACCATAAAAAATAGACCAGACTCAAAAATACCTGTTTGGTTAAGACGCCTTCAGACCAAAAAAAACACCCTAGCTTTATGGCTTGTAATTTTTGCTTGTCTTATAGTATTGGGTTATGCTAAGGTGGAATTACGGGTGATACATTTCATAAAAGTGAGAGTGAATTAAAATGTGTATGTGTGTGTGTGTGTGTGTGAGGGTGTTTGGGTGTGTTTAAGGGATGGCAAACACATTCAACACCAATAGACTTCTGAGCAGAGCCATTGGCAACATCATAATAATTTGACATTGATGAGGTCCAAAGGTTCAGAGCCTAGACATCATAAGGGTGAAGGGTGTTATAACATGGTGATATAAAACATTCCAGACAGATTACCCAGAATTCATAATGAAGTTGAACACACACTGACTTAGCCCTGACTAATTATACATGCATCAAAGTCCAACGTTGATCGCTATAGTGTCAAGTCATAGTCTGGGCAAGATAACAGCAGACCATTCATACATGAACTTAATCAGTTTACCAAGTAGGCAGGTCATGAAAACACCTCCCTACCAGGGCCACGTGGGTTCATTTGGTGAGAGACCCCCACTGTGCCTGCTGCTGCCGTTGATAGACGTTGTTCAAGGACGTGGCTCAAGCAGCTTGCGAGTGCCAACCTGGCAGCGAGCCAAAGTGTGGGTGGCCTTCATTGCGGGAGTGAAAACACGGTCAAAGCCATCTGCGGATACCTGCGCCCACGCACGTCCCTCCGGCCATCAAACCTGCAGTGTGCTTTTGTCCGTGGGTTATGATGGAAAAACAAAAAGTAAAAAAAAAAACCGAACACAAGTGCTCTTTGACTTACTGTCTTAGACTCTAGAGTCCTAGAGTTCATGATGGTGAAAAAAGTAGGAAATGCATTAGGGCTCTTAGGTTCTTGGAATTTCTAATCTATAAAAGAAGCTGGAACAATATAATGATGAGTGCCAAACCTAAATGGATGCCTAGCTCTATGCACATGGGCATATGGATGAAAATTGTAGCTGCTGACTCACAATTAAGGAGGAAATATGAATCTACAGGTTGACCCGTGGTAGTTTGGTTACTTGATCCTGTCTGCTTGTTGTGCGCCAAAGTCCTGTATCAAGGCATCTATGAAGAAAGGAAATTGTCAGCAAAGGGGGCAAAGTACCAAGCCTTTTGTATTGGAGCATTGTGTAGCTCAGTGAGATGTTCTGTGCTTCTGATAAGCCGTGGGTTTGAATCCTGTGGCTTGTCAACTAATCATGTCACCTCTGGGCCCTAGAACAAGACGTTCAAAATCCACCTGCTCTAAGGACACTATCTGATCCTAAGCTTTGCTCTCACCTATATATATATTTGTTTGAGTCTGGGTGATTCTAGAATTTTTTAATGTGTGGGTACACATGAGGGGTAATAATTCATAGAGAGGGGACAGTTTTATCATTAGCCAGCTCATGACATAAGATGAGAATTATCATGCACTTTGAATGGATGAGTGACAAGGGAAGAGGCACTCTGGGGACCAATCAGCTTTTAGCTAGGGCAAGTGCACCTATCCCTTCCCTTGTATACAGACCTGGTTTGTGTCTCATTTTCAGCACATGCAGGTATGTGATACCTGACAAGTTTCCTCATGGGGACCCACTGAATCACCTCTATTCTAGATCCTGACAGCAAACTATTTGCCCAGATCTTTGGTTAGCCTTAAGCCCCTGCAGGAAGAACGATCTGAATGTCATCACAGGTCACACCTGACACTACTGGTAACCATCTACTAACATAACCAGAAGGATAATTTGGTTCATATGAGCTGGGAGGACTCACTGAATGGGTTTCAGAACGCAGAGTTTTAGACAATCTGAAATGTATGCTTTTACTGTTTTATTGTTGCTTGAATGCTGATTGAACGAAAAATTGTCACGTGTGTCAATCACATGAAAAATGTGCTTTCAAAACATTGCGCATGTGCCAATAGGTATGCAAGTATGTCCAGGTCAAATGAGAGCCAGGAGACAATTACTGGAGAATGTGAATGAGTCCATTCAACTTTTCTATTTATTCCTCCCTGCTTCATGGATGTTTGACAGTCATGTAATCAAAGAAGTTCATAAAACGTCATAAACAAACCGGTTACGCATACCGACTAATGACAATTTAATTTGTAGTATTAAAAGAACTCGATGTACAAATACAAAGTATTGGCTCTCAAATACAGCTTCAAACACAGTAAAACTCATACACTATAACACTGCACAGCAAAATGGTTATAACCCTAGTTCCTGTATCATGCATGAGGCAATACAAATAAAAAATAAAATACTCTTAAAATATAAGAATAAATAAGAACAAAGTAACAGTAAAATATGAAGAAAATAACAAAAACAACAATAACATTATAATGACTACAAATAGGTAATAAAAATATAGTATATCAACAGCTAGAAAATATGTGCAATAACAATGGGTTAATAGAAGTTCATAAAGTCAAATTAAGGTCTAAGACGTCTTTAATAGCATAATTATAAACAGGTACATCTGTTAATAATGTGTAAGAGGCACCGTGGCACAGCCAACAGCAATGCTGAGTCACACCTCCATGGCTGTGAGTCTGCATTCAGACTCAAGTCTGAATACATTTGCATCACCGCATCAGGTGACTTATTGCTAGGTGTGTGTCACGCTTGGTGGGGCCTGTGGTGACCTGTCTGGGGTGTTACACTACATGGTAATTGGGAAACACTTAAAATCCAACCTAAAAAAACAATTGCTAATGAAAATTGATCCATCCATCTTTTAACTGCTTATCCAGGTCGAAGTCACTCAAAATGGATGGTTAATGTTGGGTGTTGTATCAGGGGATATGTCCTATGTTATTGCCTTGTGATTGGATACATGTTAGACTTTGATTGATACATCGGTTGGCTAATAAAATCAGCCCATATTAAGGTTCTATGAATGTATCGGCATTGGAGAATTACCAACCAACAAAGCACCAACTTCTTTATAATAATTTATCACTCCTACTTTGGGAACATTAGTATTTTTAGCCAAAGAGTTGTTACTGATTGACAATGACTGAAGATGCTATAATACAGAACACAAAAACTATAGGACCAAAAGCAATTTTTCCCCCCATGTGAATGCAGTTGATTTGTAAGATGTAATTGTTAGGTAGAATAGATAACCTTTGGTCTTATTTGAGAGGTTCACACTGCAAGAGTTATTTAGTTGCTTTAAGTTTAAGTTATAAGGTTACTTATAACACACATGATGCCTGATTTAAGTGTGAGAAAATGTCATAGTTTAACCATTGGTGTCTGTTTATTAATTGGCCACGAAGAAACACATCGGGAGATAATATTTTGGGCTCCATAAAATGTGAGAATTTTATTATCATTTATGCCCAAGTCCCAGTCCCAGGTCTGGGAAAATAAATATCGGCTTCTATCTATAGTGAGCCATCATACTGAATGCTTTGAAAAATAACACAAACACCCCCATGAAAATAGTGCCTGGATTCTGCAGCTATACTTAACCACAGGCTCTGATCTGATGTCTAGAATATACGGATAAAAAGCACAACATCCCACGACATCCAGAAGATTTCAAATTTGGAATATTGGCTATGATTTGGCAGATCTTTTCTTCCATTAATCTCTCAATACACTGATGAACACTTTACAATTTAACCCTACTAATCATGAGAGAAGCACATACCCCTGACCAGGAGGGAGCTTGTGCCTGGTGCAGCACTTCCCAAAGTTTTCTGTGACCTTGCAGAATTTTGAGCCAAGAGCGCCTGCATGCTGTTCATCTATACAGAAGAACCAGACAACGAGGTTTCACCGTTTCAGGCCCTTTGAAGCTGAAAAGCTAGTTACTATGTTATTGTAAATTATACCTGCAGTCACTGACCTCTGTCCAGCAGTCACACACATTTCGGTCAATATCGCAGTAAGAAACATTTGGTTAAACACCTACACCATGTTAAGCAACCCTATCTGCATTAGATTACATGTACATATTGGTGCAGTGGTGCAGTTTTGTCTTAGGGAACAGTAATGGGCTCATGCGATTAAACGTAAACTGTAACTTTAACACTAAAGAGCGTCTACTAATCACCGACCTTAAGGTATTTACCCTGTGATACTCACACTGGCTTGGAGGTTTCAAACATGCAGAGAACATTTTATTGCTGATTTACGTGAATTTGTAGAAGCCATATTTAGGGGCGCTTTAACACCCCAACGCCCCCCCCCACTGTCGCATTTGTTTCTGAGTCCGCTTGAAAAATTATTATTCTAGAACCATTTAGCGATTTGTCCCGTATTTTTGTACATATTTCACACCCACCACTCGGCAAATTTAATCGTGAGGGACCCAGAGGAGAAGGGGGGCCGGGCGTTCGCTGAAGCCACTCAGTTCCATGGGCCAAGGCAAAGTCGACAGGGCCAAAGATATGGAGCATCTCCCACAGCTGGCGAACGATACGGCTTATCCATCCAGCTTCCAGCACTTTCCGAACCCGCAGGATTTTTCCATGATGGTGGCACGTGTTTTTTTCTTTTTTTTTTTTGTAATTGCTTGCTGGATAAAGCATAAAGGTTAACGTCTCCATCTGCCCTTGCTGGCCATCTGGATCATGCAAACACCTCCTACGGGGCTGAGTCAATCCTGTGAGATGTCATCAGATCTGCACCACAGACTAATTTCCAGAGACGCTATGTCAGTCTAACTAGAAAGAGGGAGATAATTAAACCGGACTTACGTGGCCACGTTGACCAACTGTGAACAAACAGAATTAGTTTTCGTTAGCTGGGACCTGGTGCTGAGAGCGCTTTTCTGCAGCCAAGTTATATCTTGGCATCTTCTATTTCAAAACTATACCTATGAACTTACACAATCATCTTAGCAATCACATATATAAAAAAATCACAAAATCAACAACTACGAATCAAATTTAAACATAGAGTAAACAGCAAAAATGGGACACCTTTGGGTAAAATGTTTAAAAGTTACCTAAAAACACATATCCACGTACAGTAATGCCGTTTAATAAAATTGTACAGGTCTCTGATGTCCTTAAGCCGTTTTTAGAGTTAATATACGTTTTAATAAGATTCACACTTTCACACAAGATGAGTACAGGTTTCTATCTCAAATAGGTAAATAGGGCAGTGTGGTTTGCAAAGTGGGACATGCCATTTTGATGATGTGGCCTGGTTTATACTCAAATAATAAATGTGTTTATTTAGTAATGTTTATTATTATTTCCTCAAAGCATAAAGCACGGATCTAAACAAATCTTAAATAAAAAAAGCAGGCTAAGTATTAGAGAAATTTAAAAGTGTGTGTCTGTGGGTGTGTGTACATGTAGGCTATGCACCTTAAACCCAATGCAGGTAGCTATGAACTTAACTGTGTGTGTTGTTGACTTGCTCAGTCAGGGAAAACTTTTATGTGATAGATGCTTCAACATCCCACTTAAGTCTCTCTAAAATGATTCAAATGAAATTGCTTCTTAGCAGAGACATGACAAAAGCCCATCCGTCACTCGCTTTTGAAGGGTCAGCATTGGAAAAGACAAAGCTTTGGTTCCTGGCCTGTCCCCACTTTCCTTATATTCATTCATTTATTGCACCTCTTGTTCTTTACTCACTCCATTTGTTGTACCTTTGTCTTCCACTTCGCCTATGTACAGTATGTCCTCTTTCTGTCTTCTTCCTACAAACCTGTAACATTTTCTGGAAAAAAAAAAATACAAATTCTGCTTCATTACACAGCTTCTCATACATACTACACCTTTACAAATGAGTTTTATTCATTTTAAAGGGTGTCCCTATTTTGCTGAATGCTACTTTCCCAATTTATCTACCATATTCAGGTAAAATCGGACAGTAAAAAAATACAGTTTTAAGAAAAAATAAATAAATCTGAAGAGTAATGGATTAAAATTTAATTCTATTAATATTAGACAACATTTGAAAATTGAATGGCATATTGTTATTCATTTTGAATTGGTGTCTCACCCTTATTGCATCAATGCATTTAAACCCCCAGCAGTTTGTACAGGAACCTGCCACGTGCTTCTTGAGATCGTCTTGCAATTCAAGTGGACCACACCCACAAAATTCAATGCTGACCAAATCAGTTGCTGATATGTAAATATAAAACTGTTGTATAGGAACATTCCAAGTCTGTTTTTTCCATCTTGGATTTAATTATTTAAAGAGCAACAGACGCAAAACCTAATTCGTCCCATTTTAGCTGATGTTCCACTTGTGCTGACGTCACCCTATATTTCAAGCTACTGCACATTATTTCTCAAATGAGAATGAAACGACCATAAACATACCGAATTGCATTTGTATTTTGTTAAATACATTTTTTAATCTTTCGACTGCTTTGTCATGCATTATAATATTCCATAAGTGCCTCTGATGACCAGGGATTGGCTATTTCAATATATTTTATAGCACTAATATGTTATTAATCCTATGAATTATGACCCCTCTTATGCGCCAACATTAATATGTTCTTAGTATAGGTCTATTATAACTGTTTCTTTTTGCATCAGCATATTTATTTATACTGAATTTCCATCCTCCGTGAAATATCTAAATTATATGTTAAGAAATATGCATAAACAGAGCTTGTCATTTTGCTTATTTTTACGGAATCAATTTGCCTTACAAATCAACAGAAAGAAAACCCCGCGTAAAGGGTTCACGCGGACATTTGTACTTTAACAAGACCAAGAGAAATATGGCACAATATTGTAAGTGATTCATCTGAACCGATTTCAGCTTTTTTTCTGGCCACTTTAGCGGCTGTAATGCTGCATATTCACATTTTAATTATATAATGGTATTAAACAGGGACGTTGTTAAAATTTTTGGGCCCCGCCAAAGCATATCATATTGACCAATCCAGTAATTCTCCAAATTTTTAGGAATCGTCCTAACTCCCCCCTTACGGTGCCTCTGGTACTAAAAGTTGGGAGTTAAACGACCCCAGGGTGTTCATAATCACCATGGGTGTCCATTTGGCCAACACTTTTATGCAGTGTGACTTTAAAAAGCACAAAGTGCAGTTATCAAAAAAAAAAATACTAGAGGAAAGGAGCTATTTAAAGACCCCTTGTAAATTTTCTCATTTGAGAAAAATATAGTGTCGCTCTCTTTTTGATCTTGGTTCTCATTTGTTGAGCTCCTGCTCAGTTCCAGGAACAGACGTGAAGGCAAATGTACAAAAAAAAAACATAAAAAAGCCCAGCCAACGTCCATCTGCAAGTTGTTACCTGCAAAGCAGCCCCAGGCTTCGGCAACAGACGTCAGGGAGCTTCATTGCCTCCCCCTCTCTTAGTAAGGGGGAGGCAATGAAGCACTGGATGCCTTCCAGTTACAATTTCCGTAGTGCCAAAGCAGACACAAGCACGCTTACATATGGCAGGCGTATCAAAGTACACGTAAGCAAAAGCTTTATATACATATTTAAGGAAGAGGGAAACCCAACTTAATAAACATGGTCAGATCAAGATGCGTGGAAAATGTGGATCAATCATGGAATAAGCTGATTCTCTCACATGCAGCCCTTAATGCAACACTGCCGTGACTTTAAAAACTACATACTTGTACTTTTGCAGTAGAAAGGCGGTACAGCACAGCTTTGGGAAAGCTACTGGCACATCCGAACTGTTTCACAATAATTTCACAATAAAGCTTTTAAAATCATCCTTTTTTCAAAGCGAAGGAACTTCCAAAATGTCAGACAAATCAACCACCGTAAGTTGTTACAAAGCACAAAAAATACAAGATTTCTGAGAGTGCTATTTTTAAACTTCTTTCTCATCTCATCAAATGGTTACCTTCACACCAATGATGAAAACACACAACGAATGTCTTTAAATGTTAACGAAACCTGATTTACGATTTCAACAGAGCCAAGCGCTTCGGAAATTCCCAAGAAATGAAATAGTTTATAAATAAATTCATTGTACGTATTCATGTGCCACTCTTGACGAACTGGGAAAATGCCACTCTCCAAATACGCTTTTTGCCGTATATCATTGATGCTTCATCATGGAATCTGGTGTGTCTGCATTTCAGCCTGTTTTCTGGGACTGTGAAACAAAGAGCAGCTTGAGTACAAACATTAACAAGTGTGCTGGCAAAGAACATGAATATTCAAAGCCATGTGTGTCAGCGGGAGGTAAATTTAATGCAACAAAGTTATCGTTAGCTTTGGGATTGAACCCTACAATTCACAGCATACACAGCATTCATTACATGTACAATCCATCACCACTAGGTTTCGCAAAATTAACCGTGCTGCATTCCAGGGTGGAATTCAAAAAATAATAATTCAAAATATCAGCGAAAATACTGTGTTTAATAAAGATGAGGAATGACTGAGTACAAATAAATTCACGCAAAGGCCCTTTGGATGTGCTTATGATCTGTCTGCGGTGAAACATGGGAATCCCAACACCAAGGTGTTCCTGAACATGCTGCCCCATGACTGAAACGTCAATACTTGGCTTAATCAGCACCCAACTATTTCGCAGCATAATTATGAACTGCTAAATTAATCACTCAGCACAAGGAGCCCTGTGTCTCAAGACACTCAAAATCGTTACATAACCCTTCACATTAATACAGCAATAGAAATATTTCACAACATTGATGAAGGCACCCAACATGAATGTACGGTATTGATTGTTTTTCTTTGCCTGGAATAGAAAGAAAAACTGTATCTCCCTTATCTGTGTTTTCATTTGCACATATACAGAAGGCTCTTTTTTGGCCTTTTGCCTTTTTAAGGATTGAGACACCTTGAAGACTATGAATGTCTAATTGTTTTACTCTATACATTCCACCTGGGACTTTTTTTACCACTTGACACCAAAGACTTGATTATTTGAAAGAGCTAAGCTGATGGGCACTGATATTACTCTTATTTATGCATCAGAAATTTCCACAAGTTCCAGACAGTACATTCAAGTGTGGGTTACTGTGAACTTGAAAACAATGGTCTCTTTGTCAGATGAAACCACAAAGAAATGCTTGACCCACTGATCCAGAAATAACTCTGAGCTGTAGTCCACAATGCTGCTACAGTCTTGGTTGCATGCAGAATTCTCATGACTAATGCTAAAAATTGATTTTACTTTAATAGTCTCTCAGTGAAAATGGCCCAAAGCAACTCCTAAACCGCTTTGTGGTTATTGGTGAGATTCCATGTTTCATATCATGTGATGAGATCTATCCTCCTATCCATCCACCAGCTGCTTATCCTAGTTACCTGGAGGTCTGACACCTACTCCAGGCTCCACAGGGTCAGGGCTGGGGTACACCCCACACATGACATGTAATATATGGCAGTGTTTCCAGTCCTTGGGGAGCTGGGAGGGAGCAAAAATGTGGACTGTCTGGTATGGACTGCACTGTGAGCAAAAACATGGACCAGCTGTGGATACCCAAGGACCAGAATGGGAAACACTGATTTAGGGATTCCAGAAACTCACACTGTATGTGGAAAATATGCAAACTCCACATATGCTGGGCAGGGCTGGGATGTAAATCCCTAACTCTGGATATTCACTGTGTTATAAATGACAGATTTTGTAATCTGCAGGATATTAAGTCTACATATATGGTACATATAGCTAAATTAGATTCTTTCCTCAGTGTACAGGTATATGTTTTGCATTCATCATAGTCATGTCAATGTGAAATCCAGGTAAACAATTCACAACAACAGAAATACGACAAGTGCTTGAGGTTATAATGTAATTATAATCCTTATCACCGTACTTGCGAGCGGCTTCTATGGCAACCAGCTCTTGGGTTCATTAAAATACTTGAGCAGACGGACGCAGAAAGGTTTTATGGTGCCGAGAGCATAACAAGGCTCAGACTGAAGGAAGCATCTTGCTGTTGAAGTTTGCTTCAAAGGCATCTGACTGTGGCAATGTGTCTTCTTGCAGAGACCATTTATGGCATAACAACAGAGTTCAGAAGTCAAGGCTGTCTCGAGGAAACCTCAGTACCTTGTGTCGCAACTGCCGCAGTAACCTTGGCTGTCTGAGAAAATATTTCCCAGATTCACACAGAGGAAATGTATGCCCTCAAAATAGCTTGCTAATGGGTATGCTGTGTTCATTTCTGTAAATTTAAGAAAAATGCCCAAAATTTCCATGTAATGGTTATTTTATTCATCCAGTGCAAACATTAAATTTGAAGCAATACATGTAAACAGAAAAAAGACAGAATACTGAACATTCAAAAGTGATTTTCCATAAATAATAGGAATCAATTTGCTCAAAAAAACCATATTTCCTTGAAAGTACTCAGATCCCAGCTTAAAACAATTACCCCAATCATCTGTATGCCATTATTATTTGCATTATTTGTAAAATATCATGTGGTTTTATTGCAGTTAACTGTGATGCTGAAACTTTAAACAACATAAAACTTTATGCCAGTATAAACAAAATGGGTATTAAAAGGTCGCTGGAAAATGCAAGAGCAGCGTTGTAGTGAACAACAATTCAAATAAAGAAAAACAACGACACGGGAGAGAGGAGCCAGGCAGCCGTACCTTTCTCTGGAATTCAAGAAGCACTGACTCGAATAAGCCGGCCGCCCCCATGTACGCCCCCGCATGCACAGACTTGTGGGAACCTTATCTGCAGTGATCTGGTGACGGCAGCTCGCTGGGTTTAGTGCAGGTGGCGGGCCTCCAGATGCCACCAGCCTGAGGTGAATGGCCCTGGGGCTGAATTTTCTGGAAAGGCATGACCCAGCCCTCTTTACTGTAAATGTGAAAATTGCAGCCAAACCCAACCCCTTCCCCACCCTTGGCCACCCACCCCTTGTCCACAAATTTCAGCGCCAAAGAAAGTTTGTGAATTTAGGCTTATTCAGTGCTATCCATCTCAACAACGGAACCATTTCAAACATATTTCAAGTCATATTTAGTAAATGCGTATCAGACCACTTGTAATGCTGATCTTATTGTCTGTTATTGTAAATGCTAGTCTTTGCTTCTGGGTCTGATTTGGGCTTATTTTGATAAAGGTAAATAGATGGAAAACTGTAATCAGCACAATAAACTGCAGACGCTGCTCACTTAATTCGTTAAGTGAATTGGTCAATAAGCGAGGAGCATACTCTACTGGTAGTGGGTTTACGTCATCCATCTTTAGATATTGTTTCACCTTTGCACCATTTATAAAATTTTTAGTATATTTATAAATGATGCAAGGTGAGCTGCTTGACGTTGAGATGCCATGCTGCCATTTCCACGACCAAAGTTCTTATACTGACTGGTCGTAAGTCTGTGCAGTCTTTAAACAGGTAGGTTGTTAAGTGAGGAATGTCTGTATGTTAAAGTACTTTGTACATGACAATAACAGCTATTTTGTTGCTTGGGCAAAAATTGATATGGCTAGATTTATTGTTAGAGTAATAAATAGTGATGCTGGAGCAATTTTGTTTCTGCAGACCCCATCTTGAAACTTGGACCAGTAACAATCATGTTTGCAGCATGTTAACTACCACCTTACATGCTGTCCCTCAGACTCAGCTGTTTGGTCTCATCCATCCATCCATCCATCATACTGTTTATTCAGTAGAGAGTCACAGCATGATCTCAAATTACACTGAATAAAACATTCACTGACATAACACATTGACTATACTGTATATACATAATGCAAATGTTATGCCTTGCTTCTGTTCAGATCATCTTGCAGAATCCTGGTGATGCAAGTTCACTTGATTGCACTTTTCTTGTTTGTGGCTTAATGACACAGGTCACCATGCGCTGGTTCAGTTCCCACGCAACTTCCTGTGAGATGTGACAGATGAGAACCACCAAGGCAATTTTATTTTTCACTGACTCACCCAGTCAATTGCAATAGCAAGTTAGACCTGGTGCAAAACACCCTAATTATTCTGTGCAATGTGTGCTTGGGGCTTTGAGCAGTTTGATCTGGGTGTTTTTATTGCTGCCTGCATTCACTCGTTAATTTGCCAAATTACACCGGAGAAGGAGCCATTGTATCCATATAGAGATTTTAGCGGAAGTAATGATTTTATTAAACCAAATTGGCCCCTCCTAAGAAAGAACACTAGATCCCCATTAATTCACTTCTTGGTATTAAGGATGGGGGTAGCACAGTGGTACATTGATCTACACTGCTGCCTCAGACCACTGGGTCCAGGGTCTGAGTCTATACGTGTCTCTAGGAGATCTCCTTCCAGGCTCTCTGGTCTGCTATGTACTTAAAGCACATTTGAGGGTTTTGCAGAGCAGGCTATTTTGATGTCTCTGACGACACTGATCTGCTCATTTGATAAACCCCACTGGTGATTCAAACCAAGAGTGTCACAGAGATAGGAAACACACTTTCAATGCATAAATCATCCAGATATGAACGAATCAATGTACGTCAGTCAGAATTGCCGTCAGAAAAAGGAAGAAAACGAACCCGTGGCCGTTAATATGTTACAGAGGACATTGACTTACAGGAAATCGGTCAACGTTTATGTGTCAACACACATTTGAGAACACCAAGTTTTATATGTTTACAGATAAAGGAACTTGACACCAAACACATTGTGACATTGTGTAAACTTACAACAGCAGGCAATAAGCCAGTAAGAGAAATCCTTTATACTAGTGCAGGACAACCAGTAAACAGAGGTACACGTATTGATCAGAGAGTACCTTTATAATTCATGTATTTTGCAGCAGAGGCGGACATTTCAGGTCCAGAAAGTAAAAATCTAAACCTGGATTTTGTTTCAACCAACCAGTTTACTATAAAGAGTCACAATCACATTGTTCTCAACTGGTTGGTTGAAACAAAATCCTGGTTTGGATTTTTACTTTCTGGACCTGAAATGTCCACCTCTGTTTTGCAGACACTTTTAGCCAAACTGAGGTATATTTCGGGAGAAAGCAGGGCCAGTCAGTCGCTGGAGAGATTAGGGTTAAGGGCCTTCCTCAGGGACAATGGACCCTGAGATTTGAACCAGCACCCTTCTGATCACAGGCACAGAGATCAAAACCTGCCGAGCCACAGGCTGCCTTTGAAACTGGCCTTTAAGGTGATTCTTAACACCTGCCATATTCTTAACAGAACTGCCCATTGTTAATTATTCAGCACTTAAAAGTTAACTGAAAGGGTGCTTGTCCCATTGATTCATCGTAAGTGCCTGGAGCCTGTCCCAGGCAGCCTGGGAACAAGCATAGTAAAACACTTATGGGTGTAGGTGAGATGTTACTTCACCTGTCAGTAAACTGGGGGAAGAAAGTAGAGAACTGGGGGGAAACTTTCACAACACAGGGGGAATAAACATGCTCCACATAGGACTGGAATGGAACCCCCAATGCCTGATGGTGCTACCCACTGAGCCACTGTGATTCCCAAAGGAAGCTCATTTTATGAAAAAAACACTTTACTGCAAGGCCTTGCAGAGACTTTTCAAGGGGCAGGTGCTCGACCGGGGGCAGTGTTCCCCTTAGCAAACCCAAAAAAAAGTTTGATTGGATTCTGGTTCAGCTGTTGTCAAAAAAGGGCTCTCAGGACCTCAAAAGGAAGAGACACTTTCAATCATTTGGGCAAAATGGGCACCCCAGCTCTGCGAGTCCCTGCCTCTTGGTATCAGATAAAGGTCTGAATCATGCAAATTATTATTTTGAACTAGTGCTCACTGATAATGCACATACTCACTATAAATGATGCATGATAACTTTTATCATGCTGAATTAGAATCCACAGTCTCTACTGGTTATTTGTTAACCACCGGAAGTTCTGGAAGAGGTCGAGAACTGGGTTGCTCTTTACTAATTAAGGCAAGAATCTTCGACCAAGGGTGCATGGCAGGATTTGCCTGAATTGCATTGCAGCCGGGATTTCCCCTCATGTGGCTGAGAGGCTAGGCGTATTTCTCTGACATCAGGCAGCAGGCTTGTACAGACAAGGAGCTGGAGGCACTTGATGCAACTCGCTTTTTAATCCTCAAATGAAGGCTGAGCAGTACAGGGAGTATAGCCTGCCACTGTGGGGGCAGCACACCTTTAACACAGGTAGCAGCTTGTCTATGTGGCTACATGTCTTATCAGCCAACCTCATCCACCGGCAGCCATCTTGGACCAGGATGTTTATAAAACTGTAGCTGTTTTTGGTTAAAAATAAAGAATCGCAGGAGAGAAAGATGATGCCATGGCGCTGATGTTCTTGAAAAATCTTATGCCTGCCTTAACACGTCTAACGTGAACTCTTTAATGAGTAATTTAACAGGCTTTAACCTTTCTTAAAAGGTTCCTGATAGAAACATAGGAGGCAATAGTCAGTTTGAGCTACTTTAAATTGTTACTTAACGCATATTGGTATACAGCAGATTCCAGAATACCCTTTCAGTTATCTTCCTTTAATGAATTTGAGGCTTCTTTCATTCGCCCACATATTCTTACCGTACCAGAGGCTTAATTGGGATTAAGTTAATTGTTCTGGATTTTAACAAAGTTTATTACAACATCTAGTGTCGCAGGTGGAGCTAGATGAGAAACAATTAAAACAACATGCTTCCCCATCCTCCAGATATGACACGAACTATACTGACCACTTACTGTGACTCTCTATGTCTTATGTATCTGCCTCCAATCTAACAGTTTACTACGGCAGCACGATTTATAAAGCACGGGGCGCTCACTCATGCACTAAATAATTACCATCGCAATTAAAGGAGCACGATAATACAAAGCATGAAAAACAACATTTCAAATTCATGGGACTGGCACTGATAATGGCTCTTCAAGTTCCTCCAAGTAATTCATGTTGAAGCTCTGCAGGTCAAACCACTTGACATGCTGAATTTGATTCAGAGAGCCAGAGAACGCCTTTCAATCCAAGTGGGCCCTGTGTTGTTTTTTCCTCTCTGCTAATCTCGCCAGTTTTCAACAATAACATGTAGCAGGTGTGCAGCTGGTCATGATTCCCTTAAAGGCCTTCGGCTGTGACCGAGCTGCGTTGTTGTTGGTGACGAAAGGAATGAATGGCATAGGCACTGGAATGAACCAGAGGCTCCTCCCTGCACTCTGGCTGATGAGATGAGGCTCAATGCATTTGTGGTCCACTCATGGGCTCACTTTCCCTGGCAGCCAGAGGTGTAAAGTTAGTGCTTTGCAAGCTGGGATGCTTTCACACACAGCACGGGGCGAGGCACGGGTGGTGACCAGTGACATCAGGGTCACCACAGTAACAGGGGTGGAAATTCAATTGCATTGTCTTCCATTCCATTCCGTACAGGACAAACTTATGACCAGGGTGGGGTATTTATTTGCTCAAACTGGACACAGAAATTCAGAGAAATCTAAATCAGTCACACAGCCATCAAATCAGAGCAGATCAAATTTATCAAATGCACAACAGTACAGCGCACAGCAGTAGATGCAGGCAAATAAAACGAGTTACACTAGAAGCTCCCTGCAGTACAGTAAGAGTGAGAATAAATACATTTTTTAAATAATATAATAAAATGGGTAAAGTAAGAACAAAAACTGAAATGTCCATAGCCTGTTCAGCTCCATACTTACAGCCTGATCAGCTATTGAGCAGCTTTACTGCCTTCGGGTAGAAACTGTGTGTTTCCATCCATCTATTTTCTGTACCAGCTTATCCTACACAGAAAAAAACAGTCTGTTTCTAATGTAGAAATTCTATCATATCATATAAAATAATAATTTTATTTTGCAGAGTAACTCTGACAGGAGGCTGGTGAGCACATACCCCGTACAGGGTCACAGCAACATTTTTCGAGGTAAAACCAAAACTCCAGGAGGATACACAGAGCTGAGGGCAGGAACCCAACCCACAAAGAAGAGAAAACCAACTATACAGGATAAAATATGAATAAATATTACTTTTTCACCTTTACATGGCTGTGCATTCTCACCATCACTAGCTGTGTGTGTCATGGACTCATGTTTGCAGTTACTAAAAATGAATTTTGCTGGTGTGGCTTGTCTTGTTACTGGAACCTGCTTACGTCAAATGCATTGAGGCGACTTGTTTAAATGAACTTCCCTGTTCTTCATTCTCAAAGGAGGAAGAGAGCAATCGAAGAGAGGACATGGTGTCTTAACGAGTTCTTGGGGGACGGCGTGGGCCTAAGTTGTCTGTGTATGTGGTTGACTTGCTCAGCTGTACGAGGAACTAACTAATTATGAAAGAGATGACAACAACACACTTGTATCAGATTTTGAGAAACAATCCGTGAAATACAGCATACAATAGAGCAAATAGAGCAAAAATAATTTTATTGGGAAGTGCTTACAGTGATATACGTAACTCATCCTGCCACATTACAGATCAGCAGCAAGACCCCAGCCAATGTAAATATAAATGTAATGTAATGAGACCCAGTGGAAGGGGCCTTTGGAAAATGTTTTGATCACTTGTGGCTCTTTTCAGTGGCCCTGCCAGCCTCCATAAAAATGACCATTTATAATAAAAAATTTCATAAGGATGACAAATACTCATAATGACATCATAGAAAAATCACGCACATGTGCTGCATCATAACAAAATAAGGAAAAAAAAAGTAACACCCGGCTGTGTGAGGGTGACACCCAGGCAGTGTGATAAGTAATTATCACCATCTAAGTATTGGCGAGTGATGGGTAGTACAGTGGTACCTCAGAACTCAGACTTAATCCGTTCAGAACTCCGAATCCTAAAAAATTCGAGTTCTGATCGAATTTTCCCCATAAGAAATAATGAAAAACCAATTAATTGGCTCCCGCCCCCCAAAAATTACACCTAAATATGTTTTTTTTTTTAGCATTTAAACACAAAATGAACCGGATGAAACAACAACAGCATATACTGTACTAAACACATCTAAGCACATTTATCAAAAAGTAATTTGTAAAGTAAGAAAATAAATGTATCCAAACATTGTGTAAAGTTAAAAAAAAAACAATATGTCCTGCCCTGATCGTCCGCTCTTTCCGTGTGCCACGCCCCCTCGTTAACCCCTGTGTGGAATCCCCGTGTGATCAGCTGTTTCTGGTTGTTGTCATTAATCCTCTGTATTTAGTCCGCGTTTCAGTTTGTTTCCCCAGTCCGGTCATTCAATTGTCCGTCTGCGTTTTGCCTGCCTTACCTGTAATTAAACCCCGTATTCCCCAATACCCTGACGTCTGCGCCTTGTTCTCCGTTCCGTCCCCGCTTGGCACGACAGTATTATAGTTCAATGTATTAATGGTTTAGTATTAATATTAAAATAATTAATAGGAATTATTTTAAAACGTTTATATAATTACTGTTACTGTCTATTATTGTCTAAATGTATTTTAATTTACTGTCTAAATATATGTATTATAGCGTATCAGCTATAGCGTAAACATGCACGATGCTATCACAGCGAATGCCAGGCTGAGACTGAAGCGCTACCGTAATTGTTTCCGCTGAGACTCATTTCCCGCATACAAGCTTAGGTCGGCGTTCACGGTTTGACTTCTGAGATTCAGATCGAGTTCTAGGTAATTTTTTGGTTGGTTCGACTTTTAAGAAATTCGATTTCTAGTGAGCTCTAGAACTGAGGTACCACTGTATTGGCGCAGTCACACTGCATAGCTCCAAGTACACTCAAGCAGTGCTTGGGCAGATCATCCCTGGGAAACACTGGTAGATGTTGAGCTTTGTGGGAACTATTGGGACCATCCGTGCTACTTCACAAGTGCGTGTGTCAATCCAGGAAGCCCAATGCATTTATTTGCAAGTGTAGTGACGACTCAACTGTCATGTTCAATTATTTATTTGCAGGCTTACAGAGGATAAGGGCAATCCTAAACACAGTACGGCTTTACCCACAGTTCACCAAGCCAATTACTTTGGGTTTTACGCTGGGTTTAGCAAGCAAATCCATACCACGTAAAGAGCCCGCAAAAACGCATACAATGCATGAGTAAGCCAGGACATTCACTGAGTGCTGAGTTTTCCATTTATACCTTGTTGGACATTCTAACCAGAGTGCATTATAGACCATAATTCCAACTTCAGTAATAATGTGAAAATGTTATCAGTGGGACTGTCAAGATTAGAATGGAGCATGTGAACTTACTGAGTATGTGATGAAAAACCTGCCCCGTCTCTTGCACAAATGCAGTGATGCGGGGACATATATCATGGCGCAAATTCAGCACGTTTGTTGGCAGCCCTTCTTTCAGTTTAACTACGTTTCTCATTTTTTCAGACCTGAAAATGGACAGAACCATGAATTTCCATTTTCCGTGATTTCCAACCTGCTCCTCGGGGACCCAGAGACAGTCCATGTCTGGCAGGCAGCTGGGAGGAAGCAAAAATATGGACTGTCTGGCAGGGAGCCGGGAGGAAGCAAAAACATGAACCGACTGGATCCCAGAGGACCAGCTTGGGAAGCCCTGTACTAACTGGTTATGGTGGTCATGTTCATGGGAATTAAGATTTTCAAACCTGAAAGACACACATTTCATTTTCATAGGTCCAATAAACCAGAGAACAATAACAAATGATCATTTTTCAGTAATGAAAAGTTAATTTTAGTCACATCCAGTAACTATAAATCAGGCTAACAAGAAGTACATTTACAAAGAATGACTAGTAATGGAATTGTGATTTTAATGTAGGATTTATGCCACGGTTCAGAGATCCGTGCAAAAGTACCGGTCCTAAGCGACTGACCGGCCCTGTTCAGTAAAGTAAAGGTGATTGTGTTTCTGTTTGCTCCTTCTGTTGCCGTTAGTTTCAGATACCCTGCTGGAAGTAAGACTTTTCTGAATGACTGTAAACGAGGGGCAGAGCTCCAGAAAGCTCACAGGAAGCTCAGCAAACAATTTATTTTGGAGCAAGGGGGTAGGTGGGGTGCAGGGGGGTTACCTGACTGATGATGCCATTTTATAGTTAAAGAACTACACAGCTGGAAATTCATATGGGAAACACATGCTTGGGGCCATGAAAAGAGAAAAAGAGAACTAAAATATTGCCTCCATTAAGGTTCAGTTTCCTGTTTAAGGACACAGTGCGGGTGGCTCACTAAAGCGCTTTATAAGCTGTTCCTTCCTTTTTTGCATACTGTGACTGATGTGTCCTGGCAGCTGGTTGGTCATCTTCTGCCCTCTAGTGTGTATTTCAGTGAAGTGCACTTGCACATACCCCATCGACTCATAACTCCGAACACAGTTTTGGTTGTTTAGGACAGAGCTGTTCAATTTTTCACCTGAGGGTCCCTGGTTTAAGAAAACAGACCGGAGATGAGTTACCTCTTAACACTAATGTACAATTACAAAAGTAAGAACTAAAGGAAGGCTTTGATACGTTTTACTCCTTCAAGAGCTTTCTAGTTGCATATACTGGATGATGATCCCAAATTACGATCAATGCCAGATCAGCTGCTACTGGGTCACGGAATCGCAGTGGCCCGTGAACCACAAAACCCCACCCAGAACAGAATATAAAACATCAATCCCTCCCATCCATAAGAAAATTAAATTTAATGGCATTCACTTAACGCGATTTTGCCTAAATCTAAACGCCATCTGCCCAACTTGGCCGTTCCCCTACAGATAAATTCCTGTACATAGAGTCTTATCTTCTTATGCTAACTGCTGCAGATGGTTTGAATGTTAGGCAAGAAACACACAGACAAACAAGGGGTTTCATTTTGCACCTTTGCATTAAAAAATTATAGTTCAGGAGAAAAAGCATTTTGACAATACTAAAATAATTCAAAATCATTAGTATGTTTCAGGTATACATGTTGCTTTGAGCGTCACTGATTCGTATCAACTTCTTGAGGACATCAACATCTGGGTTAGCATCAAGCTGTAAAAAAAAAAAAGAAAAAGAAAAAGAAAACGTGAATAACTCCCCCATAGATTTGAAATCAGATATTAACTTGTTTTGTAAATACAAACAAATATATAAAAATAAATCAAATCAGATATTAGCTCGTTTTGTTTAATCACTTGCCTTTATCAGCCTGCTCAGATTTAAGAAGGCAGGTTTGTATGTCTCCATGGTGACCGAGTCAGGGGTGATGACATCACTGTAGCACTGGTAGAGGACTGCAGGGATCTGGTGAACTTGGCAGTAGCTGACCACTAAGGGAACAGTGCAGTGTCAGCGATCACAGGCCATGATCACTGCGGTTTGTATGACATGCCGATACTACACACCGGCTCCATGTTACCAGAACGTAGCTGGTGCCTAGACCCTGTGCGGATAGCACAAACTCCAATACCAAGAAGCAATTTCCATCATTTATTTATACACTCCATTTAAATAAACTCTCCAAAATATCTTTTATGCAGTCATTTCAGTACATCAGTACCTTTCACATTAAGACCGATGGACCTTTAATAGTCTCATTTACGAAAGAAAAATAAATTCTGCACTAGCATGCCTGAAATTAATATCGCTTTTAGGCAAGAACTTGAATACTGGAATATAGGTGTATTAGACTAATATACTTTATGATACATAAATTTGTTCTTCCCATAAATATTTCATACGAATTTTCAAGCCCACGATTGTCACCAAGAGGCCTATTACTTGGTCCTGTACATAAGAACCAACAATCTGCCTGCTTGTGTAGTGTTGGATTATTCAGACAAGGACTGATATGACTCAGTAATAAATCCTGTAAAAACCAGTCTTCAGTCCAAAACAGATGGAAAAAATGCAAATAAAACACCTAGACCCCAAAGGTAAGAGGAAGTGAGGACATACCTGCAGCTGCGAGACCTGTGACAATATTTGGCTGCTCCAGCAGGGGGCAGGAAATCTGGCTTCGGTACAGGCGGGTTTTTAGAGCGCGGAGAAACGGCGTGGTACTGGACATGGATTCTGTGGTTTTAAACTCGGCCAGGGAGCAGTCTGACAGGACAGTCACGTTGAGCCCACGCTTCTCGATACATGCAAACACCTACGATCGAGAAACCAAGTTCATCTGACGGCTTCCAAAATAAAATGTCGTTCAAGATTTTAGCCATGGGATGACGAAAAGATTTGAAGTTACCGAAACATGGAAGGCAAATGAGACTTTACATATGTTTCACGACAGGTTTGGAAAAAACCGGAAGGCTGAGAAATTGTTTTTATACCATCCAGATTTAAGGACAATCTTTGGCTGCACTTTTCTCTCCCCTGTAAGCCTTCATAACTCCAGGGCAAGGAAACAAGCAGGAAAGATTGTCACTGATCCCCGACCCCCCCTAGGCTACCATCTGCTCAATAAACACTCTTCAGGGATAGGTTTTCAGAAGCAGAACCAACTAATATCTTAACAGCTCATTTCCCTGGTCTTACTGCTAGAATAAGCCTCCAGCACACAGCTGACCTCACAGAAAAACCATCAAAGATTTATGCAGATACACATTAATATGATACAACTGCAACCCCCTCAGCCAAGTTCTCCATCACAAAGATGCTCTGTTACCTCCCCTTGTGTTATACACTGAATGGTCACCCATCTAGGTTGTATTACATACAGTGTGCATATATTTTATTATCTCTCTTTCTTGTTGTGCATATCATGCCTTTGTTCTCTGAATGTGCTGTATAGCAGCACATCCAATCCTGTCTGCATTGTGTATCCAATGTGATATCTCTATTGTTGTTTGAGTGGCAAACACACCAAAACAAACTCTTATGTGCTGAAAACGACATCAAAATAAAAGCTGATTTTAGGTTCATTGTGATTTTAACAAATTTAAATTATAACCTCTTTATTGTGCATTCTTAAACTGACATAATTTGTTTCTTCCATGTAATCTTACTGTTTACTGACTTATATGCCGACTTTTATGTCACCACTGATTAAATATCCTCCAACAAGAGTATAAAAGGCTGGTAAATAAATTAAAAACGGGTTCCTGGCCATACTCATTTATGGCAGCAGAATAAACATAGCGCCACCCATAGACCAAGGCAGGAAATGGCCCTCATTCATGTCATTTCAATAATTGTACAAGGGGGAAAAATGCAAATCAGCATACAAAATATTTCAGACTTACACTTTCTGCCCACTGGAATAACTGATCTTCAGCTATGTAGCAGGTGCACTGGCATATCAGAACCTACAAATATAAAATTGAAATAAAGATGAACAAGCAGCTTTTATGCCTACTGTTAAACAAAATTAAATACTAGTTATATTACTCGGTACTTAAAGAAAACACAAGAATACACATGCATTAGGGGTGGGCGATACGAACTTAAATATTACAATTCAACTCCGTCTTTCTAGAGAGACATGTCTTTAGCCAAGCAAAATGCCACTGCCTCCATCATTTCCTTCCATCGTTTACTTTGCTTATCATAAGGAATGCAATGAGAAAATGTGTCAGCAATTCTCATCTCCTCGCTCGTCTTCAGGCTTTCCTCATATTTTGGTTTGTTTGAGGTGGTGGAACAAACTGGATGTGTTACCATCCTTTGTAAACAGCGTTTTTTCTTTTGCAAACTGCATATTACAGTCGTTTGCTCCACCTCAAATTTTTGGTAACCACACCAGCTCCAGATATTTGAGGTAGCTCCTTTTTTAGCAATGAACTTCTTGGCTTCTCCTCCACCTTCCACCATGCTTGTTATAGTGGGCCGGGCTGTGATAGCGTCGCACACACATATACATCAATTAGAACTTATCGTTGTTATCGTAAGATGTTTAAATAATATCATAGGATTTTTTTTTCCGGTATATAGCAAACTATATGATATTGCCCATCCCTAACATGCATCAATAGTTAGTTTTAATTCTATACCAGCAGCCACAGCTATATTCATGGCGAGCAATAAAAATATGTGGATCAGCCTGCTATGTCTAATTCAACACCTTGTATAAATGACCTGGTCCCACCAGTTTTTGAAATTGACTGTTGCACCATTTGTAACTGGGCTTATTTCACAGCCTGTTATTAAGGCAACTGTCCCATTCACTTTGCCATATTCTCATTGCACATCCATTCAACACATGTTTGAGGTCAGATGGTGGCAGTAAAATCTTCTGTGCGTCTGAACTAGGGCTGGGACGATTATTCGGCGTAATCGACGATGTCGATTATAAAAATGCGTCGATGTGGAATTTTAGTGTCGACGCGTTGTGTAAAACTACTTAAATGTTTTGTAACTGCAATGATAAGCTAAACGTATTGTAAGGGAAAATACTTTATCCCCCCCGGGAGCACGTTAACGCTGTCCTTTTAAGAATCGCGCAATAAAACAATCTGCTAATAACTGAACTTTACTGTCCATCTGATGATCTCTTCGCCACTTGAGAGCTACAATATTTTATTTATTGGACCTGCGGCATGGTTTTCATTTAAAATACAAAGTTATTCCGCTAATATGCTGACTAGTTGTTTTACTGCTGGCACCTTTAAAACTGCATCAATTATAGACTAAATTCCGATATAGTTTTGTCTGATATCGCCGGTGCCAGCAGTGCCAAACTAAGGCATGCACTGGCCAATCATGTAGCACTTTTCTCAAATATTATTGACACATCTCGTACCACCCTGCTTAAAGGAAAGTTTGGAAATACTTCAGTCATGACACATGTTCTGCACCTCTACTGTAGCTGATGTTAATGACACTGTTTCAACCGTTTTATATTTTCTGTTTACTTATTCTGTCATGTAAGAGTGACACACATTATTGTTTACAACTACTCTTGCACACTGTATCCTAAATCATTCCTTGCTCAATGGAGTAAGCTAAACTATATGCTAACTTTGCTAGTGTTTGTTAAAAACAAGCTTCTCTAGTTGTGAAACGATTCAACTATTGCAGTGATTATTAACTTCAGTCTAACACAGAAATCCTATGCAATCTCTTAAGATTTGCCTTTTTTGTTAATAATGCTCTAACGTTTAAGAAATGTTTAATACATTGAAATGTTAATGAGAATTTCAAATTGATCAGATCAATCAAAGAATTAGTTGTCAGTCGAATAATCGAAATAAATAAATAATCATCGCTAGATTAATCGTTTAAAGAATAATAGTTTGGGACAGCACTAGTCTGAACTGAGTATCTTCTTTGTGGCCACGTATGTTTGTTCATTACCAGGCACACCTTGGACCCAATAAAAAAAAAAAAAAAAAAAACATCAGGAAAAACAAGACTGGTCAAAATCTTCATAACCACTCGGTGATTCTTTTTCAATGCTGCAAGGGCTTGTACGCAGGATTTTTAATCAGTAAAAATTAGTCTTTCTGTTGCTTACTCTCTGTACATTAAAGTGGCAATAGAAGGGCATAGGCTTCAGTCGTAAAAAATTAACTTTCCCCTGGCATACGAACACCAATAGGCAGGTGTTGAAACTACTGCGGCAGAGACACAGCTGTCAGTTTTGACACATGCATTAATAATAAATTTTATATGAAAATCACTACCGGTGATTTGTTAATCGAAAGAGGTCCAAGTGACACACACGGACAGGCTGTACGTAGGAGAGTTTTTCCCTTTTGGATGACCTACTGAAGGTGAATCTTTCTGCCTGTAGAAGACACAGCTGGACTCGCTCTGCAGCATCGCACCCGAACCCGGGTTCCTCTCATTCCAGATGGACACCGAGCCCACGGGGGACCAAATCTCCGAGCTCAGGACATACGCGGAGAGGAAGCCTGGCAGGCAAACAAAGGTGGACTTTTATTTATCGGCTTGTCTAAACGGACAATTACATTAAATTTATGCTGGTACTATGTTACTGGAATAATGAATTGCCTGGTTACCTGCAGCATTTGGGCCCACAGCCACAACTAAATCGGAACAATGTAATCCTTTTTCTGCCGAAGTCGCCAGCTCGTTTTTCACCTCCGAACACCACTCAACGTGGACCTTCCTATTTGGGATGACAAAACACAAATGAATGGAAATCTCATTCGGCATTAAGCAAGTATATAAAAAGCCGCTTTCATCTACCCAAAAGCTGAATCAGAATGAACATATTACGAAATTATTTGTTTATTATGATCAATGAAATACTCCAGATCATAGGAAATAAGGCTCTTTTAAAATCAGGCTTAGGAAAAGACGCCTTATTCGGAGGACCCGAAAGTGAAAGTAAGGGACCACGCACGCTATTAATAACATGATGCAGCAAAACACATTTAAAACGTTTATCGGTGGTAAAGCTGTACTGCGATTCACCGGGAGACTACAATGTATCTTGCATTTTTGTCAAGCATCAGCAGGAAACTGGTTTAAAACACTTTATTGCAATGCGATCATTTCTTCCGTGTAACCAGACTTGTCTGGCTAGGTAGCTAGTTAGCAACCTTATGTATGAGCATGTTCTTAATTATCGGCAGTACCGCTTGGTATAAACTGCAACGAAACACACATCTCGCCAGCTAACCACGCTTATGTTTTATTTTCTGTTTACCAAATAACAAAGACGAAAACTGCTGATGACTCCCCTATGATACAACCACGGTAAAGCCAGCAAACCGGCCAGCCAAACCTTTTCTCCTCTATTTCACTCCGGATTTGCTGATCCTCTTCGTTTTCATGGTCATCCTCCTCATCCTCCTCTACGGCCCGCGAATAAACGGATAAGACTTCGCCGAAAAAGGTCGCCATCTGCATTCAAAAGCGTTACAGAGTATCAGTGTACTGTGTGATTGCAGCCCACGGAGCACTCATGCTTACAGGCCGTGCTTTTAGTGGCACCAATCGCACAGCAGGGGGCGCTGCTGAGAAGATGGACACATGAAACATCCTTATTTTAAAAATGAATGTTTTTCCTCTTCTTTAAAAACTCTATAACTTGCCAAATTAATTGTGTAGCAAATATTTAGCAGTGTGTGTCATAAAACAGACCAATCGGAAAATCTGGTGAAATGTGGATAACAAAACACTAAATTAGAATAACAATATATTGAATATGGAATAACACCCTCAAACATACACGAGCACCACTGTGTTTTATTCATGTTGTTTATGGATTTGATGTCCTCAGCAGAAATATAACATTCTTTGAAATGTACGTAACAAGTTATACCGATCCGTTTCGCAGTAAGTTTTTTTTTACGCCTAACGAAATAACGTTGTGTCACATATTTAGGACGAAAATAGAAGAAACGAAGCTCCAGAATCTCATCTCTTTAATGCTGAGAGTTCAGAAACTTCAAATATTATAAACACTCTTGGTTTTTAAATCCTGTATCGATATACATCATCTATTAGAAGGGCGTTGTGATTTACAGTGGCTCGTTGGTCTAGGGGTATGATTCTCGCTTCGGGTGCGAGAGGTCCCGGGTTCAAATCCCGGACGAGCCCATTCTTTTATTCGTTGGTTACTTCATCTAGTGGCTATGCGAACAGGACTATTCGACGCAATTTGATGTTTTTTAACGCTGCGAGGTTTAGAATGGAAAGATGTTTTTTCGCAAGTAACAAAATAACTGGGGCTCGTCCGGGATTTGAACCCGGGACCTCTCGCACCCTAAGCGAGAATCATACCCCTAGACCAACGAGCCACATACACTAACCTTCTTTTCTACAAACCTCTTTCTGAAATTGTAGTTTTGCTTTTGAACAGTATGCCAATATTTTTTTGAATTATCCAAATCGTGATTTGTATTATTTCATTTACGACTGCCACAGACACTACAATGATTATCAACTGGAGTATTCCTTTTGTAACTGACAATAGCAAGAAGGGAACACGAAACGCATCCGACAGCGAACTTCGGTTGACGGAAAGGCGTCGCCACGTATGGCTTTGAACGGCATCCGCTTCACAATAGAAACGTTGGTTTGCTGAGGCGGGCCTTCTTTTCCAAGTCGGATGCAGGAAGAGACCAGGGATGCTAGCTAGGTAGCTAGCGTGCTAACCGGAGCGATAACGGAAACAACAGATTTCCCCCCCCAAGTCGAAGAATAATGAGTTTGAAACGGTGCCTATTAATATACGACATTGTATTTTATGTATTACTATTATACTTCCTAATCGGTAAGTGAGCACGTTTTGTGTAGTTTTTGATAGTTCGATACCTAGGTAGCTATTAGCATTCCATGAATACGGATTCAAACATTTCAGTAATTATGTCAGAAGTTTACTTCTGTGATGCTAGTTAGCTCGACCAGAAGGGCTCATACTTGTATAACAAAAGATAGAGTTAATTTAGTCTTGTTGCTGACTGCTGCGTGTATTTGATTGGCTGCTTTGTTGTTCTTGTGAACATTTTATTAAAGACCTTCGTTAGGCGTATATATCCAGCTGGACCAGTCCGTGTTTGATTTAACGCTGTGGGTTAGCTGCCACCCTGGGGCCACATCTGGCTTTAGTAACGGGTATTTTTTGGTTGTGTTCATAGCGCTAGAGACCTGGATCCGGTCGCGGTTGTAATCTGAGTGATTCTCAGCCCCGGCGCATCATTGTTCGCTGGCCGCCGAAGGGCGTGAACCCCCCCCCCCAGTTTCGGCTATTTCCCAATAAAATAACATTTTAACGAAACTGTGCAATACTTATACATGTTGCGGTAAAAGACCGGGTATATGCAAATACACCGCCGCCTGATCACTAAATTATAGTAAAATCCGCTTTTTTTTGCAAATGGGTTAAAAAGATATCTGGCTGAATTGATACAACTTAGTTTCCTTCCCCTATGATGTCAGACCTGTTTGCTCTAATGGCTGGGTTGTCATGAAATTACGTCTGTAAAATCTTATCTCGCATAAATGGATGCGCCTTCAGATGGAGAAATTTCAAGAGTGGTGCAGGTTTCATTTAAATTAGCTTACTGATTATTAGATTTATTCTGTAAAAGGTTTGGTGAGCTTTTTGCCTAAACTCGTGGTTATAGTAAAGCTAGGGGCTTTTCTGGGGTTAAACTTCGGCTAATTGGTACCTAAATTGACCGAGTGTGTGGAGCCTGTTCTGCATAGACTGGCATCCTGTCCAGCATGTACCCCATTCTATGCTGCCTGGGATGGGCTTAAGTGAAGGGCTTTGGCAGCACCATCTTGCGTTGCAGAAGATGCCTGTGTCTTACATGTTAAAATAGATACGTTTGTCTTGTATTCTTTCTTAGTCTTGAGTTTGCTTCATTGCATAATCTAGCAGTTAATTGGTGCCAATAGAGCACAGCACAGTTGCTTACCTGATTACTTAAAACGTGGTTTGTTTGCTTGAGAAATGTAGTTAAATTAAATGATACGTTTATCATATTCTGTAAACAGCTGTGAAATGAAATGCACGACTTCCCTAAATGGCTTGCATTCATTCAGCTGTATAATGTACCGAGACAAATTAGGCTAAGTACCTTACTTATGAGTACCTACACCAGGGACCTCGAATCCAAATCCAGGCTGCTTTTTCAATTCTTCCAGGTAGTTGGTTTAATAATCACTGATTCTGATGGGTCGCAGAGGCTTCATACCCAGCTCACAGGTAAAGGAAGACTGGAAAATCAGCAGGGCTCGGACCTTGAGGACCGTGATTTTAATAGCCCTGATCTAGGTCACAAAAGCTGTGACAATAGTGATGAGAGGGATAGATTTAGGGTTGGAGTCCTGTGTCCTGCCAATCATTTTAAGCTAGTAAGTTCCAGTTAAGTAACCATTAGGAAATGAGTTAACCCAGGTAGTGAATGACTTTGTAGTTTAGTGTTATACTTACCTGCTTGCCTTTATTTTAAAATTTCACAGGAGCACTTCCATCCACTGCAATTGATGTGTACACGCCACGGGAGGTGTTTGTGGGGAATGGTACGACGGAAATTCTCCACTGCTCTTTCAAGTCAAACCAAGTCATCAGCAGCGCGGCTTCTGTATCTTGGTCATTTCAACCTGATGGATCAAACACCCCCGCCATAACTGTAAGGGATTCGGTTCTTTGAATGACAGTTTCATGTAATGTTCAGTGCTTAACCTGTGATTGTGTTCTCTGTGCAGCGAGTGATAGCAAAATGAAACAGAGGAACTAATTTCTAATGCTGGTGTGCTCAGTGTCAAATAGTAAATATAAACCCATGATGCCATTTCCCTCTTTTTCATCTCTTTGTGGGTGTGAACTGTTTTCTCCATTATTTCACCGAAGGGCTTCACCTAATGAGTTATTTTGAACACAGTAGTCTAACTTGTGAGAGATACTGTGACTGACACCATAGCTGAGGTGGCTTGTATATTTTTGAAGCTAGCTGGAAGTCTGCAGTTTCTCTGTTCACTCTTAAATTATTGTATTATTGTTACTTTCAATAGGAATATCTGTAGGTAAATTATGGACAGTTGACTATAATCAAGTCTGCACCAGAAGTAAGGTTCCTGATAGCTTATACTGTTCTGTCGTTTAAAGGTAAAGGATATATTGAACTTCTGACAACTCCTTTTTTTTTATCTTTTTCCTCTTGTCTGTCCAAACGACAAGTGTTTCCGTTTTTTTTTGCCCAGTGTTCCTTTGCTAAAACAAAGCTTATGTTTCCTTACTTCAGATGAATAATGATATGTCTGTTTATGTTCCTATCCCATTTCAAATAGATATTTTATTTTTCGGGTGGGAGGCCTTATCCAGGAGACATTGCCCAGTTCAAGGAGAGGGTACTTTGGGCCGGAGACCTGAATAAGAAAGATGCCTCGATAAAATTGGTGAAAGCACAGTTCATTGACAATGGCACCTACACCTGTGATGTGAAGAATCCTCCTGACGTTGGAGTGATCCCATCAAGCATGCAGTTATGGGTTGTTATGAAAGGTAAGCTCAGCATTGTCTTTGCTACATCTCTCAAGACTGAAGATGCAAATTAAATACGCATTTAATAAGAATTAGAGATCATTGTTGACACACTGCAGAACACAGTGCACAACAATGAAATGTGTCCTCTGCATACCTAATCTATATGGGCATACGTAACCTATATGTGACATCGTGACATAGCAGGGGGCAGCTATTTCAGTGCCCGGGGAGCAGTGCTTGGGTCTGTTTTGAATACTGTGTGTCCTCGCCTCATGATTGCTGCCTGAGGTTGGCTCTGCAGACCCTGAAGAGAGATCAGACCTTGGAGAGACAGACAGTGAAGTTGGGGGGAGATTGTCTGCAGGAAGGGATTTGAAGCTGCGCCTACTGGAGCACAAAAAGTTGTAGTTACTGTGTAAAGTAGTCGCAGTAGGCGATACGCGATATGTTATACGGTAGTACAAATGTACAAGTAGTTCTTGCGTTAATCATATTAATCATATGTTAACCAAGTATTTCCCGTGATTTGATGTCAATGTAATCAATATCTATATTCATATCTCAAGTAGGAGTCTAGCAATCAAGACACGTTTTGGTAAATTAAGCAAAATGGGTGTATTTTACCTTTCTACCAAGGTGAACCAATAGAGCAGGATAATTGTGTTTGTTATACGTTTGAGCCTGGTTTGTTGGTGTTTTGTGACGAACCAGGACATAGAAAACCTTATCTGGAGTTATCTAGAGTTAAGGTTTATCAACTGATTGCTCTCAGTGCTGGGGTACTTGGTACCTGGTGCCAGAGTGTGATGGGAGTGCTTTGCTGGATTGCTTGAATGAAAGAGAGAACTTTGCTCACTAACTGAGAGGTCCGGAGTTTTATTCTAAGTGGCTTAACTAGAGTTATTAGAGAGGTGATTTTAATTTTTATAATTTTTTTACCACAACATGAAAATAGAAAACCGATGGGGAATGTTCCTATGACTATATCAAATTCAGACGTCCAACGAGAATAAATTGCAGTTTTGTGTGGCTTTCTCCATTAAGAATATTTTGTGTTTTGTACATATTGTTAAGTATTACATGCCTCATCTTGTCTTATGTTTACACTGCTGTGGGAGTTGCTGTTCCAATCTCGTTGTACTGTTGTGCAATGAAAATATAGTGTTGAGTAGTTTTATTGTAGTTTACTTTTTTTGGCTCGTATCTTTCCAGAATTGTGTGTGAAAACCCAACATACCCATTGAGGTTCAATATTGTCAGTGTTCTGCAATGTGCTGTAAAATCCTTTTCTTTAACTTGTATGGAAATCTTGCCTCAACTTCCCCTTTGGTTTCACGTGCCACATTAAATCATCATGTGTTATGTTTCAGAAGCTCTTCCCCAGAGCAACACTGGAGTTATTGTAGGAGCAGTCATCGGTGCCATTGTTCTTCTTGTCCTCATTGTCTCAATCATCATCCTTGTAATCAAGAGGAAGGACTCCACTCATGCTTATGAGGGGTAAGACATCCACCCACCCTTTTTAACCCCCCCTCCCTGAAACTAAGGTGCATTGATGCCACAGATTTCTTAGGTGAAACTATGAGAGTTATGACAAGGGCTGATATGTCTTGATGGAGCCAATATAGGCATTTTAACCTGACTAAATTTAACAGGCCACTCATCTCATGAAACAATGCAGAATTTTAATGTATGAGGGTAAGTTCTGTTAATGGGGTGTGAAGTTTGAGTGAAATCAAATGCACTGCACAAAGGACAATTCCATTTGAGTTGGGGTAGCCTGGAAATCGTTAATTTCCCATTTAAATCAATATTGTGTGTGGGGTTATGTTTCTAGTCCTGCTTAGGAAAGAAAGCTGAAAATAATGTTTGTGTATATTTAAACATTTTCATTTGTATTAAGATGCACACACACACACCCAGTCATGTGGAGTTGTCCATTTTCTTGGTAGTTTTAATGCAGACCCAGTTTGCTTTGACGTGCTGAAAATGCTACAAATGTTCAGCTTGTGGAATCCCTCCTCCTTACCCTGTTTGATGCATCATTTCAGCATGTACCTTTTGCTGTGGTTAACTACCTTTTGAGTGTGGAATGTTCTCAGTTGGCCTGAATACAAAAGTCTATCTTCCCTAAGTGGTTGTTGTATAACACAGATCTGGTAGTAGATGAGGACTCTGTCTTTGTTCTCTTCTTCTGAAGCATGACAGCCTTGATGCTTGTGTGGAAATTTTTAAAAAGAAAACTCTTCTCTTGGGATAATAACCGTCTCGATGGGACTCTGTTTAGAAGTTACTAAAACACATGGAACTAACTGTGGGTTAATATTCTAACCCTGAAACTTGTCTTGACCCTGATCATTTTTGTACTCTATGTAGCAGTTTACTATTCTAATAATTTTCATAGTTTTGCCAAGTCTCTGTAGCCTGGTCCAAAACCTCCTGAGAGGAGCCTTGTGTGTCTAACAGAGCGCTTTACCTGGGAACTGTGAAAGGGACCAATATGCCACCCCCATTGTTTTGCATTAAAAAAACAGATGAACTGAAATCCACATTAAAATGAACATTAATACACAAATCTGGAAATACAAAAATAAATTCTGCTCTGGGGGTTTGCAGAGTGATCTTGAACAGGTATGAATATTCCTGGACAGTCCCCTAGTTGGCAATTTGTCATCTTCGTTGCATTTGTATGCTTGCTAATCACATTGTATGTCGGCATCTGTCTACTAAACAGCCCTTTCACTGCAATCATCTCGCATCTTGCACTCATTTTCTTCTATTTGGGAAAACCTCTTTCTCTTGACTGGACTTTGTGGTATGATTTTGATGTTTTCAAATGATTGAAGCTCATTTTAGTCTAATATTCAGTAATCAGATGAATGCTCAGTAACTTGTAAAGTTTCCATTATTTGCTGTGGGAAACAGTGGCCTGTTCCATTGCGATGATATTGACTGACCAAATTGAATATGCTGTGTTCATCTTAATAGAGGTTCTAATTAAAAGTATTAAGGTATGAGTAGCAAAAAGCATTTGTAAAATTCATGCTTTTATGATGTGGCAATCTTGTGTTTACGTTGGTTTGAAATGGATTCCTATAGCTTGAGTCATTGTATATGTTTTTGTAATGTTGCTGCTGCAGTGAACCATTGTTTTTTAATGCTGAATTTTTGTTCCAGTTTGAACCACTCCACAGCTTGTTCATTTGGTTAGCTCAGATTTATTTGGAATGATTAGCCAGTAGAGTAGCTAGATTTAGCCGTTCTAATGAATGTTCTTTTTAATGTTTTTGCTTATTGTAATGTTTATGGTAACTTGTACCATTTTATGAACTTTGCTGCACATATCCTTGTGTGATGGCTCATTTGCAGTTTTGTAGTTTCTTGTGTGCTTCACCACGATATCTGTTTGTCCATCTCTCATGCTGTCTTTTTCATTTGTGTGTCTCTCCATGGACATGCATGTCTGTGTGCATCTATTGGCCGCTCCACATTCCTGCTCCAATTCCTGTCACGCACTTGTCTCTGTGTCATCAAAATTTAAAATTCCGTACCCCCAAAACTTAAAAAAAAAAAAAACACAAACAAAAAAAGTTGCACTTCCATTGAGAGTGTCAGTTCGCAAGCAACTCGGACGGGGAAGAAGGCTGAGTCCAGTACGGAGGGTTCGAGGTGTAGCAGTCCATCTGCCCCTGTTCAGGTAGGAACCCCTGGAATGTTACTGTGGACCTGAGTGCGTTGGTGGTGGGGCAGCTCTAAATGTACGCACCGTTTTGTTCTTTTGTTTACTTTTTCAGGGTTACATATTTGACTAAAAAGTGCTTTTGTAAGTTTCTGTAGTTTCTTGATTGGATCCTTTTGAGGCTTGTATTTTTCTTTTTCTCTGATTGTTATGGGATCTGTTGGGACTTGGGTGTCTTGCATGCAGTATTTAAATGGTGACTTCTCCTGCCTTTCATCCTTTTCATGGTTGGGGTGGGGGGGAACTCCCTCTCTGCCGCATATCAGTGCAGCATGCCAGAACGTGAAGGCTGGCATGTTGGTCTCATAAACATTTTGTGGTCCTGTAAGCAAAACATTCCATCGAGGAATCGATTTTTCCACACATTAAATGAGAACTCTTACCTTCTTGGTTGGTTCACAGGTAAATGTTTTTTCAGATACTATATTTTTGGTTGTTTAGAATTTGAATTGGAACTCTTTGTCATTGCACAATTATATGTAAATGAAACTGGCTCACTCCTAATAGCTGCATCAGTAAACAAAAACAAAGATATGTCAAAGAACAGTTACAGAAACTAAGCAACAATAATCATTAAATAACACAAAACTAGGATTTGTAGTAATACTTTAGAACAGGGCTGGCCAATCTTATCCGCAAAGGGCCAGTGTGTATGCGGGTTTTCCCTGCAACTCCCTAATTAGATAACTAATTAGAGGACTGATTGGCTGAAGAGTCCTCACACCTGGGTTTGAACAGCTGA
>JAODJW010000106.1:17456594-17493117 GCA_026777045.1 Hyperopisus bebe | reverse complement strand
TTTTGTCAACCTCGCGTTCGCAAATTACCTCGGGGTTAAATCTGATTTGGTTAAACCCTCTTCGTAGTACAGGCCACAGTAGTTAGAAGCTTAGTTCCGGGTAAATATGTCAGCGATGTTGGAAAATGCAGTCTAAGAATGGTGTAGTCACCATGTAAGTAAGAAATTTAGTAATCTTTAATACCCAATAAGGAATAATTTAGCTCTACGATCACATATAATGTAAAGCTGTCTGAAAATGTAGGTTGAAATGTAATTGTGTGGGTCTCTGGTCATAAGTACGGTATGATTGTACATTAGATCGACCAAGTCGGCAACTGTTTTTAGTGAGCAATAGACTGCAAAGTATTGTATTAGCACAGGGGTGGATAATTCTATCCAGAAAGGGCCATTAGGCATGCAGCTTTTCGCTGCAACTCCGTACTTAGAGTAGTACGTAGAGGACTGATCGACTAAAGAGTTTGCACACCTGGGTTTGAACAACTGATCGATCGAACGGTTATCACAAAAAAACCTGCAAACACACCGGCCCTTTCTGGATAAGATTGCCTACTCCTGTAGTAGCATATGCAGTTAGTGTGTATTTCTTGGTAAGGGATGTTGTGTACCCAGTGGTCATTGTGCCATATGGTACACTGTTAAAAAACATTGTTAAAAAAAAAATAGAGAAATAATAAAAAAACCTTAATAAAATAAAAAGAAAATAATAAAACCCAATAATAATAACAATAATAACTCATTATCCCTTGTCTGTGTACATGTGTGTATTTGTAGCCCTATGCAGACCATTGGGTGTTGTGCAATTTCTTCATTAGACACAACTTCAGAGGGACAGCAGTCGCCTTAGAAAAGAGTACAGCACTTTGATGAAGTACTCATTCACTGACAGGTGTCATTGCCATAATGGAAGAGTAGAATGACACTACAGCGGTCAGATACGAATCCATGATGACGTCTGTGATGTGGTACACGCACCTGTCTATTCCAGTCAGCCACTAACATTCCGTAAGCAACAACGTCGGACCGGGAATTTGTAAGTGTTCTTAGTGTGATTGAAACACAATGAACTGAAATTAACATGATTACAGATGGAGCGTCTTTCACAAAATGCAGTGTCATAGCTAAAAGTTCTTCTGTTTACCACTCCAAGAAGTGTCTCATTACTTTGCCGCTATTGCTACTTCTGAGTTTTTCATATTATTGGTGTTATGACTGATACAATAATTATACAGGTCGCAAGTTTTTGTACGCCACCGGCTGTGAAAGTTAGACCATTAGTATTATAAAGTTTGTTCATTTTTGCACACGACTCACTGTGAGAGAGACCATGATCATCACTGGAACCATTGTAGTTTGAACTATGGTAGTTCCAACTAACTAACATGGTTCAAACTACTGTGGTACGATGGTTTTGGGAAACAGTCGTACTTCGGATGTTGGTTAGTTTGAACTACCTAGTACGATGCATTGTTAATGCTAACCTCCGTTGTTGTTTGGGAAACACACCCCTGGCTTGCAGATTTTGCTAAGTTACAGCCCATACTCACTTGGTGTGGGGTTTGAAACTTATGAAACATTAATTTCTGGAAATGTACAATTATTTTTTGGACCAAGGATATTGTCCCACTGTAGGGTGCTGGTAACGAAAGCAAGACTGGTGGACAAGGAATAGTGTGGTCCAAGGTCTGTGGGTTAATTTAAAAAAATAGCACAGGAATGTGGATAAGACAGCAGCCATCTTGTTTTAAGTAAAAACTACCCATAATCCAAAGCAGTAATGGTCTGAGAACTCCAGGGGAACTATAGTGTGAACATAAAGAGGACTGAGGCTCCATCAGAGCTAAAGCGAACCAGAAAGATAACTGAATCCTGTTTCAAATGAGCTCACAATATGAATGCAAAAAGAACCAAGTCCCTTTTCTGATGGTTCACATTAAGAGTTTGGTTGGTTTAAAAGTGAAAACACCCTTAATTTCACGGTAACATTAATAATAGTTGCTGACAGTAGGCCTACTATTTATACTGCAATAACCCTGTGTATTCCTACTGAGCAACCCCTGACATACAATTAGCCCAAATCAGATAAAGCATCATGTGATTGGATTCATTCATTCATACAAAATAGTAGGGCTGCTACTAATGATTATTTTGATAATCAATTAATCTGTCGATTTATTTTTCCCAATAAATCAGTTATTAATTGGGGGGGGGATTTGATTTCCAGGTTGTTACCAGCAACTCACATAAAGAAATAAATGTATGCTACATTAAGAGTACAAAAAAAAATAAAAACTTTTGTAGCAGCTGAATCAATGTAATGAAAAACACAAAATCTTTTTTTTATAAAGTGCAACCAGCATGGTGCTTTAGATGTATTCAGTGCTCCCGTTTTATACACCACTGAATGAAGGATTTGCGTTAATCAATCTGAATAATTGAAAATAATCCAAAAACTCCACAACGTCACATAAAACATCAGTGTCTAATTTCAATCATCAATTACTACCATTTCTGGCAGAATTAAAACAAGACTCTGCTGTGTCCGCCTCCGCCATTTTTTAAACGTTTTTTTCAATTCTTCTAGAATTCATCACGTAAGCTACTAAAGGCACGGCATTGGTTCTCGTCTCCTTTTTCTTTTATGTCGGTCGGCATTGAGCTTAATGGTGCTTTACTGCCACCTTGGCTTTGGTTAGGTTACTGCTCCCAAATTAGGGGGTAGCTACTGTACTTATGTGTATAATAACGTAGACCCAAATAATTGATTGTTAAATTAGTTGACAACTATTTTAATAGTCGATTTTAATCGATTTAATCGATTCGTTTTTGCAGCCTTATAAAACCGTAAACCATCTTGCGATTGTAGGCTGTACAGTGTTTGGTATGCTGCCTTTTATTCCTGGTAGATAATGGCATATTTATGTTCCCAAAGAAGGCTTTGAAGACCTTCCTTTTAAGTCCACGGCGCCATTGTACAAGTATTTTATCACAAAGCAGAATGTTGCACGCTCTGGGGACCTTTTAAAGCAGTCATTGTACTAAGAGCTTAAACAATACTATAATGGTTCTGTTAAGATGACTACTATTATAAAACCGATAGGTCACTCTGCCATATTGAGTCAACATTTTCTGCATATCACTAATAGTAGTTATTTTCAGTGTTGTAGTACTCACATGCAACCTTTTTCACTTACTTGTTCTTTTCTTGGAATTGAAAGCCTCACAAGGGTGGCCTTTTTCCAAATGGCCTTAACCAAAAGCTCAAAAAAGTCCCTAATCCCACTCCTGACCCTATTTTTAATCCTAGCCATAACTTTTATAACTGCTACACCTCTGTGCCTGGTCTCTCTCCTCCTGAATGTTGTTGGTGGCTCAGACTAATTAGGCCTACTGAACTTTCTTAACCAATCAATGACAACGTATTATGTGGTATTTTGCACATACAAACACCATAGCACCATGTCCACAGATAGCAGCTGGACAGTACTGTGTGTACAACCAATTTAATGAAACACGAATAAGACATAAGTGCTAATAAGGAATAAATAACTACAGATTTCACTTCTGTTGCTAAAGGGTGCAGCCATCTTGGATTTTGAAGTCAAGATTGCAGAGGTTCCTTGACTTTCCGAGTCAGAATTCCAGCTTCAGGGGGCGTTCCAGTTGAAATTTCTGACAAGGAACGTGGAATTTCTGACTTATGAGTTCAAATAGAACGCAATATAAATGAAGTTGCTTTCCATTTACCTATAAGGAAAGAAGTCAGAACTGGTAATGATGTCACATTTGAGTGAACCAACATTCTGTTACAAGAAGTCAGAAAGCCATTTAGCAATACCAGGAACCTGTTTCAAAAAGCAGGATTTCTGGCTAGCTGGATAACATATCAGATTTAAGGTACCCAAATTGAAATGGCCTTTATCTTCGTTCACTTATATTTAGCTCAAACTAACTTAAATCTGAGAAGTTAGCAACATATCCACATATAGTACTGTGTGTATGACCAATTTAATGAAACAAATAAGACATAAGTGCTAATAAGGAATGAATAACTACAGCTTTCGCTTCTGTTGATAAAGGGTACAGCCATCTTGAATTTGGTGGATGGAGTTGCAGAAGATCTTCTGACTTGCCGAATTGGAATTCTGACTTCCGGGGGAGGCCCATTTGAAATTCCTGACTAGGAACTCAGAATTTCCAACTTAGGAGTTCAAATGGAAGGCAGCATAAATGATACTCTGTTTCATTATCTTGATGGTTGGAAGTCAGAGCTGGGAATGACGTCACACCCAAGTTAACTGCATTCTGGTACAACAAGTCAGAAAGCCATTTAGCAATACCAGGAAGCTGTTTCCTAAAGTGGTATGTTTTACTTAGCATAAACAACTTGTCTGTTTTAAGGTATTCTAATTTAAATGGCCTTTATCTTAATTTATTTACATTTAGCCCAAACTACCTTAAATCTGAGAAGTTATCCGGCTAAGCAAGAAATCCAGTTTTTCTGAAACAGCATCCAGTTCTAGCCAGATTCATTCATCAAACACCGCAGTAACATGTGCTCAGATAGCAGCTGTACAGTACTGTGTGTACGACCAGTTTAATGAAACACAAATAAGACATAAGTGCAAATAAGGAATAAATAACTACAGATTTCACTTCTGTTGCTAAAGGGTGCAGCCATCTTGGATTTTGAAGTCAAGATTGCAGAGGTCCCTTGACTTTCCGAGTCAGAAGTCCAGCTTCAGGGGGCGTTCCAGTTGAAATTTCCGACAAGGAACGTGGAATTTCTGACATGTTTGCTAGGTTAGGTGTACTGTATTAAAATGCATTTTCGTCATTACTGTATTAAAATGCATTTTTGCCTTGCATTAGGTGTATCGGGACGTAACCACAGCGTAACCTGGGGAGAGGCTGCGTAGGGCAAGCTTCTAGCACATGGGCCAAGGTCACTCTCACCCTATACATGCCCTACCATTAAGGACGCTGAGGTCAAGTTGTCAGTTTTGTTTCTGCATCAAAATAACTACAATCCATCATGAGGCAGACCCAGGGTGGGCTAACACTTTTGACCTCAGTATTTTAAAAATCCTGACTATGGCCCTGTCCCTACAGCAGAGTGAGCGCATGGCAGTGGATTTATGATTGCAAATGAAGCAACAGTCAAAACATAAAACCAAAAGAAACCTCCCAAAATATCCTGAGTTAACCAAAACACAGTGGGGTGTACTACAACTAAACCCCAAATTACAGTAGTGCAAGAGCAGTGATGATCTCGACATCTGAAAAAGAAACAAAACACGCCCATTGCAACACACGTAATCCCCAAAGTCAAATGAACTGAATAAGAGCCTTATTCATCCAGACTCTGGACTTGCCAAACTCCAATGCCCTTACACATAAAAATACAAGTATAATGTCTTATTGGCCATTGCATAAGTACATAGGAATTCATCTCATCACCTCCCCCCTCCTGCACTTCATAGCTCAGAGGTCACAGCACAGGGTTGACCATCATGCAGCACCCTTGGAGCTGAGGGTTAAGGGTCTTGTTGAAGAGCCCACAGATATGTGACTTATGTTGAGGCCAGGCTCAAAGCAGCAACCTTCTGATCACAGGCACAGAGACTTAGCCCACTGAGCCACTCATACTGCACATTTCCATTGCTTTAATGAAATTGTGTGCACTACATTGCCATCATCTGAATGAAAACACTTATCAACCTGTAAGCTACTCCAAAGTAATTTGTCCAAAACAGTTATATTATTATTATTGCATAATGTTATAATAATAATCATGTTAGGCAGTGTTGCTGGTGGTGGGGGTGAGAGTAGGGGAGATAGCATTAATTTATTTTACCTTTCAGAAGCACGCAGACCTTTGTTTGCCTCTTAATGTAATAAGATGTATTACCGGTTTGCATGTTTGCTGGTGAAATGACTTCCTTGGAATTTGATGCTATCTTAAGTCTGATTCCATGGAAGCCAACAATTGTCCACAGCAAATACACACACACACACACAGAACCGTGCCCCTGCTAGACAGAGATGACGGCGTTTATAGACCCCACATCTAAAATAAAATCTTTGGATTGCATATCTGTTTACCAGTGAAACAGAGACTCATACGAAGCAATAAACACGTCGCATGTCTTAACCTTTTAATTTCTTTCTTTAAAGGCAGTGGCCCATCCATGTAATTCTTTATGTAGCATCCCCTATTCAGACCTGCTGTTTAAAAATAATTTTTAAAGTACTTTTTATATTTCTTGAACAAAACTGACTTCTTTCAGCTGCTGAAAGATAGTAACCACACATGAAGTTTCCTTAGAAGTAATATAATATGCTTGGCTAGGACAATTGTTAAATAAAACATTAAACATATTGGCATACTTGTAAGTGTTAAAGGGCCACAAAAGTCTTTTTAATCTTTGGGGTTTTAACTTTCAGCTTAATGGAGTAGTTAAAACATGGACTTCATTGAATAATATTGGTAGAAGTAATATTTTTTTCCTTTATTCAAAATACGAATTGCATCACATGATTGCCTTGAAAGGTAAGCATTGCTTTGTTATTGTTTGGTTATTCTAAAAGAAGGATTAACAGTAACCTTCTAATAATCACCAAATGTCTGCTAAAAGCTCACTTCATGGTCATATCTGAATCAACTTCCGCATAAGTGCTCTAAAAGTGAAACTGATTAAATCTGATTACAATCCAGATCTGCAGATTTTCTATATTTTTCTATGAGGTTTCACTAAAAGCTGAACAGAAATGTATGAATCTGGTGACACAGCCTATAATTTAAAATAGGACATGGCAGGAGTCCTTAGGGATGCTTTCCAATCTGTTTTCAGCGTGTGAAAAGGCTTTTAGTGGCAGTCATTAGAAATTACAGCCTCATCTCCTGCAGGACCCCAGCTGTACAGAGTCTTAGTGTAATGAACCAATCATGAGCTCATCTGCCATCAACCTCCTGCTGCTTCTTTACTGTCCACACTATAAATACTGGGCCGCACAATAAGGCTGTAGAACGCAATGCATTTGCACTACTATCCATATGTTGTCAATCTGACTGGTATATGTTTAATTGTGCCTCTGACAAAAGAGTGTAATATAAACTTTTCAATGTCCACATAATAATAATAACAATAAATAATAATAAATCTTTTAAATGTTGTGCCCTCTGCTGCCTAGGATAGGCTTTTTGTTCCCCGTGACCTAGACTAGCACAAGTTGTGCAAGTGCAAGATGTATGGATATTCCAATGTTATGAACTTGAAAACATTTCAATATATGCATTTAATTGCAAATTTCAAATAAGAACAAATGATTACCTTAAAATCGAATAAAAAGTTTTAATAATTTGCAACATAAGACAAATACATTATAAAATATTTAAGTATGACGCAGTCATTACTACAAAAGTAAATGAATAATCGGCTTGTTGAATACTGAATGATTTATATTATAATGTCTTTCACATTACAGGGATTTTCTGCTTTTTTGCTATATAATAAAAATTAAATGTGCACACATTTTGTAAAATGTGAGTTCATCTGAAGCTCATGATAAAAACATAAAATGTCCCAAAGCAAATACAAACTATCATTAGGAGACACTGAAACATGTGACAATGATACATCAAAAGGAAACATTAAAAAGTGTAAAATATTAGCTAAAACAGCAATCAGGTGACCACTTCTGACACAAAAACTACATTGTGCTGGCAATGACGCAGACCGTTATGTCAGATTTTATGGTATACCATACGTGATAGAGTGTCAGTCATTAATTCCAAGAAAGGGTTAATTTAACAGCATGTCCTCACGTAAAGATCAATTAAAAGGCCGACCTTAGGAGGTAGATATACTTTGCTGGTGTATGTACATTTCCTTCAAGGACATACAGATCACATTTTAAACCTGTTCTTCCAGGCAGATACTTGTTGCTGACAGTAAATGAGGTCACTAATTAGTGCAGTTCTTCAGAATCAGATTATGTTGTGGTAAACACATAGCATTCCCCCCCGAACCCCTTTCTGTTATCTAGGCTCTTGTCTTTTCCAAAGAATTGGTCTGGAATTTGGGATGTTTTGGAATGTGGTTGTGGTTTAAACTGAAAATTAACATATTGTTGAACTATGCGCCTGATCCAACAGGGTAACCAGAATTGTTTCATTCCTGAGGAAAATATTTGATTGAGTCTTAATGCATGAAGTGCAAGAATTGCATAAAGAACAAATGTATTAGCATTAGTTTCAGGATGCAATTACAAAAAAATACAACAGTAAAATGAAAGAGTGCTCAAGAAAATTTCCATACAAATAAGGCCATTGCCTCTTGTTAATATATAACAATTTAATAAATAATAACACATTTAATATTTAGGGCCTATTTTCAAAGAACTGTCCGTGTTTAATCTTTACACTGAATGATTTCCAGACTCTCCCATCTTTCAGATAGTTTGCATAAATAATAGTAATGGTAGTAGTAGGACTCACAGTTTCATAAATTCACTTCATCTCCCCTAAATAGCCCCTCACAAATGAGAAATCCTGTAAATACTTAAAATGCTCTTATTTGTAAGTACTAAGGAAACTTGTCTGAGTTGTGAATGTGAAAGCATTCCATGTCGCAAACTAAAATAGGTCATTCTTCCAGTTTGACCAAATGCAGCAAACACAGCAGTCGAGAATGGAATCAGGAACAATTAAAGGACATAGCTTCAATCTCAATTTCTAGATAGTTCAGCTCTGAGGATCCTCAAACAGCTGTGCCATTACTTCAGGAAGTGACCTTTAAACTGAAGGCTACAGTTCCATCCACAAGTGCACATGGTGCTCAAGATAACTGCTCAGACGTGGGGCTTCAGGGGGAAGTGCTGTGTGACAGTGACGCAGCCATGGTAGCTCACACACCGTGACATGGGCAACTCCTCAGTCAACTGTCTGCTCTCGGGATTGAAGGCCCAGATCTTGTCGATGCCATAGCCGCTCTCGTCTCTCCCTCCAAGGATGTATATCTTTCCGTCGGCCACCGTCAAACCACAGCTTTCCTAAAAACCCAAGAACCCCGAGGAGTCATTTTCTAACACAGCTGTTATAGCTACAGCTACCTGTGCTGCTTTTGAACACAATCTATCAGTAATGCGCGTTAGGGTATGGTTAGAGTACTAGTACGGTAGCTTACCAGTTTCATAGGCAAGCTGGCCACCTTACTCCAAGTATCCAGACTTGGGGTGTACTTGTATATGTCATCCAGGAGGCCACCAACCACATAGATGATGTCATTGAAGGTTGTGGCACTTATACACCTTTGAGTAAAGGGACTGGGTGCCATATAACTCCACTGGTCATTAACAGGGTCATAACACTGCACCTGTACCAGTTACAGAGAGTTAGCTTCCCTCGTCTTGCAGAGATCTCAGTCACAACATTGAAGCATCATCAGTGTGCGTTGTTTACAAATAAAGACTTTGTCATGTATGTAGACTCAGGACCAAATTGAGTTGAACGTGTTTTTTTTTGAGTGTGCCGAGAGCACTGTCTGAAGCTTGCCTTATCCGTGTTGCAGTTTTCACTGAGGGCTCCTCCGATGACATAGAGCTTCCCGGAACAGGCTACCAGGGCAGCAGAGCTCACAGGCAGCAGCAGAGGAGCCACCTCCTGCCACTGGTTATCGTAGGCGCTGTAACACTCCACGCTGGACAACCTCTGGTGCCCGTTGAAACCACCTACTGCATATAGCTGCAACCAGAAGCAAGCACACTTCTATCACTGTTTGCCTGTCTGTCCGTCCGTCCATCCATCCATCCATCCATCCATCCATACATGCACACAGTACCGTGCAAAAGTCAAAGAAAATGTTTAAAACTGTTTCTCTTGGTAGTGAGTACATATTCGCTCAGAGAAAAAAATACAACATGAAAAAGCATGCAAATTAACAGTGACACAAAAAATTGAGCAAGAATATCTTCTGTTCTCCAAAAAGTTACTGATATCTTCCTGGATGGCTGGATGAGCATTGCTTCAGTTCCCAAACCTCTCATCAGGAGCATCCCAGCTATTCCATGCATTTGTTAAATTTCACCACCAGCTCAATAAATGAATAAACTTAATTAGTTCAGCAACTTATTGACTTATTCATCAGCCATACGAGTTGCAGTAGTGGTCCAATCAAAAAAAACATTGGTGTATTGGAGGGTTGCTGCAGGGTTACTGGGATATCTTTAGGAGAGGCTTAGAAATGGATAAACTGATACATTTTGGCAGACATAATATCATTGATTTACACCATCATTAAGATCATTTAAACCTAAGACTTTCGCACAGTGCTGCACATACATATATCCATCCATCCATTACATCATTTCATATCCTTTATTAAGTAGAAGGTCATGGTGAAGTACTCATATATTTGTGCTTCATAACCATTTATCCTGGTAAGCATTGCAGGGTCCCTTTTACTATTATTTTTGTTGTTGTTTTTGTTGTTACTGTTCTTCTAGTCCCTTATCCAGCGAATTGTGTGTGCATGTGTCACGGATTGTATTTTTACAGCTTTTGTATCGCATGCTGTAACCATGACTCTTACCTTTCCTTGGAGAGCTGTCATCTTGTGTCGCCACCTGCCATTGGCCAAGGAGGCAACGCGCACCCATTGGTCGAGCTGAGGCAGGTACCGCCACGTATCAGTGCTGTTCAGCTGGCCTCCTGCGACAAGCAGTAACAGCAAACAAAAGCGTTTCACTTCCTTGTGTGAGACAAGTCAACAAATATTAATTTAGGCAAAGTTTCACTCCAGCTGAATTATTAATATGAAAGTATGGTATCTTAATGTCAACTATAGATTTTTCTAGGTCAAGTCCTATTAACTTTTAAAATGTCACGTCCCGTTGTTTGAGTTTTATTTGAATAACTAGTTTGTTTTATTTGTTGCTATGCGAGGACTTATCAAGCAGTGCATGTTTTTAATGTTTTGTAGCATTTAATGAAAGTAGATCAGTATTATTCAAATGTGTGTGTTCTTGTTTGAGATGTATCTGTGAACCAAATCACACGTCAATGTTAACATCCATTGTTGTCTACGACTAGGTCTCACATAATCAGTGCTGCTGATGTTCAAGATACAAGAGAATGATAGAAGAGATGGAAAAACTCATCTCATTTTTTATTCATTGGACAACCAATTACTGACTGAAACAAATAGAGGGCAGAAACTATTGTAAACATTATACTGGAAAAGAAAACTGGCTTGCATCAAAACTAGTAATTCCACATCGCAAGCCTAAGCATTCAATGGAATGGCAGCGAGATATTCTAGCTGCTGCAGATAAGTTTCTCTTTAAGTATCTCTTTAAGAATGTATGTAAATTGTGCTCGCACGCTGCTGTGGGAGAAAGGGAGGGCTAGTTAACCGTTTTTTCTTGATAATGATGGAACATGGAGCCACACAGTTCCTGAAGTAACTGTACTCTTTCAGGATGGAAATATTTAATTAGTCTGGCAAATGTGAGAATGACAGATGGATACTGGCTGAATGTCGAAATTAAACTATTTGTGATTGGAAGATTCAACAGTAGAAACATTTTTTTTTTTGTTAATCAAGCGAAAGCGCAGTAGCTTACAGTGACAATAAATATGAACGTTGCGGAGTCTACACATTGTGTTCAGTATAATTTCCAGGGGTGCCAATAATCGCAGCACATGTGTTCTTGTTAAAGATAATTATTTCTTTATGAAGGATTTTTTTTCTTGGAATAAATTTATGTTAATGAAAGGTTGGATTTTTCTCAATTTTTCAGTGTGACATGAAGCTGCATCACCAAAAGGTGGATTTTTTTCTAACCCTTTTGCAAATCTTTACAAGGGGAGCCAATAATTGTGGAGGGCACTGTATGTCTAGTAATAATTTTACTACAGATGCTCCTCTACTTACGAATGAGATACGTTCCAAACGGCTGTTTGTAACTTGAAATGTTCATAAGTCATTATTCAACATCATTTTAAGGGTATACGCATGTACAAAGAACTAGGATGCTGGGAGTACGCACACTACGCTGCTGCTAGGCGGGAGTAGAGGCCAGAAGTCGTACTAGGCTGTATTGGCATGCAGAAGAAAAAATTGATGTTGCGGACAGGAAACAGGAACCCAATGAACATGATTTGGACTTACAGTCCTCTCTGTTCGTATGTCTGAAAGTTTGTAAATTGAAAGTTCGTAAGTAGAGGAGCGTCTGTATTTTGTAAATCATTAAACATGTTTTCCAAATTATGGCTCTGTTTTCATCTTTACTTTATGAATGTTTTGTTGTACATCAGTGGGTAAAATGTTAATAATTGTAAGAAACATATAAAGTCTATATTTACTTAAAAGGATAATCTCACATCTGACAGTCTGTTTGATTTTTGTATTACTGGATTATACCTGAAACGTAGACGTCATTTTGAAGCTCGCAGGCTGCAAACTCGGACTTGGAGTATCCAGGAATGGAAGCTGCCGGGAGCCACTCTTTTGTGTGAATGTTGAACTTCTGTGTGAAGGACAGCCTAGAGAGGCCATTTCTGTCACAACCGCCAATCACGATGATCACTTCCATTCTCACTGTTGACCTGAGTGAAAACAAGAGCTAAACTAAGGAGAAGTTGACGGATGTGTGCATGAGCACAGTGCCAGATGAAATCGACCAATTTGGTGCTATTTTGGTCATACTGGACCCAAGTAGAAATTAATTAACTGCTTCTGATGCTACAATTACTAAGAGGAAAGTAAGAAGACTGCATAACATAATACTAATTTCCCAAGAATGGGAAGCAATCGAGTGTTTTTAAAGACAATATAAAATACTTAGAACCAATTATTTCCTATTTGGTACTTATTTTCTTATTTGATATATTTTTGTCTATACCAAAAAAAAATTAATGGCATGTTTGCCATGTTTTCTAAATCTAAGATCTTGGGAACATACCTTCTTGGCAGGGTCCTGGAAGAATTAACTTCTTTTCCAAAGATATGATATCTCATGGCTTCCAGAAGCAGAGGGAGACACTCTTTGCAATCTTGGAGGATCTTATCACTTTCCAGTGTTTTAATGAGGAAGACAGGGTCAACCAAGGGTAGGTGGACACACTCCAGCAGGTCCTTCAGTGCTTCTTTCCTTTCACTTGGGTCATGGTGAACCCATTTGAGTATGGCTTCTACCAAGACTTCCTCACGGTCAACCTTCAACTGTTCACAGGACAACAGCTCTATCAGGCGCCCCTTGGTCAGGCTGAGGAACTCTTCATGCTTATACACCTCCACGAAGTCCTGATAGAGAATCTTCTGGCACTGCTCCGCCAGTGGCTGGATGAAGAAGGAGCTGGCAAAGTCCATGATACCCAGGCAGTTGGAGTGGTCGACTCGCTGCTCCAGGAACTGGATGCAGGCCTTACTAAGCACATTCACACCAAGCAGGTCAGCTGCCCTGAAGACAATTTCAACATTCTCCTCGTCCACATCAACCTTACCCTCATACATGAAGTCGAGCAGGTTTTGCATGGCAACTGCGGAGATGCCCTGCAGTTTGACCAGAGACTGGCGGCTCTCACGGAGCTGGCCCTGGAACATAGAGCGGAAATAGATGCTACTGGCACAGAGCAGAGCGCGGTGGCAAGGGAACTCCTGGTCCTCCACCTGCAGCACCACATCTGTGAAGACGCCACTCTTCCGGTATGTGCTGAGGACCAGCAGTATTTCCTTTGCAAAGCAAGATTCTGAGGAAAAGTCGGCCACAGTTTGTCGCTCCATTTGGGTCTCGGTTTTCTTGAATCTCATCAGGGATAATGGATCTATGAAATAAAATGTGGTGCAGACTTGTCAACAGAGGTTTACATGTGTTTTTATGCGTGGTATGATAGTGTAAACTGTACTGCTGATAACTGGCTTCATGACAGCAATTCTCCACAATTATACAATTAAAACATATATAATTAAAAAACATTTAAGTCTTCTTCAGGGATCAAGACACTTATATTCGGATGAGGGCAGCATAATAGTGCATGTTAAAGCGATCACTCCCAACTTTCATATTTACACAGACGGCATACTATTACTTTGTCCAAAGTTTTGAACAACCTCTTATCCTCTTGTAATTAAATTTCATCTGTTCATTGTTTATCTTATTTTTTAATTATAAGGTTAATCATAATCACATACACACTGACTTCATTCACAATCACGCATGGTGAAGGATGATACATTATTACATTTCATTTGTAAGTACTAATGCTATTTTCCCTGGATGTATGCCGCCACCTTCACATCTGATTTAACAGAGTAATATTTAATTACCTTCTCGACCTCTCGAGTTTTTGTCGTTTACAATGATAATAACTGTAGAAAAGACGCTAGAGTGAGTGTGACATTCCCGTCATAAAAGAACAAAGAATACTGCTTATTGAACAGCATAAACAGTTTCTACTATACACACAGACACACACATACACACACAGCCACTCAAATAGTGGCCTTGATCAAAAAGATCAACCTTCATAGCCCTAAAAACACTTTTGAATTTAAAAGATGAAAGCAATACGAATGCGAACGTGCGCGTGGGCATACGTCGAAATCTATGATCTAAGAGATAATCGCAGCAGATGGTCCTCAAGCGATAGCATCATGCCACTGAGATGGAGCAGTTTGGATGCTGAGTTGCAACTGATACCAATACAGGCGCCCATTGTTAAACTGCGGATTCATGACCGTAAACTTCACCGTCTCGAACTATTCCGTTCTTTCTCTCTCTCTCTTTCTTTTAATTCTACCTATATATGTATCTTTCTTTCTTTCACCATAGTTGCATTTTTCCTGAGGAAAAAAATCACATGGAGCAGATATGTTTTTCGTTTGCGAAATCATTCTTAATGTCTTAATCTAATCGGTAGCCCAAATATAGAAGGCTACACGGTGAAACAATTAGTCCACATGCAATTGTTATTTTAAATGAAGTGTCCTTATTATAACAAATATCAAACTTACCTTCGCGACTAGTTCAGGTAGATTCTGGATAACTGAAAAGTAGTATCGGTGCAGGACGAGCCCGCTGCCTTATGTTGACGTGAAGGAGACGCGCTGGCGTGTTATAAAGCCAGTATGAAAACAGCAGGATGGTCAGGGTGCGCACGTGACGCCTTTTTGTTTAGATTCCCACTCATTGTTGTCGCCGTGTGGGCGGGACAGCGGTGACCCCGCGCGCGTGGCTAATCAGAGCATGTGGGAAGACTAAGCCTCTGAGTAAAGCATAAATAAAATATGCATGGGCCCTGCTTTCCGTTGTATTTCATGCAAAATGCATCGGCTCCAGTTCACTTATCCAAACAATGACTATGTATTAATGCAACCGCTATTTATATAACTAAAGATAGTTACCTTATATCGCTACTTGTTTTTATTTGTGCATCTACTTTGTCTTTTCCAGATAGATCCAATGTGGTACTTGTATAAAAAATTTCTATGAAACGAGTCAGTTTTATTTGACCTTATAGTTACATCTTCGTCCCGAATGAGTCAGGTAATGTACCTTCCCCTCATAAATTTGCGTACGCTGTCAATGGTACGATGTTACCGTATGGCAACATATCATTTCGCTTCACTTCCTCATTAATCAGAAATAAAGTGCAATATACTCAATTGTTGTACAGTCATGCGTTAACGACCCGGATACATTTGTGAAATACGTCTTTAGGTGATTTAGTTATGCCATCATCATAATTACTATTTACACAAACCTAGATGGTATGGTGTAGGCTACTACACACCAGGGCTACCGTAAACTTTTAAGTAGAAAGAGTATACTCTAAAACAACGATAAAAAGTAAATACATAAACCTGTAAAATAGTTGATTATAAAATAGTGATATTTTACAGTAAGTTTTACATTAGACAATATGATGCCATATGGCAAGTTCTACATTAAATTACAATAATGTCACATATTAGCCTTCATACCATAAGACCTATGACAGAACATCTCACGCCAGAGTGCCCACCCCACATGCCAGGTCTTCTGCTCTCAACCTAAAAGCAACAGGGACAAGAACACAAAACCCAAAACAGAATCCCAGAAACAGGATGCAGACAGCACATCAGCCATGGGAAGGTGGCCACTTGGGATCATGAAGTCCCAACACAAAGACTGGCTAACCAGAAACCCAAGGCCCAATGCCATTCAAGGACCATGAAGCCCAAGCTAATCCAGCCCACCAAACCAATACCTGCTGGCTACTGACAGGCATGGAGAAAACTGACCTACACAGATTAGCCCCAAAATAAAACACCTCTGTGAAGGTTGCTACTGAGCCCAAGAGCAATGCTGATGACCAAGCAATGTACACTGGTCACTGATCTCCTCTAATTGAACCCAAACCAGAGCAGGGTCCGTTTCCTGATTAATTACTGACAGGCAGGTGTGACAAACGTATTTCCCCACTGTGATGCAATGGGGAGCTATTAATGCAGCTATTAATTTAGTTTACAGAAATTGCAACTTGCAACAGAAATATGATTCTTATTTGTTCCATTCAGAAAAATGAGCCCAGCTATGTTCTATGGAAAGAGCAAGAAGACAAGCTCTTCAAACAGGTTTTAGTGACAGTGACAATGGCATGGATTTGAATGGAATACTGAAGGATAAATTGTAAGGACTCACTCTGTGGAAGTTCCAAGTGTACAAATTCCTTTATTAAAGGAATTCACATAAGAAATTAATAAACTCCCCTGCAACCCTGAACCTGACAGGAGGTTTCAGAAAATGAATGGATGTATTGTATTGCTAAAGTTATTGAATGTATTTAAAACGAATGGGGACAATACTCAATGGTTAGAACATAATACATTCCAAGCACGGTTACAATGCTGCTTAAGAAGCACTAACTAAAATTGCATATTTAGTGCCACCTACTGTTTTTTCGAATGATTGCACCTGAGAGTTTCACAGCTCACGAATTTTAAGATTATGATTTTAGCAGACTTTTTGGAATCTCTAGTTTAAAGCAAAACCATATAATAAAATGTACAATTTTACAACTCACGTCAAACTGTACTGTCATTATAAAATATACAGACACACAGTGAAACAAAACAATGTTTGTCTGAGACTTTAAAAACAGCTTTTGCACATAAGACAACAGACATACAAAAATAAATATGGCATGCAGAGGCCCTCCTACTATTTTCTACGAGGGTGTAGGCTGTTTTTTTTTTTGGGGGGGGGGGGGATTACACGGAGATACATTTTGAGAAATGTGTCTTTAGGCGATGTTGTCATTTGAAGATTATAATTTCGACTTAGACAAACCTAGATAGTATAGTGTACTACACACCAGGGCCACAGTAAATAAGTAATTAAAAAAAAAGTAATTTAAAGTAAAAAGAATAAACTCTAAAACAAAACATAAACCAGTAACATAGTTCATCATGAATTATGTACTGTACTTAACTGTATGTTTTATACATTTTATACAAATGTTTTACAAGCAATAACTAAAACTGCATATTTAGTGCCACCTACTGTTATTTTGAATGATAGCATTAAGAATTGCACAACTTACCCTATAATTGTACAACTGCAGGAGATGAGGTTTGTGTGGCAGAGGCGTCATCAGCTATCACCTTACAATTCAAACAAGCCCCAAATGATTTGTTTAACTCAGATGCTTTTACAGCCATGCTCTCAGTTTCATAACCAGGGCTAATCCTTGGACATCTTAACACTAGCAATGCTCCTGGCTGTAACAGAAATGTTTCGCAATTTGTTACCAGTGTTGCACAAGCATCAAATAATGATTTTACTGTCAAAAAGAATAATTAAATCAGACCCAATATTTGGTTAATGCAATTATGTAAATTATGTACCCTAATTTGAGAGATCTGCTCACTGTGGAAAAAGCAAAAAGCAAAAACAACACGTGGCATATCTGCTATTGTGATAGTGAGGGAGATACTTTTGCAAAAGGCTTATCCAGCAAATGGGGTGGCAATTCTGAAACTGCAAGCACCGCTTCACAAAAATGTACATATGCAAACAGCCAGATCTGATAGCAAGATGTGTTCATTCATTCATGGTCAAAAGGCAAATTTAGAACAATGATCCCTGATGCATAAGCAATACTGTAAGAGGAAAAACTTGGGACATGCTAAAAAGAAAGAATTAAGTACAACTTATCACAAACCGCTAAGAATCTATACATATACCTAGTGCAAAAAAAACTACCAGAGGCACTGCTAGAGATTTTGGGCCCCATGAAAACATGTCATATTGGGCCATCATTAAAGACCAATCCAACTATTTCCAATTTTTCATGGATCATCCTCGATGTCTGTGATGCTGACAAACTTCCCATGTTGTCTCTGTAATACATACTGGCTGGCGTGCCTAATGTGAAAGGATGAGAATAGCCTCTAGAATATGTTTTACGTCGTTTAGAAAAAAAATTTAAAAATCAAAAATTTTATGTAATATAATGTCTATCCACACATCCATTATCTACACCGCTTAATCCATCTGGGTCGCAGGGAGGCTGGAGCCAATCCCAGCATCATCGGGCGAGAGGCCTGATGCCCTGGGCAAGCCACTGTGTGTGTGTGTGTGTGTATATATATATATGTGTGTGTGTGTGTGTGTGTGTGTGTGTGTGTGTGTGTGTGTGTGTGTGTGTGAGTGTGTGTGTCGTCTGTGTGTGTGAATCATGTGGCACAAAAATACATAAAATTACTTTATATTACATCATCCGCCATAGCCGTAAACTAAGGGGTATCATGAGATACAGTAGTGTTAGTATGCTAAAAAAAAACTCAGCCGATGTTGACCAACAGATCAGTACTAATGTCTATAATGTCTACACAACCTAACAAAGAGAAACACTAGTAATTTTAGCCTTATTCTTACCATTTACAAAAAAGGTCCCTGCAAACTCTGTTAAGGTTCTTGTCAGTATGATCCGCGTTTGAGATGTTGTGTAACCACTCAGGGCTGCTGAACTGACCATGACAAAAACCAGCAAACGAGCAAGGACGGTACACACAGAGCGTAACACCTGACGGGAAACGGTGCACCAAAATGGCGGATGACGGCCTTTGTGGATGGTTACCGCGCGTGACATCACGTGCAATTAACGTTACCATATCGACGCGGGAAAATAATGTTCCTTTATTTCAGATGAATTCAGATGTGTGTTACATGCACTTCGTATGCAAATGGTCTGTTTCACAGTAGTGTATTATCCACAACTTAGCTTTGTCTTGCATATATTAAAACATCTTTTCTGCACTGGATAAGCGATCGGAAGATGGAAATATGGATGTATTTCAGTTTTTTTAATGGTCAGTATGTTGAGGAGTTTTAGAGGTAACATCTGCCTTTCATTTTAGACATCATAAAATGGGGAGAGAAAAAAGATACTGGATTATAAATTACGAACTAAACAGGAAATTAAAATGTTGACTGTCTTCAGAACATAATATATCATGGTTGCCAAGCTTGGTCAGCTGGCTGGAGTGACTGGAGTGCTGCAGACACATTTGCATGCATATAACGGATTTATTACCTTGTAAATAGTCTGTAGGGTTTGCAAACTACCCCAGTGGTTTTGATGTAGCTAATTTTAGGTTCATAATGGAATAATACAGATTTGCCATAAGTTTTTTTTGCGTGATCGCGAGAGTCTGAAAGCCTGAATGTCACGCCAGATGCGTGGGAGTTGACATCCCTGATAAACGGTCATTTGAAATACAAAAATTTACAGATGATTCCGTATCAACAATTTTACTCACAAGAGGGAGACATTTTCCTGTATTTTATAGTAAGAATTTTACGAGCTCAGAAGTCTCCTCTTCATGACTTCGATGCAGAATAGCGTGTGTGTGTGTGTGTGTGTGTGTGTATATATATCCTGAATATTCAGTTTCATTTCATTTCATGCTTGTATTGAATTGCTTGTATTATTTTGTTGTAGTACTTATACCATTTTTAAGGTACTATGCTTGAAACAAAATCGTTGCATCCCGTCGATCGGTTTATGGGTATGTTCCTTTTTAAAATAAGCTCATCCGTTTAAATGTTCTTTAAATGTTCTTTTAAAGAAAAAACAAAAGGGGAATTTCTGAGAGCTCGAATCCATGAGGATTAAACTGGGAATCCCGCTCTCTCATCTGTGGGTAATCCCCAGCCCAGTTATCTACATATAAAGAAACCGACTACTAAGTGGACAGCAAATTGCATAGAAAATCAACGCTGACTTCTGCCAGGTATGTTGCATGTGCCTTCACATCTTTTACTAGGCTTTTGCACTGCATAAATCATGTTAGTTATTAAACACTAATTAATAGCTCTTTCAGGACTCGTCAGTTTCAATCCATTGTTACGTTTCACAGATTATATATTGCAACCTTATACCTTATGACATATGAATCTCAGATACTACCAAAGTGTAGAGTCACGGGTGTACTGCAAGATCAAAATTGGGACCGTGTTTCCTATGTTGCTGCCTGCAAATGGAGAGAGAGAAGAGGGACACATCGGTCCCAAATAAGGCATTGTAGAAAGAAGCAAGAAAAAAATGGAAAAAAACAATGATGCAGGAAATTCCCACAGGATGCGTTTAGCTGGCGAATGCAGCTGAGAGGTGCTCGGCAGAAGAGGCAATTTCTCACGATCGCGGGATGTCAAAGCGCATCAAGAGCGACATGACCGCTTCACTCGGCTGGGCAAAGTAATACCTGTAAAAAAAGGTAAACCGTGACTCCATTTTAAGGGTTTGATAGTGGTTTAGACCTTGCGGTTTGCCTCTATATTATTGTGGATTAAAATACAAGCAAAATTAGTAACTTTACTTGTGTTTATCTGTACGAGCGAGAAGACAATACGGGGAAGTGCATGTTCTATTTTGAACGTATTGCCTTAGTATTTCTATTTTGAACATATTACATTAGTTTTTATCAATTAATAGGACCCTTATTCATTTATTAATTATTAAATTAACTTTGAAGGTGATGAATTATAGTTTTGCGACTAAAACGGAGAAATAGATCGGTGCAAAATGAGGTCTGGTGAGTGACAGATTTATTTCTCTGTGATATTTGCAGGTGTGATTAAACAGCATATTATTGTAAATGGTAACAATGTAGTGCGTGTATTAGTGCGTTTTCGTTAAGAGCTATTGCAGGTATTGTAGATACTAATAGTTAAAGGCACCCCCCCCCCCTTATTGTGTGGGAAACATTATACATATTATTGTGTTTTACTCCTGGGGCAACTACTAACCTTTAAGGATGTTGTGTAGGCTTGGTATGTGGGTATTTCCTTCGGTGTCATATAAGCGAAGAATAAAAGAAATAATGATAAAAATAGAAATATAGCCTACTGGTAGTGTTTAGCATGTGTGTCAGTACAGAGAGCGTTCTTGTGTTCAAGTTAGTTGAAGTTTTCACTTTTGGTACTGGGGTACTTTAAGTGAACGTTAATCCCTAAAATGTAAACAGTCTAGTTAAATAAATTGTGGGCTGCTACTGGATCAGTTCTTATAGTTAAAGTTCTCCCTTTAAAACATACCAAAGAAACAGCAATAATTATTCTGCTCTCAAGCTCTGACAGTGTTAGTTATGTGCGTGTGATAATGATTTAGGCTGCTCTGGGTCTTGGAGGGAAGTCAGACACGTGTTGAGTCATAACCCATGTTTCTACTCTTGCTGAGCACAGTCGGTAGTGCTCAGTCCCCTTCTGCTTCCTCCGCAGCACAATGGGAGTCCACCTCTGGATGTTGTTGGCTGCTATAAATGGAGTCACCGCCACCTACCGTCCCCGGCTGGTCACCCACTGCCAAGTGGTAAGTGACCGCACCGAGAGGTGAGCTGCACCTGGATGGCTGAAATCGGGCGCACATTCATACACCTTCACGGAGGAATCCTTTTACTTTGCCTACGTGCTCTGTTGTGGGAAGTTGTGGGAATCTTCTATGTCAGACTGGAGGCAACGGTACTGAACTTTGATCATTATAAACAGCATCATTAAATGTAATTTAATAATTACACGGGTTGCACAGGAAAAAAATACCAGAAAAGGATTCAATGGTTTTCATGATAAAAATTATGTTTTTTCTATTTTTTATTTTTTTTGTTCTTATGAAGGTAATTAAAACATGTAAACATTTTTAAATTCAGCACACCATCATTCTCTTATGTGTTTATTCTTGTCAATTTTATATAGAATTAAAAATGCAATATTTGCAGTCAGTTCATGGAATGTAATTTCCACCTGTAGCCATGGCTACCATCGCTGACATATGTTTTACACACTTTTACTTCTGCAAGGGTGTTTGTGAGGGGAATTTTCTTGGAAAGAGGATATGTGAGCACACGACAATGCCATATGCTGACTTTTGAAATTTGAGTTGCAGTACTTAAGGCTGCATTAAGGTGCACATAATTCGCCCTATGGTCCATGCAGCTAAGGGAGCGGGATGGCTTTAGATGGGCTCTGACATGAGTAAAGCGGCAATGTGTAGTAGTCTGGGCTGCACACCTTCATGGTGATGAATGTGTTTTGGCTGCTATCCATGGCGCATGTTTGGATAAAGTGCCTCCACATTCTGGACCAAATGGATTGAGTTAAAACCCAAGACCTAGGACTGCTATGCAGAAAGGAATGTTCTTACCTTCAGGTATTAATCTGGACCTGACGTTACACAGGGTGCTTTGTCTGCAAAAGAAGTTCACAGTCTGCTGTCTGTGCTGAAATTGTTTTTCCAAGAGTCTAGCAAATGATGGAAGTACAACATTTGGATTGATATAATCTCATTTATTTCACATATAGCCGGAGGCATACAGCATCTGTAACCGATAAAATCAAGGAATCCCACTAAACTTCCTGTTTCTCAGTGTGTTTGCAGGAAAAACAGTAATAGTAATCGTGTTTATATTTCTTATTTGTTTATAGACTGAAGATCAGTTCTTTGGTATTGCCTAGTTTGCACAAGACTCTTAATGCAAAATCCTTTTGTTCTGATATTTTAGTGTGCCAGGAAAACCGGAATGAACATAATGGCAAAATTCTTGTGGTTTACAGAAATGTATTTAGGAATCTCTGTTGCTACAATTTTTTTTGTTTTGCTTGATTTTTCTGTAAGGAAAACCTAAGTGAAACTTTATCTGGCTCCATATGAGAGGTCTTAACATAATCTATATGTTTCTCACTTGGGTTTGCTGCTTTTTTTGCGCAGGTGGACAGGGATGCAAACTGCACACACAGGAATCTGAAAACCATCCCTAGAGAGCTACCTCCTGGCATACACAAGTTGGACCTTTCATACAACCTTCTCCAGAACCTTACGCAAGAACTCATGTCCTCCTACACCTTGGTTCACCACCTCAATCTCCACTCAAACAAGATTCAGTTCATTCAGCCAGGCCTTTTCAAAAACATGACAAATCTTCAGGTTCTGGATCTTTCCCGAAATGATTTGTATATCATTGCTTTGTCAAAGACTTTAATTGGGCCTCTCTCCTCTGTGAGAAAACTAGATCTTATAGGCAATGGCTTGTACACAGGCATGACTGATTATTTCTTGGAGGATGCCCCAGCACTTCTGAACCTTTCACTTGAGGGTAACAGCATCACCAAAATCACCAACAACACCTTTTTCAGATCAAAATCTCTGAGGAACATTGATCTTCACAACAATGTCATACTTGAGATTGAGGGAGGAGCATTTAACTCGATGCCACATCTCTCTGAGCTTGATTTGTCCATGAACTCTATCACTTGTATCACTGACTTTAACCTTTTGGAGCTAAAGACGTTAAACCTGAGTCAAAACAGCCTGGAGTCATTTCAGACTAGGGACTGGGATCGCGAGTATGAACTGTTGTATCTTGACCTTAGGGAAAACAAAATGCATTACTTTCCCTTTCTCCCAAGAAGAAACAAGCTAATACATCTTGATTTATCCAGAAACCTTCTGACAGGCATTAACACTATGCTCACTGCAGAGCAGACAGAATTCATGATCAATGATGAAAGTAGATTCACGGATTACACTGAAAATGTATATAATAATCTAACAAAACTCCGATACCTAGACTTGAGTTACAATCAAATTAAACGTATCCCATCATCATTTTTCAACAACATGGCATCCCTGGAGATGTTAAATCTAAGTAACAACTGCATGGAGGCATTCTACATTGACCAAGATAGTCCTTTAAATTCCCTGAAGATCCTCGATTTGAGTTTTAATGTCCTTCAGAATCTCTCCTTTGGAGAAAACACGCTCCAGTCCTTAGAGGAGCTCTATCTGCAGGCCAACTCACTCAGTGTCAAGGATTCCTACATTTTCCGCAGACTTCCCAGCATTAGAGACCTTCACCTTCAAGAGAACCTCCTAAAAATCTGTGATCTTTCCCCAAGGCAGAATGTGGAGGAAAGTGATTGCATTATTTTATCCAACATCTCAACTCTGCATTACTTATATCTGACCAGAAACAGCCTGCAATCTTTACCTCAGTATGCTTTCTCCGGAAGTGGATTGAAGGTCCTGGATTTATCCTATAATGCAGGTATAAAGATTGACAAGAACGCTTTTATTGGCTTGGAAACATCATTGACTTATCTGTCCCTTAGGGGGAACCAGCTTCACATGCTAAACTATGACATATCCTGCTTGAGTTGCCTCCAGAATTTGGATGTGTCCGCTAATAACCTGACTGCTCTCCCAGTATTTAACAAAGAGTCTTCCATTGAGTCTCTAAACCTTCAGAATAATAGTCTCATCACATTGGAGTACAACACAGTGCAGATGCTGGAAAAAACGCTGAAAAAACTCTATCTTGGATCCAACCCTCTGAGCTGCTGTAACAACCTGAGGTTCCTGCAGATGGTCCAGAAATCCACTGTGGACATCCCTGACATTGCTACTGCGATGTGTCAATATACCCAGGACTCCAAACACATTGAGATAAATATTGCAAGATTATCACAGAAACACTGCGCAACAATGGACCAAAAAACCGTGTATATTATCATCATCATTATCACCATGTCTCTGATTTTGGTGGTTGTCCTGGTTCTCCTGTCCAAAATATGCCACACTCGGGCATACCGCCTAAGAGGAAGTTATAAGGCATGATAAACCATTCTAGAAACAGAAAAAGCACCATATGCTAGACTAAATCGAGTATTCCTACATGAAGTGCTCAGTGTGGGTAGACCATCGGTAAAATTTATTTTAATTTTACTATTGTATCTTCAACTGCAAAAAAAGTATTATTACTTGATTTGCAGGAAATAACTTAGATGTACAGTTATGCTTTGCAATCAAAATTATAATTTCAAAAAAGCAATATATGTTTTGCCTGGATTACATCATTATAGTCTTATTTTTGATAAAGTAGGTCAATATTTTGCACTTTAATAATTATAACTGAGCTATGCTTGTGTTTTATGGATTGTAGGTATATGATATTGTGACAACTTGTCATATAGGCCGTCTGTCATACTATGGTAAGACTTTCAGATAGATATCACAGAGCAAGAAATAAAATAACAACACAACAGAAATTAAAAGGCTTGAAACATAGCTCATATATGCAAATATATAGTGTATTTTCACCGTTGTGTAATTCCTGTGGAACAACAACAGTGAGTATTATTTTGTCACCTATTTACAGAAAAATGTGTCACAGGCTGAGCTATGGTCGGGCCAAAACAGGAAGATGTCGCTGTCAGGACACCTGGTTAAAAATGTGACGTTTTCACGGCACTGGCATCCTGTTCAGGGTGTAGAACCCTATGCTGCCTGGGATAGGCGCCAGCCTCCCCTCTGCCCCAGCAGCTGGAAGATGGATGGATGTTTTCACAGCTTGTACTGCCCTGTGGATAGTTTTCCTGTTGTTGTCCAAGCATTATGGACTCATTTAGCCGAAGTCTGTGCTAAATGACCGTGTGCGATTCAAAGTGTGCATTCCAGGAATGCGGATTTCCTGATGCAGACGTGTATCACATTTACCCGCAGTTTTGAGGTTAGCCTTTTCCTTACATGAAAGTGCCGTGAATCGTCTGGCAAGGCAGGGTTTTGATCAATTAAATGATTCCAGAAATTAGTAAGCTTAAAAATGAAAAGGATAGACAGTACACTTTTGCCCAAACCAAGTTGGCACTTCATGGCGCTTAGTTCCACACATTTAAACTGTGTTAGGAGAATGAATGAGCATTGTAAGAACAAAGTGTTCTCTCTGTTCTACCGTGGGGAATTTACCTGGCTTGCGTAGTGGCTGTCTGAGTAAACCACAGCCAGAGTAAAGTTTGTAGACACTCAGGTTTATAGGTGTGATCTGCTTCATATCACTCGAACTCCAGAGTAACAAAACAGTCATTGCTTATCAGCAAAAGGAATGCATTTTCCCCAAAATGCCTCTTTTGCTTGATTCGTTGTTCCTCTTCTTGGGTGGTTTGCATTTTAGGAATGATTTGTACGACTGATTATCAACACTATGTATTGACATGGATATCGATGTGCTTTAAACCCTGTTTAGATCCCAACCCTTGATGTAACTCTTTCAACTGTCAAAGCATCCAATTTTCAAGAAATAATGTTTTAAACATTTTACAGTTATATTTGCATACCTGCAGGATTGATAATGGAAATATGATACGGTATTGCCATGCTCGGGATATATTATTGAAAAATGGGTTTAAAGAATGATAGTGGAAATTATCTAGAGGTGTTACTAAGTTCAGATGAACAGAGATTCCTTTAGAAGGAGTGTCTCCCTTTCTTGTAGATATTAGTAGGCATTTATTTGAGAAACAAAAAGAAAAAAAAACAGCCAGTGCACTTTGATATCTTAATGTTTCACAGTATACAGTATCTGATGCTCAGCTGTCTGAATGGATCACTAAAAAAGAATATTCAATAGTAATCAATATAATTACACACCTGCACCATGTGAGAACCAGCTTTCATTGTCTGCCTTTGCTTGTATGTTCTGGTTTAATCTGTAACTATATGAAGGATGTGTTATCATGGAAATGTATGTTTTAGAGTAAAATATATTCTGTTTATATATTTATATGTTTTGTACTTTTTCTTAAGTAAATTATCCCTCTATCCAAGCACTGGTCTGCTGTTTTGAGTTGTGGGGTTTTTGAATGGGTAGAACAAATAATAATAGCCTCTAAGTACTAGTAAACAATTTTCGTGCCACAGACAAGAAGACGACAACTTTGTCTCACTGTGTTTCCCATGTGTCTTTGGCAAGATGTTTAATAATAGCCTCCCAATGAGAGCAGTCAATAAAGCGGTCTCTGAAGATAAGGCCTTCGATGGCCTTGCATTTTTTCCTGGACATGGGCTGTCTGCTATAAGACAGAGCAGAGTCTAACAAAAAAAAGCTGCCTCTATTTTTATAACCAAAGGCTTGGGATATGCTGGGTTGGCAAAGATACAACAAAACCATTCTGACAGCCAAAAACAGGATGCAGATTTGCAGGAAAGACCCCAGAGCACATCGAATCTTCGGGAAAGGTAAGGGCTGACGCACATCAGACCAGCGAGATGAACGAGTTCAATATTTCAGTAAAAAAAAAATATTTTTTTTTGGCATGGAAACCAAGTAACAGTCTTCATCCTCAGACACCCTTTGCTTCATGAAGTGAAATGAATTTTCCCAAGGTGATCACAGAAATTTGTAAGCCTGGTATGTGCTGATTGCGTTTATTTATGGAAAGATGTGAAAATTACAAGAAACATGCAGACAACCATACGTAAAAGTGTGTTATTGTCTATGAGGAATCAGAAGCACAATGACCCTCTTCATGATTGGCAGCATGTCTGTCTTGACTTGACACCATTCCCAATCAAAAATACAGATTCCAACGCCGTGACATTTTTATGAAGATTTCAAAGTAAATAATCATCATTCCTTCAGTAGCTAATTCAGGAACAACTTTCTCTTCTATATGTTAAGGATTTTCTAGTGGAATTAGAAACAGATCAACTGTTACTTAGAATACTCTGGGAAGCTATAGAACAGTTTTTCCCCACCAAGTTTCTGCCAAATTATAAAACAAACAAGTCATTACAACAATTATAATAGTGTATTTTATGAAGCAATAGAAGCCTCACACTTAATTAAACCAGTTCCAGTGAATGCTGCACTGTACAGGAGTGATATTTCTAGTTTTAACAGTTTTAATGATTAATGTAGACTGGGAAAGTGTCAGGCTGTTTTTAAAATGATGTCATAGTTTAGAAATACTGCTATGAATAAACGCAAAAGGTACAGTAGGCGTCTTTTAAGGCTGTCCAAGTGAACATTCTCAGGGCTTTACTCTATGTCCACAAATGGAAAACGAAATAGGCTGTTCTCAGAAAAACCTTCATCAGAGGAGTGTGGGGGGGGGGGGGTGGGGGCAGTCAGTCACTCATCAGCCCCACTCCGTCGCCTATGCACTCCCCAGGGAGCAGGGGTTTTTACAGGCTAGTTTAACATGCTGAAGGACTCGGGTTTAGCCTACGTGATTCACAGGCCCTCCATGAACCCGGTTGCCGAGGGAACCTACTGTCCGAAGAGGCGGCTGGCAGAAGCACCAATAGAAAAACTGGACACTCAGAGGAAATGCCTAGATGTCTAGGTCATGGATGAAGAAGCCCCCCCCAGCCCGACTTTGTCAAAGCCCATCTCGTGTTAGTAATGTGCTTAATCAAAACATTAAGGCCACATAAATGTTAATGTTTCACTGATGGAAACCAGAGTTTGAAAATGTGGGGTATGTAAATCATGACAGAGATCTGGTCCCATACATTAGTGGCCAAAATTATGGAAACACTTCCAATTTTCAGAATTTCACCCAACTGTTGCTCCAGTTACTTATTTAATCATTTAGTGTATGATATTACAAATATACATTGAATAATTAAACAAGCAACAAGAAACAGTTGAATAATGCAATATCTAAAAATTGGAAGTGTTTATACAATTTAGGCCACTAATGTATGAGTGATGGCATCTCCTTTCAGCTTCGATTTGGAAGGACAGAGGCCATTCAGTGTCTGGCAGAAGTTCGACTCAGAGGACCATATCTCAGAGGAAGCCAGAGATGGAGGTTTGCGATAAGACTAAATTGATGTTTTAAGAACTGCTGTGTGGTTAAGTAGCTGCTAATTATTGCAAAAAGTAAGATGAGTAAGAAAACCCATGATTTGTGGTTCTCCTGGCTGAACCCCAGTATGACCACACAAAGTAAGTTTTAATAAAACCACAACCCAAGGCGGAGCAATCTCTGCAAGCATACAGTAGAATCCGTGAACTCTAGTCCATGAACCCACATCTTTATAGTCTAAAAGCCCAAAACATCATACAAGATGAGCTGACAGCTCCCCGCAATGTGCACATCAGAAAGAATCAGAGCAAAGGAGAAACAATCCTGCCGTCAGAGCTCCAGGTCTTGCAGAAGAACGTAACATAGCACGTTTTTTATTACAGTCTTTTTTTATTTTAATTAACTACAGTGGCCCCCTTCCACCTAACACCAGCAGTCGGAATTGAGAAAAAGCAGATCTCAGTACCTTGATTTGAGTTAACATTCTGGTTGTATGTTAAGGGCCTTGATCAGCACACTACATGTTGTCTGTAGTCAGATTGCGCCATGAAATATAAGCTTTTAGGGCATCCCTGGCTTCTATAGATGGTGCTTTAAAAATCGACCAACAGCGATTTCTATTGATAACCTTGATAACCAAATGGAGTACACATACTCTGCTCTAATAAAGCATTTTCCTTTCCTTGATCTAGCACAAACAGTAAACAGTGACAGATACCACTTACTAAACATAAGCTATAGCCTTGAATAAATCTTCCACTAGCTGATCAGTGCATGCAATACAAATACTTTTATTATGATTTGTGAGTAGGAAACCGCCACCACAAAAATGGAACACTCACTTTAATCCTATTCCCTTTTATGTTCTAGAAAGAAGCAGCAAACCATAATCCATCGACCTCCCAAATGCTTATCCAGTCCTTGTTCGATCACAGGCAGCACTGGGCACAGTGACCTATCCCAGGCAGCACAGGGCAGTGCAGGACACAGGAACCTATCCCAGGCAGCACAGGGCACAGGAACCTATCCCAGGCAGCACAGGGCACAGGAACCTATCCCGGGCAGCACAGGGCAGTGCAGGAAACAGGAACCTATCCCAGGCAGCACAGGGCACAGGAACCTATCCCGGGCAGCACAGGGCAGACAGTACAGTGATCTATCCCAGGCAGCACAGGGCAGGCAGCACAGGAAGCTTTCCCAGGCAGGACAGGGCACAGGAACACCCACAATAAGATGCCACTACAACATGCAGCAGCCCTTACAGGCAATTTACCCCACTGCATGTTTTAGGATTATGGGAGGAAATCTGCATGATACAGGAAGAACTTGCAAGCTCCTCACACTCACAGCAGATGTGGATTTGGAGCCCCTGCGGTGTGAGGCAACATCCCAGAACCACAATACCCCCCCCCCCCCATAGCGGATTATAACACAATATAACAGAAGGCATTACAATTGAGGCAGACTTTATAAAACACACTCTGTGTGTGTGGAGCTTGCATGCTCCCCACCAACCAGTCAAGCATAAAGAGTCATAGCCACATAGTACTCTACTGGTTGGTTGAAACAAACTGTTGCTGTTTGTTGAAACAAACTTCATACTTTCTGAACCTGAACTTTCCACCTCTGTCAATTTCGTTCAGCAGTCCAAAGACAGACAGTGAGGCTAATCAGTTTCTTCAAATTGCCTGTGTATGTGAATGTGCATGCGTTTGTGCTCTGTGATGGCCTAGCACCCCTTCTAGGGTGTCCCCCTTTCATGCTACTATTTCTACCAGGGAAATTACCAGTGAATAAACCAAATTCAGTGAAAGAAACCCTTTAAAATCTACACCCAGCACCCTACTGAGACACAGCTGTAAAAGAGAACTGTATTGATCATAAGAGACTCATATTGAGTGTGTAAGATGGGGTTAGTGTCACTGCTTTTCATGTAGGGCAGTCGGTTTGAGGCTTACCAGGGTCTGACCCTGGAGAAAGCACTACATTACTGAAGGAATATCCTGATGGTTAGATGACTGTATGACTACCGACACAGGAAGCAACATTTGCAATATGTAATAAATTCAGCATAGGCACCTGCCAGACTTTTGTAAAAGAATCTCTGCTTTGGCTGCAGATTTATTGTACTAGACAATCCTCTTATTATTTGTAATAGTGTATTACTTTTAAGTTAGACTCCAAAGCCCATCATGCGAGTGCAGCTTCCTTCCCCAGAAGCCTGCTAAGGGTTAATATCCAGTTAGCTGATCACTCCCAAGAGGACTGTCTCTGTGCTGCTGGAGAAAATGCTAATTGAAATATGGGCCAGAAGATGTTACACCCCCGGCGCCAGCTGCTGGAGTTCTTTTTTCTTTTCTTTTTCCCCCCTGCTTTTTATGGTATTTCAAGTCTCATAATTTTGAACAGAAACTGTCTGCCGACATTTCGTTTTCCCAAACAAATGGGCCAAACGATAATCAAACAGAACGAACAAATAAGAGCCACTAACACAGCAATGGTCGTTTTTCTTGGAGTAAAGTAAAGCCAAACAACATATTTAATAGTGCATGAAAATACCCAGCAGTAAATCATTGTGCAATAAAAAAATGCTATAATGTCTCTGTCCTTTTTAGACCTGTCCTATCTGAGTGCAAGTAAGAATGATAATACTGTAAAAATAATATTCACTTGTCTATTTTACTCTCTAATCTACATTCGGTTTTATTCATTATACTAAGTATTACATCTCAGCCAACCCTGATTTTTCAGAATTATATATCTAATCGACTGATTGTCTCGAAATACTGATAATAAGAAATTAAACAGGAACATGAGAATGGATCCAGGCATGTGACGTCGAGGTTTCACGACCCCTCACAGTGTTGCAAAGGTTAGTCTGTCTGCCCCCTTACTTCCCCATCGCCTTTACGGCGGCCAGCGTAAACATGCGGCGGATCGGCGCGCCGCCCGCCCACAGTCTCCCGCCAGCCTCGCAGATGCTCAGACATCGACCCCGCCGCACATGTTCCCAGACCAAACATCAAGTTGTTCATAGTACCAATCTTCATTTTAGCGATTAATGGAGACGATCGCAAAGGAGACAGAAGTGGCTAACCAGACACGTGCCTGTATGCTTATCTGCAGTAGTTTTTGGCTGTTTACTTATTAATAATAGTTAATTGCAGTATTTACCCCACTAAAACGAGTGATTCTTCAGCTGGATTTACAAGTTTTTTTAACGTACTTATACGTCCATTTATTTTCCTAATTCTAAAAAAACGCACACGTATTTTCGTCGCAGTACCGTTATGCGTCAGATCTGGTTAAGCATTTAGACATACGTAATTAATATGATTCAATCTGGAACATTTGGCGCTGTTTTTTCCGCTTTAATATAACGACAGGCTTAAAATTGAAGCTTATTTTTATTTTGTAATGTTACGTTAAGCTTAGACGCTGCAATGGTAGAAAACGTCTATTTTGGAATAGCTGGTTTAACTGGAAACTGTGGGTGGACTCTCAAAATGCATAACAATTAACCGTTACGTCAATTCAACAACAACAACAACAACAAAATGACCTGGAACTTGAACAGAAAGACTTTAGAAATATTACATTAGAAATAATATTATATTTTAAATATTATTTATTATTATTTAAAAATATTACAACTACGTGTACTATAATTATTTATGGATTACTTCATATTTAAAGCAGGAGAATTATCCCCATTTTCCTCAGAACCTGAGTGAGTCTTGCAGTTAAATAGTGTTACAGAGTTTACAAGCACAAGTGGAATCAATTAGGCGGCTGCTTCCCACAGCCAGTTGATTTATGTTTCTTCCATGACATGACGCGACCTCCAGAGGCTCAGACGAGGCGTACATACAATACAGAGCTCTGGTGCCTAGCCGTCAGCCCGAGGAACACATTTTATTCAAGACACCCTGTTTTGACAGGTGTCCGATGCTAAGCCCACTTTGAATGCTTCATTGGACCAGGAATGAATTACAAGCATTCATCAATATAGATATCAGGGGACAGCACAGAAATTTCCCAACCCTCGCTGCAAGATGCTGACAAAGTACAATACAATATTACAAAAAACGATTAATGATTCATCAACGGCAGACATGATTGTTGATTTTGGCGAAAGCAAGAATTCCTTAGAACCAGAAATTAATTTTCACTGATATAGAAATTGCCCAGTGGACCTTCAGGAATCGTATCCCTACAGTATCTGAGGAAAGAGAGATACTACAGTAACTCCTATGCCACCAAATACTAAACAGAGCAGCTTTAACTTGTACTTTAAGGGTCTGAGTGGTGCAACCGGATCTCCTTTACAGTCCGACCGCCTATTTCCATTGTGTTCTGACAGGTTGCATAAGAAACCATTCCCAAAGACCTTGACCTGACACTTTTCCCATCTGTGAGCATCGCCCAAGGAGTAGGAGGCTTTTGGACCACCGGCAAAACTCCCGTGTACTCTCCCACATGAAGAATTATGTATATTAAAAAGCACCCTACACATTACAAACAAAACAATCCAGTTCTGACTGTAAAGTAATTTATGCGACATGTTTTTTACTAGCTTGAGCGAACAAGAAATTGATCTAAACGCAGAGAAAATCTTGTATCTGGAAATCGAGGCTGTTTTTGGATCATTCGCCCATTTAAAGGAGGGAAACTCGGCAGAGGATAAAGTAAAATAAAAAAATCAGCTCCCACCAGACCGAAAAGCAGATGTTGTTGATAACTGCATGCCACTCCATCTAAAAGCTTAATTTCCTCTGACTCTCATTCCCTTTGTGCGCACGTCTGCGACGTGGCCAGTGATAAGAGCAGGGAGGGTGGGCTGTCTGCTCCCCTAACCCCGTGGACCCAGAGTGGAACTTGCTCCACTTGTTATTATATGAGTGATAAGGTACAGCTTTCACTTGTGACTCAGTGCCGCTTCACAGCTTACTCTGCTCACGGTGACAGCGGAGTGTCCTGAACCTGAACTGGCCAGAAATCTCTTCTAAGAAGCCCTGCACATTGCACATTGGCTATTTAGCTCTGCACATACTTAAAATAATTACCAAGACTAAGCAGAAAATATATTCAGACTGATGGACATGAGCTGTTGGAATCTTAAGCGTCCAGATTCCCAGTCGCTAGACTTTTTGAAAAACACAGGGAAATAGTTCCTGAAGTCTGAGTTTCTGAAACCAAGTGTGTTTATTAAATTTAAAAAAAGTACACTGAGAACAATGGACAATAGCCAGCCCCCTCGAGGCGAAAAATAAACAATCTGTCCTACGTTTTAGCACAATAAAAATCTCTTTGTTTACAGATGTCTGCTGGCTTTATTGTTCAAATTAAAAAGAGTTAATACCACCAGAATATGCTGTTTAAATAGATTCTACTGAAATTCTACATCTGTTTCTGACTAAGCTGTGAAAATGTCCGACTCATAACTTACTCAGGCTGCTTAAGGCCTTAAGATTAACTTATAATCGGGCACATTTGTATGACTGTTTTTGTACGGAAGAATGTTTACTGGGTTCTTGCCAACGTGATAATTGCTACAATGTTTTAGTAACATTGTTACGATCTGTTTTTACATGGCACGCATTGTTTAAAGTCTTGGTAGTGATTGGTTTATAGACAAAAAATGGTCTGACTGCACTTGTCAAATGCCATATCTTGACACCGTTTCTGAACCATGTGGTGTTTACCTTACGCCCATTGGGAATAACAGAACCGACCCAGAGAATTTTCTGTGTCTTTCCCCCCCAACCCGTCAGACCAGACAGATGAACTAAAAGAAGGGAGTAGTCCATTCACCCTCTCAGAATATGCAATCCTAAAGTCTGAGTCTGGTGTGTGAGTCGTGGGTGGAATGCAGAGGCTGGGGTAATGGAACACGGAGCCACGCACACACACACACACTTGGGCTCCCCAGACGTGAAACAGACTGGCTTCTGCGGCGTGCGTCATCATCACTCATGGGTGCCTATCTCTTCCCATCATGCACGCAGTGCAGGATCCGCCTTTTCTCCTGGGAGTTTGCCCGGGCCCATGGTCTGTGCCTCAGACCGCCCAGGGAAAGAACAAACATTCATTAGTATACGTATGGGGTCTGATGTGACCCCCCTTTTTCAACATCAGTTCCCCCATTGGTGGATGAATTTTTCCACTGCTTCTCTGTCATTATTATTATTATTATTATCATTATTAATTGTTTCCCATATAGTTGTATTGGGTCTCAGAGACATTATGGGCCGGTGAATGCAGAATACATTAAACTCCCATGATAAAATAACACACAGAGACAGGAACAACAGGAAAATGACAGCAAATCCAGTATAGCCAGAGTTCATAACTGCCTCGCTTAGCTGCTTGTTCAGATGTCACTGTGGTGTGCTGTACTGGAGAACGATCAGCAGGCAAAGCCTTAAACAACACCTTATCTTAATTACAGTTTGCGCTAAGCACACACAGATGTTTCCCTGGATCTTATTGTATGCTGCCATATTTGCCTGCAACAAAACAAGCTGATTGGCGACAGAAAACAGTATAGCTTAATATGGTAACTGTCTTCATAGTTTACAACATGAAAATTATGCACTGAGTTTACGTTTCAGGACAGTATTTGACTGGTAGACACCTTCTGTTAAGTAAGGGATAAAGCACAACAAGGTGTGTGATTATACGAAAATAATCAACGATGAAAACAAACGTAATCAACGCAACTGCTAACCAAATTGGGATTGATTATTTTCATATAACCACACACCTCAAAGTGCTTTATCCTGCCTATACCACAGCAAATGAACAAAAAAAATTATAATAGAGCAAACTAGTCGTGGTTGATTTTCTAGAAGAATTTCTTACAATTAGCATTTAATAATGTTCCATTGTGCTTCCAAATATATATAGTGCCTATAAGGATAGAACATTTGGTAAGGCTGCTTACTGGAAGTGCAAGTCCATTAAGTACTGTGACTGTGGTGTGCTGGGCTGGGTCATAACAAAAACCGTCAACAGGTGCTTGCATTTTGAAAACCAAGGAAAGATATGCTGATAAGAATCACTGCTGATTTCTAAGTAAAGTGTCACACAGGTGTTTATATAAAACAGAAATATTAGTACAGTGAAGCAAGGAAACTACAGGTTGACCATTAATACAGGACGAGTAGAATTTTCTTACTCTAAATGCAAGATGGCAAGGATTTGGCAAAGAAAGCCAGGACGTTTTGGTAAATTTTGAAATGTATAAACCTCCACGAGCCATTTAGGAAAATAATGCTATTATAAAACACTTTTGTTCATCAGACTGAACATTTAAAGAAAATAGACAGCAGAAGGCATTATGTCGAGCAAACACTTACAAGCCAGTCAAAACATCATTATATTCGGAAAC
>JAODJW010000106.1:17416332-17430643 GCA_026777045.1 Hyperopisus bebe | reverse complement strand
GTAGATCAGCAGTTTCTAAAATACTCATGCCAGCCTGTCTGGCACCAACAACCATGCCACGTTCACCTAAATCACCTTACTTCCCCATTCTGGTGTTTGACGTGAACATTAACTGAAGCTCCTGACTTGTATCTGCATTACCTTATACATTGTCCTGTTCAAATGACTGGCTGATTGGATGTTTGCTTCGACGAGCAGTTGAACATATGTACCTAATAATATTATATACAGTACCAGTAAACACAGCACAGGTTTATTTGTACTATTTTTCAAAATTTTGAACAATTATCAATACATCAAAACTATAAAATAACAAACATGGAATTATGCACTGACCAGAAAAGTATTAAATCAAAGAAAAAAATTGATGGGGGGGGCAGGGGTACTCAGAATGTTGCTGGCTCAAATCCCATGGTGGACCGATTGTGCCACCATTGGGCCCTTGTACATAGTTGCACACATACTGATGAGTTAAAATGACTGTGTCATGACCCAAGTCTTGTTCTATATACACTAGCCAATCAGATTGCCCCTGCTGACCTCTGTTTACCATCAAAAGTACCTATAATCAGCACACAAGCATCGCAACTGGACCTTGGAACAATGGAAGAGGATCTTCAGCTTCAATGAATCCCATTTTGTGGTGCATCATGTGGATGGCGGGGTATGCATCATACACCCGTGTGATGCACTGGACCAACAAGTTGCAGCTACACAGCCCCCTAAGGAGTAGGGCTTGATACCCTGTGTCGTGGCCCCTGCTTGTGCCACAGTAACCCTTCTGTTGGTTCATACCAGACAGGATAACACTTCATTCATATCTTGCATTGACAAGTCTTAGACCCTGTCAGCAGATTGCAGTTTTTCCCTCCTTGGATCACTCTTTACTTGCTATGGCAGACCGGTTCTGGTGCAGTCTTCTGGATATATTGATATGGCCCTTGACAAAGTCACTTAGACCATTATCCCTGCCCATTTCTTCTGCATTCAACTATAAGTACCGAATCTTATCTCATCCACTAATATATCCCGGACCGATTTAGGCTATTCGCTTCATGTGGGGGTGGTCATAATGTTTTAGATCATTAGCGTGTATATATAGCCCTGAAACAGAGAATCATATAATTGTGAACATCTGGAAGCTTTTATAAATACTAGTAAATAAGAAAGGGTAGCTTTACAAAAAGTCAGAAACTATGGATGATTCCGGTAAAATTAGCAAGACCCTAATAAACTCCTAACGCGAGAAACATTTCGGTGAAGCAAAGGCCAATTAAAATACATAGCAAAAAGTGATTATCAATATGAGAGGCAGCATTCTAACACAAATAAATTGTGAATATATGCAAATATTTAAGATAAACTGGTTAAATATACACATGCCAGACTGTCCCAATGAAAAGATCTGTTGACCGAACTGTTCTAGCCCACGCGTTTGTTTCGTTGGTTTGAATGTTTTGTGTTTGAGCACTAACACGCCCAAAGGAAAAGTGAGCGTTTATAAATTTCCGCTTATAACAATACACATTTTAAATGTTTTTTATTCTCATACTGCCGCTTACCTCAGTATAACCCATGAACTTAAATGTCAGTCACGATCTAAAAAAAAAAAAATATATATATATATATATATGGTCCGTGAGTCATGGGGGGAGTGGTTAAATGCCGTCACGTGGTTTAAACGTTAAAATGTAACTCATAAATGTAAAAAAAAAATGTATATATTTAACAAATTTGCAGAATGAAGTATGACATCCATTGTATTTCTCTAACCAGAAATTACACATTTTGTGCAGGACGACACCAGCAGCTGGTTTCCGTTTACTGAAAAGAGCCGGCAGCTCTCGCCATGATGCGGTGGCCATCGGTGCGCCTTGCAGCAACCGAGCGACGTTCATTTCCGTCGTGCAGCCGTGTCCTTCCTGGTTTACGGCGGCTCGCATAATGACACCGCGCTAGATAACCCAAGTTTTCTGGGGGGCGATGACATCGGACAAAGGGAGGGTGAGCTGAGCTGCGTTTGCTCCGCTCCATTGCCCAGGGTAGCTTCCATATAGCACCGCGCATATATTTCCGTGAGTTTGGGCTGCTATGCACCGTCTGCTCTAAATCAGCCCAAAATGCCCGACTGCTGTGCCGCAGCGAATTGCAACCAGTGCACAGACCAGTCTAGCATTGCGTTTTTTAGGTTCCCGCTGGACCCCGACCGGTAAGTTGGCCGCATTTAAACGCCATATGCCTAACCCACCACTGAAGAGGGATGTATCTGCTTTTAAGGCGTCTTAACCGCTTTAATTTAAAGTTGCGCAGAAGTATTGTGTGCTGTTTCCTGCTGTTTCGGGAGATGAGCACCACAGTCACGGCTAGCTGAAGCTGCAATCCACAAATGTACCAGTATCTCCTAGCGAGTGAGAATTTAATTTTGGTACAGAAAACATTAAGTCGTGATCTGAAAGATTTAATTCGTAAGCCGGCTGGCAAACCGTATTTCAGCTGGAAAAAACTGCCAAGTGAGGGTTACTAAAGGTACTCATAATCCTATGGGATGTGGTTTTAGTTTCTTGCATTAAGTGTGGGCGCATTTGAAGGTAATAATATTCGTTCTGTTTGTGATGATGTAGAAACCCTTGGATGATATCTCTGTATTTTGGTAATCACGGTAAATTTGAAGGGGAAAAACAAGCGTATTCTCAAATGGCATTTGTAAGTTCTTGAACAGAAACATTGTTCATAGTGTCCGAATGTTAGATGCAGTAACAAGCTAAACTTTAATATGTATGTCTGTAGGTGTAAGCAATGGCTGGACAACTGCCGGAGACCAGATCTTGAGAACAAAACACCTGAACAGCTACACAGGCTTTATAAACTTTGCGCCAGGCACTTTGAACCCTCACTGATATGTAGACATGTGAGTATCCAGTAAACTGTAATATGTAGACATGTAAATGTCCAGTAAACTGATGTTCTACAGTCTCCTTAACGTATGTGGCCCATGCAGTTTTAGGATCACTGTCTTGTCTGTGATATTTGACACAGGAAAACGTTTTTGAAACTGCAATTCAGAATAATGTTTTCACAGGTTTAGTCTTGGTATGGAATGGGGTTTTAGAGGTCTAACACCCTTTAAATAGATTTTTGTAAATAATACCACCCCACCATGCAATGTGGGTCATCATAACCTGTATTGGGTAAGAGGTTCCGGAATATAACTGGAAACACAGAAGTCACATACAAAAGCTTATAAAAGTTGCATGCTATCAGTGGGTAGAAAATTCTACCGAATTCCAGGGTGAGATACATTTTGATTTCAGTATTGATCTTTAAAAAACGTTTAAATATACCAATTATGTTCCTTACAGAGTGCCCTTCGAACAGTCTTGAAAGAAGATGCTGTTCCCACCATTTTTGATTTCACGAGTCACTTGAACACTCCTCAGAACCGTAACAGGAAAAGGATATGGGAGACTGTGAGTTTCACCATGTGCTGTATAATCTGTTTTGCACTGCTACTTTTCCGATTTTGTGTGTGGCAAAGCAGTGCTAGCTGTTTTAGCTTTGAGATCCTGAAACCTAGGCTGTCTCACCTGAGGTGCGAGCCTTGCTCAGCAGGACAGATCAATATGTTGGATATGTGTCCTCATGTTACGCCATAGTGCTGGTATGACTGATGCTAAAGGCTTCCGGGATTACGTCATGCTTAGCATCTTCCTCAGTTTTCAGGCCAGCGCAGTATTACAGCAAATGTGGAATTTATATTTTATGGCAAGAATTTCCTTGTCATTTTATAAAACATAGTTGGCAGTCTTTGCAAGCAGTGTATAAATATGAAGTTTTTCGCTTTCACACATTCATGGTAGACTTGTTTTTATTTTTGTGACCTTTCAAATGTCTAGACTGAAGAAGAGGATGTTACTATAAAGAAAACTAAAGGTTAGTTCTTTTAATTTAAAATATTGATCCTGTTATGTTTTTAATTTGTGTTTCAAATTTTTATGGCCATTCTTTTGCTGTGTAGTTGTGCTTTTCATGGTGCACCGTACTCTTGTGATAGTGGTCAATAGGTTGTTAATCTGCTTTTATATACGATTTTATTCATTGTGTGTATATGTATTGGGTTTTCCCCACAATCTAGATGATTATCCTCCATCAGAAGTGAAGGATGAGCCAGGCGAGAGCAGTATAACATCCAGCCTGATACAGGACGACATCAAGAAAGAGGATGTCACCACTTCTAAGGCCAAGGAAACCTTGAAATTGTATTTTAAGGAGACTCTGGCTTTCACTGGATTTAGCATCAGGAAGGATGTCAATTCTAAAGTTGTCGAGCCCCTGGGAAGTCATGGAGAACTGCACTGTGTCAGCCCGATATGTGTGGAGAAGATCGACCAGAGAGAAGTTCTGCAGTTCACTGAGGATCTCATGCGGGATGAGATACGGAACAGCCTGAGGTCTGCACGCTTCTTCTCCATCCTATTACAGGAGGTTGCTAACATTGAAGGTAAAGATCAGATACCTGTGTTTATCAGGTCTGTCACCTTGGCTGGATTTCCGCAGAAGCACCTCATGGGCTTTCTGCCCTGTGATGCTGATGCGGAGGGCTTGGCTTATATGCTTCTATCTGCTGTACGCAATAAGTGGGGGCTGAGGATGGAACACTGCAGGGGACTTACATACCTGGCCACTGGAGACATCTGCCAGAAGATGAAGGACCTGTCCAGCAAAATACTGCAAGAATTCCCCCAAGTGGTTCTGGCACCCAGCGACCCTTACGCCTTCAACATGTGGCTTATCCGCTGCATGCCTCTTCTCAACATACAGAAGGTCGTGGACACTGTGGAAGAGGTTGCTGCCCTCCTGCGCAGATCGTCATCTCTCTCAAAGAAAGTAGAAGACAAGATCAGTTCTTTGTATGGACATATGAAAGGGGAGGTGGATAGGATCAAGGAGGCATGTCAGAATCACTGGGAGTGTGGCGTGGATGCTTTTCAGACCATGTTAGACCTTTTGGAGCCACTCCTTTGCTGCATTAACGAGATGAGTGCCGAAGACCCAGATAACGCTGAGCCTGTGAGGCAGCTGAAGCCAGTCCTGAAGGATTTCCATTTCATTATCACGCTTGTGGTTCTGAAAAACACGCTGTGCTGTGTGAGCATCCTGAATCCCAGTCTCAAAGGAACAATAAGCATCAGTAGCACTTTGCAGTACACAATATCAAACGCCTTAAAGCTGCTCAGCAAACACATGCAAGAGATTGCGATTTTCCATCGAAAGTGGTTTTCAGATGCGGTATGTAGGGCAAAGAAACTGGGCGTTGAGGTTTCTCTGCCGGAGTGCAGTGAGGAGAACAGCAACTCAAACGCCATTCCAAGCTCGCCTGAAGACTTCTACCGGGAGACCCTGAGCATTCAGATCTTGCAGTATCTCACGGAGTCTGTGAAGAAGGTGTTCAGCACAGAGATGGTCCGGATCCTCAGGTGGCTGTCCCTGGTCCCATCCTACATGGCTGACCACAACTTCAGCATCCGCAAGGACAAGGTGGCAGATGCCAACTTGAACAACCTTGCCAGGCCTGACTCCTTCTATGATGAGCTGGGCTGCTGGGAGGTGAAGTGGAAACATGCCAGCAAGCGCCGGATCTTGCCTACGACTGTTTTTGGGACCTTAAAGATCCCAGATATTGGATTCTATCCTAATGTACAGAGCCTGCTGAAGGTACTAGGCACAATTCCATGTGTGAACGCAGAGGCTGACGTGTATGGGCAGTATGATATGGTACTGGATCGATACAAGTCCTACCTGCACGCCACACCAGAGGACCAGAGGCTGTGCAACATGGCGTTCGTCTTTGTCAATCAGGATGTGCACTTCAGTATCGAAGAGATGGTTGACTCCTTTGTCAAGAAGCATCCTGAAATACTGGAGTTGCTACAAATGGTAAAAAATATTTTAATACAAATGAGTGTGATTACTTAATTATACTGGGGTGGTGTGGTGGCACAGGGGTTAGCACTGTCACCTCAGACCTCTGGAATGAGGGTTAGAGTCTCTGCCAAGGCTTCTTATTTGTGGAGTTTGCATGTTCTCCCCATGTCATTGTGGGATTTCCTCCAGGTACTCCGGTTTCCCACCGTAGTTCAAAAACATACTGAGGTTAATTGGAATTACCAGATTTCCTATAGGTGTGCATGTGTGGTGTATGAGTGTGCCCTGTGATGGGTTGGCGTCCTGTCCTTGGTTGTTCCCTGCCATGCGCCCGTAGCCTCCAGAATGGGCTCCAGACCCGCTGTGACCTTGAATAGGACAAGCAGTTTCAGAAAATGGATGGATAGTTAATTACACCAAGGACACTTTACTGATTTCTGGGTGAGTACAAAGGTAACATTTAAAGTGTTTACTATTGTTTTATGCAGGATGACGAGAACCACAAGAACCAAGACGCAGGTAAGTGCATACTTTAACCCAGAGTTCAAAAATGGAGTTTGTGACTATTTTCTTCATAAACATATTTGGTGTGTCACTGATGTTCTCTTCCAGACTTGGAGAAGAACCCCTCAAAAGAAGAGATTGAGGAAAATCAGATAATGACTTTTGGGGGTGAGGATGAGAAGATGGAGACCTCTCAGTGCAAAGGGGCGGATAAGGAGGCTCTGAGGTTGGCCTTGCGGAGTGCTGTGAAGGCAGCCTGCTCCAGCCACAGCAAGCAGCCAGGGGAGGCCTTTGCAGAGCTGGAAGGGGAGGTCGAATATGTGTCTAAATCTGAAATGAAGGAAGTTCTGTCTGTGTGCGAGAGTTCAGTAAGGGAAGGAATTCTTTCCGAGGTGGGGAATTCATTTTTTTCCCTATTCATCGATCGAGTCGTGAAGCTGGGAGATAGAGAATATCTCCCTCTCTTTCTCAGGTTTGTGGACAGCTTTGATGCCATGAGGCTGGAATTGATCGGATTCCTAGAGGCTGATCTTGATTGTGACTCCATGTCAGAGCGCCTGCTTGAGATTGTGACAAAGGAATGGAGACTTGATTTCAAAAACTGCAGGGGTCAGGCATATCTAGGTTCGGGAGATGTTTTTTACAGACTGAAGGCCTTTGCATGCAAAATTCAGGAGAAATACCCTCTTGCTATCTGTACACACAGCTCTTGCTATTCTTTTAATACTTGGTGGTCAATGTCAGTACCCATACCTTCCATAACTCGAGCACTGGAGACAATGGAAGAAGTCGTATTGTTTTTTAGCAGTGAGCTTGCACTGGAAAAGCTTCTGGACCAGGTGATAGCACTGGGTTTGAGAGAGAGCTATGAAAAGATTCAGGAATTGCAGGGAAAGTTCTGTTCCGTCTGGCTCGAGAAGCACGACTCCTATGAAGTCTTTGTGCAAATCTTGGAGCCGCTGGTTGAGTGTTTGGAGAAAATCAGGGACAACAAACCACAGAGATGGACAGCCAGCCTTTCTGAACAAGCAGGGAGATTATTACGGTTGATTAAGGACTTTGATTTTATTGTACCTATGGTAGCCCTGAAGAATGCCTCTTCCTTTACTCGAGAGCTTAGCTCAGGCCTCCAGAAAGATCACTTTAGTGCTGCATCTCAGCTTTGCCAGATCAGTGGCATTGTGGCCACCCTCAATAGGGTGAAAACCAACATCAAGGTGTTCCATCAAAATTGGTTCGATGAGGCGTGTGCGGTAGCCCAGAGTCTCTCTGTCCAAATCAAAGTGCCTGACATTGTTATTGTGACCAGGGACGGCATTTTGAAACCGACCACTTATTACAAAGATACACTGAGCGTCCCTCTTGTGGACAACCTTATCAATGCTGTGAAAGATCACTTCTCAGTTCATCACAAGGAGGCCTTGAATTTCCTGTCTTTGGTCCCTTGTTCTGTGACTGTGAGCTACATGTTTGAAATACTGAAGTCAAAACCGCCGCTCTATAGCAGCGACCTTCCAGATCCTGACAACTTCTTCACAGAGCTATGCTGTTGGAGGGTCAAGTGGAAGACGAAAGTTGTTACTGTAACCATCCCCAACACCATCTTTCAGACTCTTCGTCTGCCAGTAATGCAGTATTTTGGGAACATTAACACATTGCTAAGGATTATGTCGGTGTTACCCAGCACCACGCTTGAGTACTGTGGGGAGACACTGCGCCACAAGGTGTTCCAGGACTACATCAGGGAGACGAGCATTAAGGACAGATCTCCTTGCTTAGCTATGCTCAAGGTAGGAACCAACTTCAGCAGGGATTTGGACCGAATGGTTGCTCAATGCTTGAAGATTACCCCCAAAGCGCTGGAGGGGCTCTGCTTGGTAAGATGTTTTGTATTTAAATTGAAAGCATTCTTATGTTTTGTTTTGCTGGTGTAATTTCTGTTGTGTGTAACCTGACTGCTATATCCTCACATTTTTGTGGGAGTATTTGACAGGTATGACCATACTGGGCTGATGAGAAAAATGTACCCTTTTCAAAATGATGGAGATTTTAATTTTTTTTTGTTAGGAAAAAGAATCTAAAAGTCTCAAAAATGCAGAAACACAAGCGCACAAGGATGGTAAGTGGAAAATGCTTTTCGGTCATCATAGCATTGTAATGGTTGATGTTTGGTATTGATTAGCATTTATGATGCTCATTAAAATATTTTACCGGTGATGTATATATGAGCTGGTAAAGTGACTCTGTGGGTGGCACACTTGACTCACACCTCCCACGTTATGGTTCAGATCCCACTTCTTTTCCATGTGTATCGGGTTTGCATGTTGTCCTCTAAATTTCTTGTAGTGTGTGTGCCCCAAGATCAACTAGCATCCCATCCAGGGTGTACCCCAGCCTTGTGCTCCATTATGTCTGGGATTCACTCTAATCCCCTCCAGCACCACCCTATACTGGATAAACATTGGGAAGGTGGATGGATAGTGAAGTTTTAGTTTATCTAATCCCCAGAGGAAATTAAGTAGTTAAACATGGATGTTCCCAAATAGTTACAATGATGTGAGAAATGAAATTCAATTGTTGTATTTTTCTTAATTTTTAGTTTTTCCATATTTACAGGGGATGGATCAGAAGATGTTGAAATGACACCGTCTCTGGACATTAGGGCAGATGAAGCTTTGAAACTTGATGGTGAGAATGGTCATTCCGGAGACTACAGGCAGAGCTTGGAGGTTGTGTTCAAACAGGTTTTGAAGCTGGGAAGAAGTAACTTCTGCTTTTCTGAGCTTTCAAAGGAAGAACAAGACCTGATATTACAGGATCTTAGCCTGTGTGACTGGGGGGAGAGCGGCCTGCTTGGCACGGACATTGATGAGGCTGAAGTCTTGGATATTCTTGTGGGGTCCATTAGACAAGTCGTGCTTTCAGAGGTCCAGGAATCACCATTCTTCTCTCTCATTACGGATAAAGTCACCACGATCGCCAGTAAAAAGTACCTGCCCACGTTCGTGCGATATGTTGCTGATTGCTCGACCAAGGTGGAGCTGCTTGGGTTTCTGCCCTTTGATGAAAAATGTGACTACGACGCACAGGCAAAGTGCTTTGAGACTATTCTTACGGATGACTGGGGCCTTCAGATGAGTTGGTGTCGTGGGCAGGCCTACATGCGGTTTGGAGCTGGGAGTTTGGCCTTAAAGAAGATGTCTTTGAAGCTCTTGAGCAACTACCCACTGGCAGTAAATACTCCTAGTGAGTCTTGTGGTCTTGCTTACTGGCTCATGGGTGCTCTGCCAATCACTGCTGTCAGCAGGGTGCTGGGGATAGTAGAGGATCTTCTTCTGTTCTTTGAGCAGTCTCCGAAATTGGAGGAGGAGCTGGCACAGGCCATGGATGGGCTGCTGAATACACCCAGGGAGGCTTTGGCCGAGGTTCCCGAAACCTGCTGTTCCCGGTGGAAGAAAAGGGAAGACTTTTTTGACATACTGGTGGACACCTTGGAAGGAGTCTTAAGCTGCTTGGATTGGGTGAGTGGCAATGCTGGCGCTGTGTGGAGTGAGGCCATGTCCCTCCATGCAAGCTTACTTTCTGAAGCGGTGAGAGACACTGACTTCGTAGTCATACTGGTGCTCCTGAGAACTGCATGCTTACCCTTCCGAAACTGCAGCACGGTTTTCCGATGTGGGAATCCAGCTGATATCCTCTGTGAGGCTGACAAGATTGTCCCGATCATAGAGTCTTTGAGTAACATGCTAGAGAACATTGACACCATACATCCCCTATGGTTCGAGGAAGCAACTCGGCTGGCTACCAAAGTAACCTCTGCCCCGATCAGTTTCCCAGAGGAATCTGCCAGCTACGAATCACCTGAAAACTACTACAAGAAAACCTTGACTGTTCCCATCTTGGAATGTCTAGTGGAGGAAATGAAGTACAACTTCTCCGATAGCCACCTAAATGCTTTGAAACTGCTGTCCCTGCTTCCGACTTGCAATCCGCAAACCATGTTCACAGATTTTGCAGAAAAATTGGGCAGTATATACCAGACTGACCTTCCAGAACCTGACACGCTCCAGGTGGATGTCTGTAACTGGGCAGGTGTTTGGAGGGAGAAGTACCAGGATGTTTCTCCGCCGGCATCCATCTCTGAGACTCTACTTCACCCTGAGTCAAAAAACCACATAAACATCAGCGCCCTGCTGAAGGTGGTTGCCGTGCTGCCGAGTGTCAGCATGGAATGGGATCTCATGAAAACAACGCTGAACTCCATGAGGTCCTTCCTGAGAGGTGGGATCAGTAAGCACAGTCAAACCGATACCATAATGCTTCACATGTATCGCACGACCCTCCAGTCTCTGGATGACATTATCAACCAGTGCATTAATGTGGACCCAGAAGCATGCAAGTCAATTCATCAAGTAAGTATTAATAGCACAACACCCAATATAAATGTAATATTTATGGACTGTATATATCAGTGATTCCCAACCCCCAGACTGTCCATGTTTTTGCTCCTACCTGCAGCTGGCAGGGAGCAAAAATGTAGAGACTCTGCAGGGAACTGGGAAGAAGCAAAACATAGACTGTCTGGGGGTCCCCAAGGACTGGGTTGGGAAACGCAATATATAAAATTATATATTGTTATCAAAGAATTTTCTCACACATTAAATAATCTTTCTCTTTCTCTTTTTTTTAGCTACAACAGAAAGTTAGAAGCCTGCAGCTGCAGAGTGGTTAGTATTGTGTCATTTGGCTTGCTTTAAGAATTATGATTAATTATGATTAATAACAGATGCTATACACTTATTTGCCATCTCTTGTCAGAGTTATGTATCGTGGAGGACAGGAATTCTGATAACCCAGAGGAGACCAGCAACCTGCATCTAGCATTGAAGAATGTGGCTGACCTGTATGCGCCAGATACGCTGAACTCTGAAGGCAACGACTCCAGCTTATCTTTTTATGGTGCCTCTGAACGAGAAGAAATTCTCAAGGAATTGTGGGATTCACAGTTCTTCACGATAATTACCCATCAGGCTATAGCGATTGATTTGGTGCGTTACGTCCCCGTGTGCGTCCGGTACTTGGACAAGCAGGACATTCAGTGTGAAGAGACTCTAGCTCTCATCCCTTGCTGTATGGACCCACCAGCATTCGCGGATGCCATGGAGACGGCACTGTCGGAAAAGTGGGGGCTGAATATGGAATTCTGCCGAGGACAGGCCTCATTGTGCACTGGGAATGTTAGGGCGCTGATGAGGTCTGTATCCGCTGTTATATCACAGAAGTACCCCATGGCTGTACGGACCGCCAGCTCTGCAGTGTCCCTTAATGTGTGGCTTGCTAGATCCCTCCCCAACGTGAGCGTTGCTCGCTGTGTGGTTGCTGCCGAGGAGACGCTAAGATGGTTCTCCACTGACATGCTCCTGCATAGCAAGCTGGAGGACACAATCTCCTGGGTGTTCCAACATGATGAAGGCAAGCAAAATAAGCTTAGGAACACACTTAACAGCGACTGGGATGGGAGCCATGACATTTTTGAGACGGTGGTGGAGCTCCTGGGACCGCTCATGCATGTGTTGAATGAACTGAGAAGTCCAGAGAGCCATCAGAGAAGCCAGGCCCAGCTCTTGTCCAGGGTAATCGGTGATTTTGAGTTCATTTTTGTAGTGACTGTACTGAAAAACTTGTTTGGTATTACCAAAAAACTAAGCCAGAGTCTCCAGGGCAAGCCTCTAGACATGGTGTTGGCTGTTAATTCCTTGCCTGCTCTTCTAACTTCCCTGGAAGAGGTGAAGAGCAACATTTATGCCTACCATGAAACCTGGTTTCAAGAAGCCGTGGATCTGGCTGCCAAGCTGCAGGTTCGGTTGCTACATCCAGTGCTTCGAGAAGCCCTTAGCAAGCGTTACAGGAGCACAGTGTCCGTTACTGCGGTGGAGCACTCTATTGCCGAGATCACGGAACTCTTTCCAGACCACACTTTGCGTGTTATGAGGTGTCTGGCGATTGTGCCTTACGTCATGTCGAAAACCGAGGGAGGCTGCCGAGAGACAGACATAACCGGCGCGTACAAAGAGGACCTTCCTGACATAAGCTCCCTCCTCCTCGAGATGGTGTCCTGGAAGTCCAAGTGGACTGACTCCATAGCCGCGTACCTGCCCACCACTGTGCTGGATACGCTGAAGGTCTCTGACATAAGGTGCTTCACCAACATCGAGACGCTCCTGAGGGTCCTGGTCGTGCTGCCATTCGCGAGGAAGGAGAGCACTTTCAAACAAGGGAAGAAAAGCCTTCAAGAATTCATGCAACAAAAGAGATCCCTCTCAGAGCTGTATCCACTTTGAAAGGTTCCTGCATTATCATGAGCCCACATGTTTCTTACATTGGCTGTTATGTACTGCTGATTCATTGACTAAATTCCTCATAGACTTTAGATTTCAGTACTTTTTTTTTTAGATTTACCACTTCTGTGTAACTTTAAGTATAATCGTTTTTTCTGTCATGTTTCTTTTATTATGGATTTTTAGGTTAAAAGTGGAGGACTGCCTAATGGGACCAATACATTGCCAAAAATATGCCCTCAACGGGCTCTGATGTTTGTGTGCCTTAAAAGTCGTTGTGTGAACTGTAAATGATAGCCCAGATCGAGCGGATTGAGGTGTCTTTGAACACTGTTGGCAGTCCCTTGTAGGCTTCGAAAGGTTCTTAGGATCAAGCTGTAGGTTTAGGTCCAGGCGGAGGAAAGGTATGATAATTATGTGCATCAGAAACTGTCAATAAAAAGAGAAACCCTTAGCATGTGTCTGCAGAAACTTCTAAGAAGTTCCATCACCTTCTTTCATTCATTTTCTTTTTGAGGTGCCGAGTCAGAACTCTTGTCACATTGGTGGTTTTGCTCCTAATTTCATTGGTGTTTATGTTGAAATCCATGCACTTCTGAATACTCCCCCCCCCTCAATGAAGTAAGCATTGACATATATTTGTCAAATAAAAAAAAAGTAAGAAATGAAACATAATTTCAGTTTAAATGTGTCTGTGTTTATTTCTTTAGAATGCTGAATGGAAGGCAACTAAAGTTAAGTTAAGTAACCACCACTAGGGGGCCTGCTCACCTTCCAATACTTAGCAGTAACTACGCTCCTCCACTCAGGGTATCCATTAGTGGTACTTCTTGCAAAAATAAACTGGTCTCTGCTCTCTTTTGGTGGAGTAATTCAGGCCTAATTTAGCCGCAGCTGGTGATAACATCATCTGGCTATCGTTGACATTGAGTTGTTTTAAAATGCTCTAGTAGGGTGTATAATATATTACGATTGTGTCGGGGAGGGAGCCTGTTCAAGATGTTACTCTGCTGTATTATCTGGGTGGCTGTTTTCTCTTTTTGGATAGTAACAGGCTGACATGTTTGGTGGTATGTCAGTTTATCTAGCCTTTCATCTGCAGATATCTTGTACTATGGCATATGCTCCCTGGAAACCAATCTGAGCTAAAGTGTTTATGAAACCCAAATGAATCTGACATCCCAGACACTACATTCCCAGGTTATTAATAGCTATGTAATAGTCCTTCTGACAATGTGGTAAACTGTTACCTCTGGAGTCCCAGATGGGTACATTTTTTCCCCAAAATTCAAGATATTGGAGTGCAGCCAAGGTTTAATAATGAGACCTCCATGTGTACACAGCGTGTTTTCTGCCTAACAAGACCAAGAATATAGATTTAAAGGCACCACTGTGGATGAATGACTGTGTTCTCTGTCATGGACCACTGGACACAAAATTATTTTCAGGGGTAAACAACCGAAGTTGGTGTTTCACATATCTTTCAGCCTGAAGTCTTTCAGTATTGCTGCATAAGTGACCGTGATGGACAGAGATAGCATTCATGG
>JAODJW010000106.1:17393389-17408199 GCA_026777045.1 Hyperopisus bebe | reverse complement strand
TTATCTTGTTTTGATTTATTGGGGGGCTGCAACCCCCCCATCCCCCCCGTAATTTACGCTCATGACTATACGTCTACAGTTTTTTTGTTTCCTGTATCCAAAAAAAAGAAAAAGCTTTGCAATTGAAAAGATTGTGCCATTACAAAATACTTTGAATAATTAAGCTATACTTATACCTTGAAAATAACAGATTAAAAATGTTTAAAAGATTTAAAAAAAAAATAATAATTCTCTTAAAAAAGTCAGAAATTACACAGAAATCCAGTATTAAGCTCTTTTAGGATGACATATATATATATATATGTCGTCCTAAAAGAGCTTAATATATGAACTTATATATGATGTGTGAATGTAAAGTACGAATTCTCTTTACTTATGAAATTCCATGTGACCCTAATCAGAGCGAATGCGGGAATAGGATAGCAGATGATTTTACACTCAGGCATATTTTCAAAGCTATCTCTGTCACCCCGACCAACACACACATTAATTTCAAGGCAATTCATCCGGAAATTTTGCATATAAATGTGCAAAAGATTCCTGAAGACACACGTGAGAAATACGTTGTCATTATATTCTGATGATTCGTTTTTTCAGGGCTCTTAAGAGAATCTGCTGCATCTGACTCTCTATCCATTATCTATTAGAGTCCTGGTAACAGGGAAACTAATTCGGAAGCAGAGTCTGCAAGGTGCCAATGCTGTGCAAGTGTGAAATTCTACACCCGATATATCGGCGCAGCCTTACTGCACTCTAGGGAGCGATATGGTACGTCGGCACTAATACGTTTTCGCAATGTATAATTTATAATTTCTGTGTTTTATTCCCTTATTCAGTTACTTACTATTTGAATTGTATATATATAACATATGATATGTGATGCTACTTGTGGCGACTCAAAAGTTTTAGAGATTTTTTTTCTTAAAGACACATGTATTTGTTAAACGATACTTATAAAATTCTCACATGAATTTTTTATTCTAAGAATCGTAACCGGAACAGGACTAGAGGATAATTACTGTAGACACATACATTTAGTCCATAGATATTGAGATCTGGGACAAATCTGAATGTATTTCTTTTGATCTACTTGTTTTGAGTTAGTGGACAAGTTTCATGTACCATTACAATGGTGACTGGTTAATAACGACGCATCTGAATGCAACAGTGGGGATGAATCATGTCTGACTACTGCCATGCAAGTAATCTAGCGACACCTGTGATGTAAAAGAGATCAGCATTGTTTTCACACCAAATTTCAGATTGTCTTCAACTTTATGCAATAGGAAGCTATATGGATTTTCTTTTAAATGATCTTCTTTTAATAATGTCAGATGCATCTGTATCACAAATATTAGTATGATTATGACTGACCAAGAATAAAATATATAGTAAACCATATCTGAAAATGCTGTAGTTTATTATCCATGCTAAATAAACTTAGTGATGTTTTCCACCCAAGTATCATATGTAACAGCTTAAGATTTTTAGGATTGAAAGATAATGTAGTGAACATATTTGCAACTTCTAAATGATTGTTAATCCACAGAATCTCACGAGCATCATTTACAAGCCACTGATGCAGCTGCATCAGACCAGTGTATGGGCAGGGAGATTCATCAAATTTCAGTGGTCCTCCATTAGTGGTCCTCCAAGGATACTTAAGTGGTATTTCTTTATCTTTGAGAACTTTTGATAGTTCAGATCATCCCAGTCGAGGGTCTTGAGAAACAGATAAATCTAAACACCCAGATGACTTGTATCATACATTCCAGATCAATAATTCCCCACAAATGGCTGACCAGTGAAAAAATGATTCACACCATGCAGAGCTGCACACCAGGCCACTTTGAGTAATGATTTACACAGCTCCCCATCGGAGCCAAGCTTCCCTATCACTGAGCACAGAAACAGGAATGTATTTTATATACCACGTTCATTCAGTAAAGCATGGATTCAGTCATTAAATACATAACTTTGGGCCAAATAGTGAATGAACTATCATATTCATAAAACTGCAGTCTGTGGCTAAGCAGATTAGGATGTTGTGCCTGTGATTGGAGAAATGCTAGTTCAAATCCCAGGGTCAGTTGTGTGATTTTACCATTGGGCCCCTTAGCAAGATCCTTAACCCCCAAGTGCTCTATGGACCATCTGACCCTGCTTTCTCAAACTATGCATGTTGCTTAGGATAAAAGCACTTGCTAAATGCATAAAATATGTCTTATGACACAGAATGAATTCTGCAAAGAATATATCCATTAACCTGTTTTTCTGTGTTGTCTGTACTGTAGTCATCTGTACTGTAGCCACATATATAACACACACACACACACACAGGCATATAATCCAAACAATATGCTATATGTGTTTAGTGCATGTAGTTTTCAGTAAACATTCTTCAGTTGTAGTTGCTTTTCATTAATAAGTTAAACATTTTTCTGATCTTCCATCAAAGTTTGCTTGTGACACATTCCAGTCCTAGTTGGAGAGGAAGTCAGAGCTCTGTGGCTAGAAAAGGAGGGAGGATCAATCTGTGAACTTGTGGTTAGTGCACCATGGCTCGATGGAGAGAGAGAGTGAGAGAGAGAGAGAGAGAGAGAGAGAGAGAGAGAGAGAGAGAGAGAGAGAGAGAGAGAGAGAGAGAGAGAGAGAGAGAGAGAGAGAGAGAGAGAGATCTGATGATGAGAGCTGCAGCTGCACAGTCTAAGCACACTGGGTGTGATAGATGAAGGTGCATCACTGAACTCCTGAATAGAGGCCAACCAGCTCCAGCTTTGGGAGGGAAACTTCTGACATTTAAGTCCCAGAGGTTAAAGGTCAGAGGCTTTGTCATCCACTGGCAGGCCTCCAGACTTTTGATTTTGCTGTGATCTTCCTGAGACAGAGGACAATGGGAATGCATTGTTGATTGAAGTCACTGTAACTCCCAAAGATTTAACCACTGTATTGCCTCCTAGCATCCTCTTTGTGGAACAGATTAAGGTGTTGCTCGCAAGGGAGACATGCTTCCTCCACCCTGCTCTTTTATTGCATGCTCTTACACATAACAACAAACACATATATCCAATAAAACAAGTCATTAAATGTCCTGAATCTGTGTAATTTTCCCCGATTGGAGAGTAATTCTAACGATGCTAAAATGCACTACTGCACATTTCAGTGCATCAATAAATCGCCCACTTCATCATCGAATATCGTTTCAGGAAAACGCTGATGCATGAGTTCAGACACCTTTTTCAAAAAGCCGATTAGCGGTGAACACACTGAAAACGATGCCGTGAGCCCATGACCCAAACAAAGGACTATATTACATGCCCCAGCACATGCGGGGAGCTCCTGATACACCAGAGGGTGGCTGATGGCAAGACGCCCGCCTTAATAATTTCAATCCACCGCAAACGAAGGCGATTGGAAAGAAACAAGAACGTACTGGATGAGGAGAACGTCTCTGGATAATCAAATTGGTTGTCAAATGCCGTGACAGCTGTTAATAACCTAACAGCTAACGGCGTTTCAAGTAGTGGACATATTGCAAACACAACAAGATCTCTGACACAGTATGAAGGGCACATTTTCCCAAGACAAAATCATCTATTATACGAGACTGCACGCTAAAGACGAATATTTAAAGTAATAAAATGCATGCAGTAACATTTCTCCAGTTTCAAACCCATTGCTAATTATAGTCAACTGTGTCTTACTAGCAAAGTTCGCAACATTCGTATAGTTTTCTTCAAGGTTGTTAGTTTAACATGTTGAACTCGTTACCTGCATTTAACTATATACACGCATGCATTTTGGTGAAAAACTTTAAAAACTATAATAATAATACTTCACAAATATTTTGTACATATATATCTTACTTCCCTACAGGTAGGGTGGGGAGCGCGAAAACATTTATGACTATGTGAATATGTATATAAACCGTTACTGAGTCATCTGAACGCACCAACGAAGACAGAACTGCCAAGTCGGAAATTTTAATATGAATTGTAGGCTATTTATCTTTATTTCGATTATAATTTAACATTGAAATGATGTACTGTTATATTTCAATTTCAGTATATTAGTTTTTCAGTATAGCCAATACTATGTGCTTGGTGCATAAAACAGACAAAACGACCATATTTTGCATATTACATCAGTAAATCATTGCACAAACAATGATTTCTAAATCGCCTTTTACTGTCATGAAATCTTCTACTGTGATATCACCATAAAGGCGAATCATTCATACAAAAATAAACAGGAATATACGTTACGTTAAATAAACAAAAGTGAAAGAAATTCCACTCAGATGTGTAAAATTATTTCAATTATACAGATCACACGAAAACAATAATTAAATTATATTTTTATTACACTTCACAAGATCACATAAGTAGACAGATTACTGACACTCTATAACCTTGGTGGGGGATTTAGTTAACTGCGTATGATGCTATACTTCGTCATACTGAAGACGGAATTAGTCTCTCACTCTGAAGTTCATTTATTATGACGTGGAATATTATTTATAGTGGAAAGCGCATACATTTTGCAATGGAATATGGAGTTTGCCTGTAAACTATGTAAAAATGTTTAACATTCCGTTTCTTACCTTAAAATCCGCTCGAAAATAAAAATACCTCACATCCGCTCGAAAATAAAGGTGTATCGCTTGTCTCAATTTGGAAAGCTCAGCATAATTTAAATGTCATACAGTTACTCTTACTTGAAAGGGAGAGGTTACATAGATAATTGTCCCAGGTTCCCGGTAGTTTCCAGTAAAGATTTTCCTTTCCAAATAAAACGTACCCCTTTAAAGCAAAACACTGGAATTGCACAATGGATTCCAAAGGAAACTTGTTTGAATTTATCTTAATTGCAAGGTTATTTAACGAGTTGAGTACGTGGCGCTGTTTTATAGTGAAGAAAGAAGCGAGTGATGCGGAATTAACTGCTGGAGAAAAGTTAACGACAAACGCACACGGAAAACATCTTGACTTTTAATGATGCAGAAGCTATTTTCCATAGTTGTATAAAGCCTATTTGAAATTAATGTCTCTCAATAAACGCAGTGATTTTAACCACGATATTTCGGAAAATCTGGTTTTGATCCCCAAAAAATGTTTCCAGAAAGTATAATGAATATGGATCCTGATCATTGCTGATATCTGCGGGAAAAACTTAAATTGATCGTTTCCGCCAGTCGTACCATTAGCGAACGTGAGAAGATGTCATTTAAAAAATAAACAAAAATACGATATCTTTTTAGCGCCTTAAAGCATCTGTGACATTTAAATAGTTTAGGAAAGGTAGTGACTTACAAAAAGCACATTGTTAACAACGATCACCACCACACCGCTTAAACTGTGTGCATAATTAAAACAGTACAACGCAGTGTGATTTTGTAATGGTATTCGATACATACAGAAAATGCGGATGCTTAATGCGATCCATTCAGAATAGGCCCACTGCTCTTTAAAAAGGCTAAAATTAATAAGCTGGGATATGAAGCTTTATAAACTCGCAATATATGGCTCGCCTCCGTCCGCTTCAGAATAAGAAATCCTGTATACTTTGTTATGCTAATTAGATCTGACATCACAGTGAGATCAAAGCGGCACAGGGTGGATATAAATGGTAGCCGCAGCGTTATCGGGAGTTGAGCATTAGCACAGCCAGGCTGCACGGCTGCAGGGAACCTGCCGCGTCCCCGTAACGCGAAACAACTCGTAGGAGAACCAGCTGAATGATGCTTTCTGCTTTTTCTGGAGCCCGATTCTGAATACTGAGGATTTACAAAACGTCGTTTGATGGCGGACCTTGGCTGAAAAAGGATATCGTGTGGAATATCACCGCTGGGTTGATAATTGATCGCAAAACTTTATTTTAAAAAAGGTAAAATATGTGTTATTCATACAGATCGGTATTTTAGCGAAGACGTCGTTTTGACCTGAAGGGGGAAAGATGTGGGTTTTGTTCGGCTTTAATGAAAAGGGTTTACTTGAAACTACAGCATACTTCTCGCAAAAGAAGTACATCCATTCGTAACTTAAACTGCAAATTCAAAGAGGACTATAGGAACTCTGAACGGTGCTTAACCTTACCCAGCGCAACTGCATTTTATACTGTTGATCTGACTACACCACATCGGCATATTTCTACTTACCGGAGCTGGAAACACTAAATTCCTTAAGCGCAAACTTATTTCTAAGTCATATGTGTTACGATGCTTTAAATATCACAATTATTTAATATGATATGTATGGCTCATAGTTTTACCCATGGTAGCCTATGTTTTAAATCCGTGGTTTCCATATTGAGAGACCCATAAACTAATTGAACTGACATAAATTAAGCAAATGTATAAACGTATAGACTGAAATATTGTAAATGAACTATTTCAAAGAGTTCTTTTAAACAGTCTTGATTGTTTCCTGTTTTCACGCAAATTGAAAACGGTAGAACGGAGGAAGACCAAGTTCCATTATTTACCCGTGAATCATGCTTTCAATCAATTATTTAAAAATTGATTTTTTTCAAATTATTTTTAAACTATAAATCATGATAACAGGGGTATGTAACCAGCCGTGCCCTGTGGTTAATTAGCACGAAAAGCGGCACAGTTCTGTAGTCAATAGGCCTGCGAATGATTTGCCCATTTTTACAAAAGGTAAAACCATCGTGACAGGACTGGGGAAGAATTAAAAACTCCGCTTACCTTCAGTCAATCACATTTTATTTGGCATGTTTTTACAAGCCAATTTGTCACAATGCGCTTTATTGTGATCTATCGGCAAAGTAAAACGTTAATATTGTTATTTCTGAAATTTCCCCTGTTCGTATAGAGGTCGATCGAACAGTATTCCTGGACAACGGTGCCTGTAACAGTGCAACAGATGGAATTGTACACACTGTAAATGGTATTTAATTTATACACATTGTATAATTATTTAAATATCTACACTATGCATTTTTTCCTGGAAATATATATTTATTATCAATTTATCATGCCATTCATGGAATCACGGCGGATGTTTTGAATCCTAGAACTTTCGTTGCCTGAGAGCCATCAAAGTGTGTTTATGCGGCTAAAACGGGGACGCACAAGTAGCGGGAATTCTCTCCAACGCGCAAAGCTCTCTCTGGAAATATCAAGATTTAAAATAAATCATCTTCACATTATAATCCAGCCTAATGGTGTTAGTTTTTTGCGCCCACATATATGGTGAATACATTTTTTGGCTCCGGGCTGGTATTTGTTCTACACATGATCATTTTATGTTTCGTCAGGTTGAAGACAAGTTGAAGAAGACGCAGAAGACAATGATCGTTGGCTTTTGACCGCACCTTGAACACAGACGCCTCAGCGACTCTCCCTCCTGTCGTATCCCATTCGGACCATCATCATGAAAAAAACTTTTGGCCTGTCGCTGCACCTCCTTCTGCTACTTCTACATCTTTGCTCTGGCATTAAATGGCTGTAAGCGCAATTATTTCTTAATATGATATTGTATTATATTGTATTATATTTGCACGGAACGGGGCGGCCCCCCCCCCCTTTTCGAGTTACACTTTCCATTGCAGGTACGCTGGTTCTGTTTTACTCGGCTTCGAAAACGGGAAATCCATGCTTAAGTATTCCACGGCAATGTATACTATGGCATTTTTTCAACTTAGAGCCCCAAACCACTTTCATGCAAAAGTGTTGCTGAATATATATGTTAGGTGAGTTCAAAATCTGCCTCATAGGCGGGTGTCAATTACAACGCTCGAAATATGACTCGCTGTAAGAGCTGTAAAAATATTTGGTTACTTGGAGTTGCTTATCAAAACGCTACCCAGAATGAATAAAGGCCTACCTCTGTGTTTCCAATTTGCTGTGGCAAATGTCTGATCACATTAAAACAGGCGATAGAGGTTTTACGTCTTAAAAAAAACTAAATTCGAAAATGGGAGAACATTTGGAAACCGTCAAATTAGTGTAAAACTCGGCATAGTACACTGTGGATAATTAACCACATTCTCCTCCATACCTAAAACACATGTTTCTGTACGTGATTTAGACATAACAATAGGCATCTGTAGTTATGGCTAAGCTGTTTCTCAACGGCCTTTCAGCGAGGAGCGCAGTACGAGCAGGCGCGGGCTTGATGAGGCGCGCCGCAATGTAAAACAGATGCGGCCGTAAACACCTGTTGCGACCGGGTAGCGGGTAGAGGGGAGGCGGGCACCGGCTGGCGACTTCCCCGGGGTAACGCAGGCGGGGTGTATGATATGTTGGCAGGCGCCACATGAACAACTGTTCGGTAACCTGCAGAACATGGGCTGCGATCACCGCTTTTTATTGTCTAAACCTTCTGTCAGTAAAAGTCCTGTTGAGTTTGAATCCCAGGTCTCAATTGCCCTTGTCTAAGAAAAATTTCCGTTTGGTTTCGGTCTGTATTTCTGTAACTCCAGACACCCCCATTCTTGATTAGACTAACATTTCCATTGGCAGTCAGGTTTTATATAATATTTATTTACAATTAAATTGTAAATTTTTCCTGCTGTCAAGACTAAAAATGTCTACATATGCCAATATAAGCTCTCCTCTCTCAGCGCTCATTTTGATTGAAAATATATGTTTTCGATTTTAAGATTTTTGATTCTTGGGTGCATTAATTTGTTTCCACAATAAGACTGAAACGCACAATTAAATGGCTGCAACAGTATTCGACAAATAAGCTGTGTTAGACAAAGACATAATTTCATAACCATCAATTTTTGTTAAAGAGCCATTAAGCCTTAGCCGTATCAGAAAGTATCGTTTCGGCCGGTATCTAGTATTTGCATCATATTGCATGAATTGAAATTATACAAATGTAATTGTTTCCATGTGGGGTCCCCACATGCTTCTAATATAAGAGCTTCCAGGTCAAAAGCAATACATTTATTTACGGTGAAAAAATATCTGTCTTGTTTCTAACTCATATTAGCAGCTATTACTAGCAGTATGAGTGCAGCAGATTTACAGTAATTTATGTGGGATTTTTTACAGTTACTGTTAAAAGGGATGGTATCTGTTTCTAACAAATGTATTATTTCTAGTGATTATTTATAAGCAACCAGTTATAAAGCATTTGTATTTTATAGTGTATTTGGAGATTCAGGACTCAACTGCTGTGTGTCCAGAGATGAGAAGTATTAAAATGTGTGCGTATGTGTGTGTGTGTGTGTGTGTGTGTGTGTGTGTGTGCATGTGCATGTGTGTGTGCGTGTATGTGTATGTGTGTGTGCGCGTGCGTATGTGTGTGTGTGCATGTGCGTCTGTGTGCGTATGTGTGTGTGTGCATGTGTGTGCGTATGTGTGTGTGTGCATGTGCGTGTGTGTGTGCGTGTGTGTGTGTGTGTGTGCGGTAATCTGAGCAGGGCCCTGTCGCGGACGCCCCCCACACTGCACGTGAACCAAACCCAACACTGCAAGAGGCTGGAAGGCCTGGTATCCTCACAGGTGCAGCTCTGCCGCAGCAACCTGGAGCTCATGCACACCATCATCCAGGCAGCACGTGAAGTCAAAAAGACGTGCCAAAAGACCTTTGCCGACATGCGCTGGAACTGCTCCTCCATTGAGAGCGGCCCCAACTACCTGCCGGACCTGGAGAGAGGTACGGACAGTTTGAGCACTCCGTTTCCATCCTCAAAGGACTCTCGGTGTCCCCGGTGGCATCTTCCAGCACACGGCAGAACCTCTGTACCTTCCAAGGAACCTGTTGGCCACATGTAGGAAACATCCAGCACCATTAAAACGAAAGGCAGGAACTCCAAAGGTCCCCCCCTCCTGCCCCGAGCCTCCCCGGGTGGTTTTGTGTAGGATGAAATATGCCAGGCAAAGACTGGCATTCTTTATTCTGCTGTGCTGTCCCAAGAAGGCGCCCACTAACCCCACAACCAACCTCCGTGGTTCAGTTTCCTGTCCACAAAGGCTGCTGTTAAAGCATTATTAACTGCCCGATCTTTTCGGCCTGAAAGTGCCAGGCTTCCTCTTGTAGGATGTGGGGTTTCTTTGTGGCACCTCACAATAGGATCTATTCTCTGTGTGAGAAATCATGAGGCGCCTCTAGCAGGGGCTTTGCATACAGTCAAGCGCAATGGGTGTATCCTGTAAGTCATTTTATGTATGCCAACTGCAGTTTGTTTATATTGGGCTGAGGAAATAATTTATAGGTGATACAGTGTATGCGTGCTGTACCGCTTGGCAGATCAGTCTGAACATGACATAGGGACACCTCTTTCGTCTGCTAGGTTTATGTTTTTTCCTGTGTACCTGCCAAGAGTTTTTCTCGTACAGGAATGACCAATTGCCAGGTGAGGTTTATGGGATCTGACTGAAGTTATGAAAGCAGTACAAAGAGTTGGCTTATTGGCAGCAGTTAGAGATGAGTGGATGATGCCTTGCCAGATGAGACTGGACTCGCATCTGTCTAACTTATAAGCTCTTCTAGAATGTCTTGCCAAGCACGAGTGGTCGGCGTACGAGGGCACTTTCAACTAGGTGTGGCTCTTTAATATCCATCATCCTTTTGTCACTTATATGACCACTGTGGGATTCGTCATTAAACCTGTTTCCACATGCTGTGCTACAAATGCACCCCCCCATTCCCCCCCTCCAAGATATATGGGCTCGGCCCTGATACGTTGTTTAAGTTTTGGAATCACACAAAGGAGTCGAATGCACACAATGTTTCTAGGAGAACCAGGGTGGTCTTCGATGAAATCGGGAATTACCCGAAAAGTGCCACCGGTGAATGAGCGGTGAATGAAATTTTGACCTCCTGTGTTTCTATTGCAGGCACGAGGGAGTCAGCGTTCGTGTACGCTCTTTCAGCCGCCGCCATCAGCCACACCATCGCACGGGCCTGCACGTCAGGGGACCTGCGGCTGTGCTCCTGCGGACCCATCCCCGGGGAGATCCCCGAGCCGGGTTACCGATGGGGCGGCTGTGCTGACAACCTGCACTACGGCCTGGTCATGGGCTCCAAGTTCTCGGACGCCCCCATGAAGATGAAGAAGTCAGGGTCTCACGCCAACAAGCTGATGCACCTGCACAACAGTGAAGTGGGCCGACAGGTACCATGACCCACTTGCCCCCCCTCCCCCATTAAAATGCGATGCCTTAAACAAGCAGGTGCTCATTGCATGGCAAAATAATGCTCCATTCCATAGCTACAAGGTAAGAAACTGTAAGCTTCCAACCAGTTATCCGGTACAGCAGTGTTCCAATCCAGTCCTCAGGGACCTGGAGTCAGTCCAAGTTTTTGCTCTCTCTGAACTCCCTGCCAGACAGTGGAGGTGGGAAAGAGCAAAAATGTCGACTGTCTGTGGGTCGGTGAGGATCGGATTGGGAAACACTGCAGTACAGGGTTACACTGAGTCTAGAGCATATCCCAGGAATCACGGCACATGCAGGGGACAGGGGTGCAGGGGACATGGTGGATGGGATACCACTCCATTACACGGCACGCAGCCACACATGCTATGAATCAATAGCTCACCTATCTGCATGTTTCTGCAATTTGAGTAATATGGGGAAAATATGCACACATGTACAAAGCTGGATTGGAAGCCCCATGGAGCTGGTAGGCCATCCAAACGTTTGTACTGCCCAGACATAAGGGAGCAGAAAATAAATGTGAAATACATCAAAACATCATGCTTTTGGAAGGTTGGAGTAGAAAACCGAACAATGCTGGAACTTCCTGCTAAGATGCTGTCCAGGTTGCATCTTTCTGACCGTCTTGCCATTTTTCAGGCTCTGCGAGCCGCCCTGGAGATGAAGTGCAAGTGCCATGGGGTATCAGGCTCTTGCTCCATCAGAACCTGCTGGAGAGGCCTGCAGGACCTGAAGGACATCGCCATGGACTTGAAGACGAAATACCTGTCGGCCACCAAGGTGGTGCACCGCCCCATGGGCACGCGCAAGCAGCTCGTCCCCAAGGACATCGACATCCGGCCAGTCAGGGAGAATGAGCTGGTTTACCTGCAGAGCTCGCCGGACTTCTGCACCAAGAATGACAAACTTGGCTCCATTGGCACTCAGGACAGGTGAGTAACTCGACTTCTGTTACAAAGGACATGTTTCATCCATGAGAAAGTGTGTCGACACATGTGGCGCTGACGTGGCCATTGCAACCTTGCCCGAGTGCTGTACGTGCTGCGGTTATCAGCCAGTGACTGAGTAATGTGGTTATTCTTGGGCTCAGCTGATATCAATTAGCCAATATGTCATAGAGTGGAAATGGCTTTAAGATCAAAAGCCCTACGTAATTTAAGAGTGTTTTATTAGGAAACGTGTTTTAAATGGAGGTCTCTTGGATCAATTGTGCCATGGTACTGCAGCTATTTGGTTCTGAGGTAAGTGTCAGATAGTTTAGAAGATCTGATCCTGCAGACCAGTTCCACACTTGAGATAGTGTCTTAATGTCTAAGCATTGCTTTATTGGTTTTATCCTCCCAGCTTACCCTGTATAAGAACTGTAGTCTTTAGAGAAAAGATAAAGCAGCCTCAAAAGGCATTTGTTAGTCATTTTACTGATGGGTTTCACAGAACTTTTGCAGAATTGAAACTGTATTCAAAGGGACTGTATTTGTATTTGATGGGACTACAAGGTCTTGTGTTTGTCTTTGTCTGAGTGTAATATCTGTGGTACCATGAAGGGGGGGGCATCCCTGAAATTTCAAACAAGGACAATTACTCTATGGTCTTATTATTTTGGTTAACAGAGCATGAAAAGTCTTTTTTATTTTGACAGTGATTTGTGCCAGACTAACAGTGGTGCGTCTCAAGTCGTGTCCGGTATCTGTTAAAGATCCCAGTTCTTTTTGGTCCAATGTCAGTGAAATAGAAGCTACAGGGTGGGTTTCGCAGATCCTTGGCAGGATGGCATTCAAACCAGAATTAAAAAGATGTCTCGCTAATAGGCCTGGATGTTGGATTTAGCTCTGTTGTCCCAGACAGATAGCACCGAGCTGCTCTATGTATCAGGTGTACTTACTGTGCCCAAAGCATCCATTTCCATAGAGATAAGATAAAGGATGTTTGGCCAGCAGATCTATATTTAGACAAAAGAGTCACACGGCTCCAGCTTTTGTTATCATCGAGATGTGATGCTATTGTTAAACAAGGCCTTTATTCACATAAAACTTATTTCAATGAATTCCAGCATATTCAGGGCAGCATTAAAATGGGCAGGAGTATTAATATTTCTTAAATTGTTAATTGAGGATGTCACTTTCATAAGGACTGTGTAAGAAGTCCAGACCTTGCTAATGGTTGGTTTTGAGAAGGCCAGCTGTTTTTGTTGAATGGAAGTTGATCCTGGACCACTTGTAATTCAGTATCTAGGTTGCCAGAAGTTGAGTGAAAGTAGGGACCAATATACAAGTGACAAAAGCTGATGGTGCGGCATTTATTAAGGGCAGGAGAGAAGTAAAGCTTTGGATACTCCTGCAGATGTCCCACAGGACCATCTCGTAAACTGGCCAATGGTCCAGTTTCTACCCTGGACTTCAAAGACTCTCACCCCTCCTCTATTGTAGTAACCACCTACCCAGCATCTCTCACCATTAAGCCCATTATGGTGCTGAAATCGTGAAAACAATTTTCTCATGGCGGGGTGGGAGGCTTGTAAAATATGGCAGCCCCCGGTCCATTAACTGCAATGAGCTGTAGATGTTGCCTCAGTTAATCGTGAGAGTAACTGCTGCAAGATTATGTGGGGGGGGGTGGTGGTGAAGGGGGTGTTCTTACCGGAGTGTGGTGCTGAAATAGCACCAGTCCTGAGGTGAACTGTCAACGAGGTTCAAATGCAACGCCGGCCATTTCATCCTCCTAGTCTTATTTGTGTGGTGTCTGTTGCACTGCTTACCGCTGCATTACCGCTTTGTCTTCCTGTCACCCCTCGCAGGCAGTGTAACAAGACCTCCAACGGCAGCGACAGCTGCGACCTGATGTGCTGCGGCCGAGGCTACAACCCCTACACAGAGAAGCTGGTGGAGAGGTGCCACTGCAAGTACCACTGGTGCTGCTACGTGACGTGCAAGAAATGCGAGAGGACTGTGGAAAGATACGTATGCAAGTGAGAAAGTTCGGGGCCCGGCCTGGCCTCTCACAGATAACCAAAGCACTATGTACCGAGAAGGCTTATTTTTGTCTTAAGCTACAGCGTGTATATTTTGACCAGAACAATTTATTTTTTGTGTTTATTATATGTTTTTTTTTTCAAAACGAAAAGTTTTGGACTTTTTAAAAAAAAATTGCAGAATGTCGACATGGGTGTCGTGGCCCCGATGGTCCGTTACTGTGGCAACCACTCTCCTCGTGTTTTTCTTTTTCTTCCGCAAACGTGCACACCTTTGCCACATTTGGATATCGAGAGCCTATTTTGTATGTGTTTATTACTGAAATTATACCGGCTGGGTTTTTTTTTTTTTTTTGAGGAAAGCTCCTTTGTTTCTTTCCAGTCGGACTCTCCTTTGTAACTGTGGACTAACACTGACTTAAACTCATGCTGCAGAACCAATCCAAGGAACTCTTAAAGGTTCTGAAACCTGCTGCATTATTCAAGGTACTCTTACAGAAAAGGAGTGAAAGAACACGTCAAATATGTAAAAGGATCTTGTGTAGTTTGTGTCACATGTCTGGGTGGACATTTGTTCTACAGCAGGGGTGCCCAGTCTTATCCGCAAAGGGCCGGTGTGTATGCGGGTTTTTGCTGCAACTCCCTAATTAGATTACTAATTAGAGGATTGATTGGCTGAAGAGTCCTCACACCTGGGTTTGA